>CM035227.1:3264538-3601273 GCA_020226215.1 Sindora glabra
AATTAAAAGTCTTTTTTATTCTTATGCTTGCTTACCGATTTAATCTATTAATGACTATTAAATAAATTTATATCATTAATTTAGATTACTTTATGACCAAAAAAAAAATCTATGTGTTAAATACATATTTCTTACATTTGTTTAGTTGTTATGTTTATTTATTAATCTAACCGCTCACACATTAATATAAAATTAATGAAAATAGCAATTATCATAGGACCTTTAAAAGAAAAGGAAAAGGCACCAGTAAAGTAAATAGTTTAAAAACTTAATAAATGTAGTTTTTTTATAAATTAAATAATTTATAATAAATAAAAATTTAATAAATTAATACTACTATATTTATTTATAATACTAATATTTAAATTTAATTTATTATTTGTATTAAAATTTTCTTACTAATATATTATCTTTTTATCCATTGATAGTGTAAAATGTAATACACATCAAAATAAAATATAGTCTTAATAATTAACTAATAATTTTCATCTTTGTAAATATTTATATTATATATTTAATTTAACAAGTGACTTTTATCTAAAAACAAAAATTACTAGCTATTATTTTGTTATTAAAAAATATTCTGCATAAATAGCTTAGAATTCAATATATTATTGTATGCTATATTTATTTATTAAAATAAGGTTGAGATTGAATTTTTTATTGAATCGAATAAAATTAAATATTAAATTATTATTTACTACTATTAATTAATAACTATAGCATTTATTTATAAAAAATTATTTAAATTTAATAATAATTATATATTTTTTTGTTGTAATTGGAAGTTATATCACTTCAATTCAAATAATTAGGCATATCAATTACATTAATTTAGAGAATAAAATAATCACCAAGGTGATGGTAATTAGTTTAGTAATAATGGGTTACGATTTTATTTTTGAGGTTATGAATTCAACTCAAAAAATATTATTTTTATTTAATATTGCAGAATTCAATTAGGCAGAAATAAAATCCTATTTTAATAATAAAAATAAATTATCCGCGAAACTTAAATCTACAATCAAGTTTGCAAATTTCAGATCCTCCGATCAAAACACACTGCATCACTTATTTTTCCGATAGCAAAGAGAATAGATCAATGCATAAGAAAAAAAAAAGGGTATTTTTATAAATATAATAATGCCAGTGGGATTTATTTTCAATTCATTCCATTTTTAATTTATATACGAATTCAAATAAGGTTTTATTTTACAATAACTTGAATTGAGTAAATTTACACACATCAGTTGACATTGTTAGTATACATCACATGAATTTCAAATATTAAAAGGCTCAACCAAAATGCAATTTATTTAATGTGTAAAATGCCTTCCATCAATTATGCAAAGGTGCAAGCACAATTATAATAATTAATATCCGAAATGATAAACAAAAAATCCAGGATGTGATAAAGTGTACTATAATTTTATAAATTTAAAAGTTTTATAACACATGCTTTCTTTTTTCGTTTTTGATAGATTTAGCATGCTTAATGCTCGCCAACACACCTGCCCTCACTGCCAATTCAGAAAAGGAAAAAAAAAAGGAAAGGCTTTTGCCCGACATTCTTCTTTTTGAGTTGATGGGAGCTTTTGTAACAAAAAAAAAATATTTAAAAATAATTAATTATTAATTAATTATAAAATAATTTTTAAATTTATAATCATCTATTTTTTATATAATATATTATTTTATCTTCTAAAATCCACCTTGCATTTTAGGATAGCCTATTTCCTTCCCTCAAGCCTCACATGGAGTGGAAGCCATAAACGCCATAATAAAAACATACCTACCCATTACCGACGGCACGGTACATACGTTGAGTTGGTTTAGACGATAAATAATATGATTCTCACAAAGAGAATAAAATAAGTCATTAAGTTAACTTTTTCGAAAGATCAATAATGCATCAAATTTATTCCAAAACTTTGATTTACATCAATTAATTATAATTTTTTGAAAAATTTTGATGTAACATTTATTTTTATGAATAAATTTAATGTAAAAATTACATGTATATATACTCTTATTATGTAAAACAAAATTTTCGGACATCATCAAAAAAATCTTTTTAAAAATATCTAATATAACATCTATCTTTAGATATCAATGAAATAAAATAGTCAAAAGTTTGTTCCCCTTGCAACATTCAACATTCAATTCCATCTCTCCTTCCTAGTTCATTAGGGTTGTGTCTAACTGCTTATCAGAGAGAGTGAGAGGCATGAGGTCTAATTATTTAATTTATAATTTTTTAGAGAGACTTAATTGCCGTTTTAAAGATTTTTAATATTTAATTATAAAAAACTTGATTGAATTAAAAGTTACTCACATTAATTTATTTTAATATGGAGAAAGAAATGTTAAAATCTGTACTCAAATTAATTTACTTTTCTTTTCAATGATTTGCATGTAATTATATAACATTAAAGATTTTTTCATACATCATCCAGAAAGATTAAATTTTATATACTCAATTTTCAAAAAACCTAAACATAAAATGAATTTTGGATAATTAATTTATCCTAAAACAAGTTATTACTTGTTAATCACCAACGCATCATCCAGACCTTGTGCTGCTGTTTTCGGTTGCTCTTCTGGTTTCTCTATGTTATATTTCTTTTGATTTTGTGTTATGCAGACAGATGTGGCAAATGGATGGATTGGGATAGATGTGGGTTAAATTAAAAATTGATAGGTCATTATTAATTTATTTATTCATTTAAAACCTAATATAAATTTTTAAATGGATCATGGATTATTTATAATTCTTGAATATATAGTTAACTGAACTATCTATTTATTCATTAAATTATTATTTTATATTTTATTATTTTTATTGACATTATTTTTCACCACTATTTTATATTTATTGCTATTATTTTTAAACAAACTTATGTTATCAAAATTTTCATTCTTTATTTTTATTTTCTTTTTAAAATTATAATTTATATCTCATTTTCTTAACATTAATTTCTTAAAATTATTTTAATATTAAATGTAGTTAATTAAACATTTTAATAATAATTTACATTAAATAAAACTTGTTTAATTTAAAATACACATTATAATAAAATTAAAAAATTAAAATTATAAATTATATGATTTCTTTTATAATAATAAATTACACTTTTAAAATTGCATATATGTTAACAATCAAATTTCAATTTGTAAATTATCATCTAAAAAATAAAAATTGATATTATTGGTGTATTAATATTTACAAAGTATAGTCAAGGATCTAACATAATGCAATACGTAATATTGTAAAATTTTTTATTTAAAAATTAAAAAATAATTTTGAGATTATTTTTAAGTTTAAATAGTAAAAACAATAAATTACATGAATTTTGATGCAAACTATTGGACTTAATTTTATTTTTTTATAAAAGAAATTGATATTTTCACATATACAAAAATATTATAATATTTTATTTCAAATAATTAATTTTAAAAATATTTAAATTATATTAAAATTTTGAAGATATTTTATTATCATATTTTCGTTATTTTGTAATATTAGTTTATGCAATTCACAAGTCTATTTCCTATAAATATAAATGGATAAATAGTTATTTATAAGTTGATCTCATGTGACCTTCATTTCAATGAATCAATAATAATCTGATCTATATTTATCCTAAAATTAAAATGTATGAATATAGATGAGTTAAAATAAGAATAATATGAGTAAATAAATGGATATGGGTTAGAATTATCAAATTTATATGTAGATAGGTAAACTTTGAATACTTTTAATTCTAATTGAACCCACGTCATCTTTTTTAGTTAAAGACATTAGTATATGTCTGCACTTTTATGTCACAAGGGTCACTACATATTAACAACTATAGAGGGAGGGTTGAAATTTTTAACACAATTATTATTAGAGGACTTATAATAAGAAATTTGATATTTGAGTGACTAAATATCCTGTGAACAAATATTTTAAAGATGAAATAATAAGTTAACTCATAATAGTTCATTAAAACAACATTTTATTTATTAGGAAAAATTATGTTTTATTCACTTATAATTTTATCAATTTTTACTTAACTTATTTATACTTGTGAACATTACAATTTACTTATCTATGCTTTTTACTATTAATGTTGTGCTCATCTTCATTTTTTTCCACTCAATCTTTAATGGGATACTCTTTAATAGGTAAGTTAAGTTAAATAGGGAAAACTATAGGTGAGTTTAAATGTAATTTTTTAATATTTATATGTATTAGTGTAAAAATTTTTTAAAAGGGACTAAAATACATTAGTCATATCTCGTTATTTTAACAAAATATTTAAAATAAAAAATAATCTGCTACAATACATGGTGTAAGTAAAAAAAAAAACTAAAACTTTTCACATTTGTGGATAACAAAAAAAAGGTATTTAAATGAAAAAAAAATCTATTACAATATATGACATAAGTAAAAAAAAAACTAAAACTCTTGACATTTGCAAATTAGGTATTATATTATTAATAATTTTCTAAAATATATAATAATAATAATTTGAAAATCTAAATTAAGAAGATAGGATTAATATTTATTTTTAATCTCAATTGAGAAATCTAAACATTAAGTCACACTAATATAAAAAAATTATAATTTATTCTTCCATGATTTCTTTTGAGCTTATTTAACTTACTTGTTCTAAAATATTTTGTTAAAAATTAGACAAAAAAATATAAGTAGACAAAATATTAATATTAAAAAATACAAGTAGGCAAATTATAATGCTTAAAAATATAAATAAATTAAATAAAAATTAACAAAATTATGAATAAATAAAATATAATTTTTGTTAACTATTTTTAAGGTATATTTAATTATTGTATTTTTTTCAATCTTTACGATACGTCCCATATTTTGGAAATGTAATCATACATTTACTTTATGATTGATTTAATACATAATTGAAATATATCGAATGGGAGCGAATATATCTCCGAAAGAATAGGTATCTCACAAACAAAATAATTATTTCTCAAAATATTCTAAATTTACCTTCATTCACACCTCTTAATATCATATTCATATTCATATTATATAGAATTATTCCTCATCACTCTAATTACCCTGAGCATCTAATATTTTCGTATATTTACTTCCTCTCTTGATTAGGATCGGATCTTCGGACTCTCGTTATTAGTGTCATTTGTGAGAATTGAACCTTTACTAGTTTGGCATCATATATGGTTGAAATGCATGTTTAACTGATAGACTAGCCATCAACGACATAGCATGTTTCTTATTAATTACCTCAAATTTCCCTACTAGTAGCCATATAAAATTGGGAAAGCAGGAATGTCTTTTTTAAAACTTCAAATGGCTTAAAATTATATTATATGATACAATACAATTGCCAAATGGACACGAATAAAATATAATTTACATTCTATTTTTTCTATTTTAATTTACAATCTAAATGACAGTTTTTCACAAAGTTGCACTGAGATAAAATAGGTAATCATATATTTAATATTTAGTTTTTAGTGATTATATATATTTATGGCATGAGTGCTTATTTGCTATGATCATTCAAAGTTTTTAAAAAAGTTTAAAAAATTACTAATTATTTTTACTAACCATTTTTAAATTTGATTAGAGTTCTTTAAAAGTAATTGGTAGTATTTAAAGAAAGGAATAAGATATTCCTCCAAAGATTATGTTTTATCCCTTGGTACTATGCAATTCACTATTAAAATATATATATTTTTACTAACTCATTATTCTTCCTCTTGCAAGGTGAAAAAAGTATAAACTAATTGGAGTTAACCATTGCACATAATAATTCATGCATGGTTAACAAAAAAAAGGGGGGGGAAGACAATTTAGACAAGTATACTTCATTCTTAAAGAGACACATATATGCTTCTTTTAAGTAATTAGTAACTCTAGCATCAAAGCATCCTTAACAAACATACTATTGCGAATGGTTACCTTTGCTCACTATATAGGAACTGTTAGCAAAGATCAACTAATTAGAGTAAGAGAAGATAATATGTGTTATTCCTTACTCTTAAATATACATTAGTTTATGTTCTTCTTAAATAATTACTAACTTTGCCATCAGAATGTGTAATATTTCTTAGTAATGACTTACCCACTTAATTAAAATCAATAAAATTAAATAAAAAATAGTAATATAAGATTTAGATAATTTGAACTTATAATATTAAGATTAGGATTCGATCCCTTAGCATCGAACAATTTCTTTAGATAAAGCTTAAGACTCAATCCTATGGCACCAAGCAATTTACTCAAATATAAAGCTTGACACTAAGCAATTCTCTTAGATAAAGTCCAAGACTTTATCTAATGGCATTAAGCAATTCTTTTGAATATCAAGCCTGAGACTCAATCCCTTAGTTATTTCTTATCCTTAGCTACTCCTTTAACCTTAATTCGAACTTAAATGGCCCACAATACTATACAGTCATAAACAAATCATTTGAGGAAATTCTGTAGCCAAAATGGCTTAAGCATAAGTAATTAAATTTGATCTAACAATGATTTGCTAGTTAGCCTTTGGGCCATGCAGATTGAATTATTCTTTTCAAATAGTTGCAACATGATCTAAGTTAGATATTGTCACATCAGCAAATATTGAAACCTTTTTTTAAGAATAACATGATAGAGAGGGGGTAAGTGGCAATAATATTCCAAATATCTTCTCATCCATACCTTTTGGTACCATACCCATATTATATAAAAAGGTATCCTTCATATGTTCATATAGTTACTTCCTCTCCTAATTAAGACTCAGATCTTCATTATCTTGTAAATATTCATATAGTTATATTTGGTTTGATGAAATAAAATAATATAAAATGTGAATGGGAAGGAGAAATGGAACAAGAATGATTATAAAATATAATAATTATTCTATAATTATGCTTGATATACCTAAGAATGAAATATACATTCAATTCCATTTTTATGTTTGACACATTTAAAAAATATATAGGTGTTTTGCAAATGTTTAATTAGATGGAATGATATGATATAAAATGTGAATGAGAAAAAGAAAGCGAATGATAATGATAATAAAATTAAATAACCATTCTATAATTATGTTTAATATACCTAAGAATGAAATAGATACTTAATTTCATTTTTATGTTTGATATGACAAAATAATATATGGATAAATTAAAGAAAGAATATTTATTAATAACAATTTTTTTATCATAAAAATAATAAATATCTATTCAATTAAACAATTCAAATAAGATATTTTATTAAATAATTTCTTATAATAAAAAATATGATATGATAAATAATAAAAATTATCATATTTTAAATTTTATGATTAAAATTATAGTTAACAAAAAAATTTTCTCAAGTAAAATTATAAAATTTCTAATTTATTAATTTTTAAATTTTATATTAAATAAAATTTCATAAACAATACAAAAATAATATTTTTTATTTATTATTAAATTATAATTATCAAAATATTTTTCCATAAACATATTAAAAATAAAAATTATTTATTAATACAAAAAATATTAAAATATATAAAACATGGTAAGGAACATATGGGAGTAATATTAAAATACATGCAAAATATAAAGGGTATAAGTGTAAAATGGTTATCCATAAATAATAAAATGACCGTTATATTATTTTTGTTATGAAATTAAAATTTCATAATTTACATGAAGTTTGGTTCACAATTTTTTTTTCATTTTCAAAAATATTTTAAAGGAATATAAGATTGTTATATTTGATTCCAAATTGAACAAAATATATTAAAAAATATTCACATTCTCAAGAATTTTTTTAGGCTAATATTCTTCTAAAACGTTTCATAATGAGTTAAGTATCTTATATTACCATGTTATGATAATACTTTAATGATAAGATAGTTACTTTTTCCATTTTTTCAAACTTTATCATCTAATTTTACTATTACTTATCACTATAAACTATCACCTCCTCTACTCATTGTCACTGGCTATTAATCATTATTATTAATCATTGCCTACCACAACTAAATATCGTTAATCATTAATTATTTAATTGTTGATGATAATATTTTTTTGTAATTTAAAAATATTTAAAAATATATAAATTAATTAAAATATAACATTATAATACATTTAAAATAATTTTAATTAATCCAAGCTTGAAAATATGATATCTACAAAAATTAAATTTGTTTATCAAAAATAATATTTTTGGAAATATTGTATATGATTCTTGAAAATATAATTATACAAAACTAATATCACTTTAATAAAATGGTTATTTTTTATAAAATATATTTTTAAAAATGCTTCTTAGTCAAACTTTTTTATTCACTCACTTTTCATCTTGTTGCATCCTATTTAAGTTATATTTAAATTGTGAAATTATATATTTTCATAAATTTTTATATTCTTAGAAATATAATTCTCAAGACTTTAATTTTTAGGAACGTGACATTATCATATTTAATTCAATAAAAAATATTCATAGAAATGTTATAATTTTAAATTTTAATTAATATATATTTAAAAATATAATTAGACTATAAAAAAATATCCTTATCAAAAATTTAATAATAAATAGTAATAGATAAAAGTATAAAATGATCAATAATGATGAATAGTGATCAATGATAGTTATCAGTAGTGAATGATGGTCAATAATACTCATAAATGATAAATAATAATGATAATGGATTATGGTCGATAATGTGTGATGGTTGACGATGGCCACCAATAGAAGATAGTAAGTAATGATGATTATTGATAATAAATAATAATAAAAAATAATTTCTAACAATAAATAGTGATCAATTATTGATAATAGGTGTTGATGAGTAGTAATTAAAAATAATATGTGATGATTGATAATAAATAGTGATGAATAGTGCGATTGCCTATAAGTGGCAATAGCTAGCAATGATTAATCATAATAAATGATGGTAAAATAAGATATTAATAATAATAATAAAATTTTAATAGAAAGACAAATAAAATATTTTATTTATATAATTAAAATATTTTGATACTATAAGAATATAAATATTCATCTTCTCATAAAATATTTTAAAATATTAATTTAAAAATATTTTTGTGAATGTGAATAATTTTAAAAGTATTTTTTAAAAAATTTAAATTAAATATAAAAAATTTACATTTTAAAATTGTAAGAAAAAAATTCTCAAATTAAACCCACTTTTCCGTGAATGTGGCACGTGAAAATCAAATCAAATCATGCGGCTCTTGGTTCCCGTCTAAATATCCATCAATCTCTCTCACAACTTCCCTCTTTGGTGTTCCTGTGTCACATTGACAACAATTTGACCCCAACACAATGGGTTAAGCGTCTGGGCCATTGTGTGACTATGAATTCTTTTATGTCAGATATTTAATTTTGCTTGCTGCAAAAATGATCTTTTGTGATTCTCAAACCCTAGTTCTTCCTTCCGGGAAATTCTCTTGCACGCATTTTTGCAGTACTCTGCGCTACTTATACATATTAGCTATAGATTCAATGATACGTGGACAAGCTGAAATTATATTGTTTGATCAAACATTTGCTATTTGGGTCTTCTGACTTAATTTTTTAATTCTTTTAAAAAAATGAAAAATATTTTCTTTAATTTTGAGTGGTTAATTTTTTCTTCTTTAACTTTGAAAATTTAGATGTTATTTTTTTAATTATACAAAATTTAGAATTAATGGCTAAGATTGACTTAATTTCTAATTTTATCAAATTACACAATCTTTTTTATAAACTTTCTAAATAAAAACTACAATATCATAATATATTAGTTCATCTCATAATTTTTTACTCATAATTTTTTTATTTACCCTTTGCTCATAATTTTTTTGCTATATAATTAATATAAATTAAATGACATATATGCTTTTAATTAAATACTCAAAAATAAATTATAAAATTATATAAATAATAATAATGAGATAAATCAAAATTTTATACTATTGTGATTCTTATTTAAAATTTTTATAAAAAATTACATAATTTAATAAAATAAAAAAATTAATTTAATGATAGATATTGATTTGTATAGTTTAATATCTAAGTTTTTAAATTTTAAGAGAGAAAAATTCAACCAACCTATGGTTGAAGGGAGTATTTTTATTTTTATTTTTTTAGTTTTTTTTCTTTGTCTCTTCTCTCTTATTTCCCCAATTTAATCCTAAACAATTTTTGTTTACCTAGTGGATTTGTATATCCTAAACCACTAAAAGATTGTTGCAATTTAAAGTGAAGTAATTGAAATTTTGATTATTTCATTTTTTTAATGAAAATGAAGTAATAATTTTTAATGACTTAGGGTACACAAGTTAGCTCATTAGATAAGAAATAATTTTCTTTTAATTTTACCATTTCTTGTGTAAATGTATTGTTCATTTTTGAAGTCCTTATGTATCTTTTGGATATCTAGATTCTACTTTGAAAAATAATAATAAATAAAAAATTTTAAGTAAAAGTGTTGAATATACGCAAAAAAAAATGGAAGAGGCTAAGCATAGAATATTTAGCTAGATAAATTTTACCTTATTAATATCACAATTATAACTAATTTTTGTAGGTTAATGCTTCCATTTAGTTTATTTTCTCATGTTTCAATTAGCAAACACTTAACTAATATTTTTTTAAATAATGAATTAATCAAAAATTAAATTGCACGTATTTTTACATACAATCACTTTCACTAATAATTCTTTAGTGTTAGGATGAAAATTATCGATGTTAATAATTTTGCAAATATTATAAGTATTTGTTTTTGATAAATAAAGCTTTGAGAAAATATGAGAAAAAGTCGCAAAAATTATAATTTCAAGATAACAATTTTAAAAAAGATTATTAAATTTATATTTATGGTAAATTTAAAAAAAATAGAGGTCAAACTATATTTTGAAACAATACAGTGAAACACATAATAAGAAAATATATGCAAACATGTTGAACATCTTGTAACTGTTATTTAAAATTAGTATACTTTTAAAATCATCCACCAAAAGTATTCTTCTAAAATCACATTTTTTTCGTGAAAATAATCTGATCGATAATACCCATTGGAAAATTCCTTCTAAAATAAATTATTCTCCAAACACAATCAACTGCGAAACAAAATTACCAAGAATAAAATATTTAACTTACATAATTAAATATTATAAATTAATTAATGATAGTTATTTATACACAGAATTTATCACTTAATTCATATTTCACAATTTTGGTTAAGTTAGGCTTGAAAATAACATTCAAATGAATATTGAATTTTCAAGTTAGGGTCAAATAATGACAAATAAAAGTGATAATTAAAATTTAATATGTTGATAGTGCAATCACATTTGATATTGTGTTATGAATTTTATTCTCTATTATATTTGATATTCAAACTTATGATTTTATATATATGAGTTAAATGAATTACCACTCTTACTATTATTAAAAAGAGTGATAATTAAATGATTGTATGTTAACATACATTGGTCTTGTGTTTATCCATTAAAATAATAATAATAATAATAATAATTTGCTGAAAATTTTTAAAATATGAAATATTATTTAATTTTTAGTATAAATAATACCATAAAAATTATTTTTATTAGATTATTAAATTATTTATTTCATAAATATAAGAATTATTTTTCATTTGATGTTGAAGACGTGAACAAAAAAAAAAAGGATTTAGTTTGGGAAAGATATTTTGGTAAAAACGGAGTGAGCTAAAAAGGCAAAATCAATTTGAATATATTTATAAATTGTAAGGATATCATCGAAAGGACTAAGAGGTAAATAAATTTTTGATGTAGTTAAAGCATTAACTGAGCCTGTCATGTGTCAATAAACCCCCCTTCCTTTTTTACTTTTCGCAGGACAGAATTTCCGGTAATTTTTTTTTGGCCGCATTCCGGTTATTTTCAATACAGATAAAGAAGAAAATTCATTTTCATCCGTCAACAAAAAGGCTTCCGCCCTCTTCCTCCTCCTACTTAATAAAGCCAAGCACTGACCACTCACTACTAGTGCACACTCCCCGCTTCCTCTTTCTAAATTTTTTCGCAAATTTCTGGGCTTTTGGAATGGCTCTGAACTCGGCATTCCTCATCTTCACCGTTATACTTTCCTTTACTCTTTCCCTTTCTTCCTCTCGAACATTGCAATCTCAAATTTCCCAGCTCTCAACTTCTGTTCTCGATATCGCGGCTTCACTCCGACAAACCCAGCAAGTCCTCTCTTTTTCCCCGGAATTTTTTGATCCTTCTCGTCAACAACAACAAGAAGAGTCCCTCACTATACCCGCTTCTTCTTCTTCATTGTCTGTTCGACTGCATCCGAGAGATTCTCTGATAAATGCCCACCACAAAGACTACGCGAGCTTGGTCACAGCTCGACTCGACCGTGACTCAGAACGAGTCAAATCGCTCACCACAAAGATCCTACTCGCTCTGAATCATGTCAACAAATCAGATCTGCAACCAGCCGAAACGGAGGTCCGACCTGAAGATCTTTCCACCCCGGTTACCTCCGGCATCAGCCAAGGAAGCGGCGAGTACTTCTCCAGAGTTGGCGTCGGAAAACCGCCCCAACCCTTTTACATGGTTCTTGACACCGGAAGCGACATTAACTGGCTTCAGTGCAAGCCTTGTTCGGACTGCTACGAACAAGCCGATCCAATTTTCGACCCGGCAGCGTCATCTTCATACTCCCCTCTCACCTGCGACGCTCAACAGTGTCAAGCTCTGGACGCGTCCGCTTGTCGTAACGGCAGGTGCATGTACCAGGTTTCCTATGGCGATGGGTCCTTCACCGTCGGCGATTTTGTCTCGGAGACTCTGTCGTTTGGCAACACCGGGTCAGTGGATCGGATTTCCCTTGGTTGCGGTCATGACAACGAAGGATTATTCGTTGGAGCAGCTGGGTTACTTGGACTGGGTGGTGGGCCACTTTCCCTCACATCGCAGATTAAAGCGACGTCGTTTTCGTACTGCCTAGTCGATCGTGATTCGAGCCAATCGTCGACTCTTGATTTCAACTCACCCAGCCCCGGTGACGCTGTGACTGCACCGTTACTAAAAAACCAAAAATTGGACACTTTCTACTACGTGAAACTCACCGGGTTCAGCGTCGGAGGCCAATCTGTTTCGATTCCTCCGTCGACTTTTGCGGTTGACCAGTCGGGAAGCGGCGGGATCATTGTGGACTCGGGAACCGCCATAACTAGGTTGCAGAGTGAGGCTTACAACTCGCTCCGTGACTCGTTCAAGCAGTTGACTCAAGACTTGCCTCCTGCGAGTGGGTTCGCATTGTTCGATACCTGCTACGACTTATCTTCACTACACTCGGTGAAGGTGCCAACGGTGTCGTTTGATTTCAGCGATGGGAAGTCCCTCCCATTGCCGGCGAAGAATTACTTGATTCCGGTAGACTCTAGTGGGAAATTTTGCTTCGCTTTTGCTCCGTCGTCTTCCTTGTCCATCATCGGCAACGTGCAGCAACAAGGGACACGTGTCAGCTTCGATCTTGCAAATTCCGTAGTGGGATTCTCGCCTAATAAATGTTAGGCATCTATGTTTACATTTTTATCCCTATAGATATTACAACACGAAATAGGACCGGTTTGGAATTGAATGTTAAAACTGGAAATGGCAGGGAGGTGGATGAGTGAGTATCGTATAGTGCGTGGGAAAATAAGACCCACCTGCATTAATTGCAAGAAGAGGGAAAAGATGCTTTGGGTTGGGGTGGCGTATAATAATTATAAATTATGGTATTTGTGATTTTGATTTTCTTAAATTCGGTGGCATATCTCGTAAAATGTTGCAAGTGTGGAGGCTATTTTCCTCATAACAATGCTGATGTATTATCGTACAATTGTAAAGGTTTGCATGCCTGACACGTGTCAAGGAAAGTGGCAATAATTTGATATTGTATAATTTGATGTTTCGATTGATTGAGAGATATTGTATTTGACTTATTTTGACTCAGGTTCTGGTTGCTATAAATAGTGCAAATAGGAAATTTACATTTGATAATTAATAAATTAATTAAATATATTATAATTAATTAAGTAAATTAATTAAAATATATAAAATAATTTAAAATATATATTAATATAAATAAATATATTAATTAAATTAATTTATATTTATTTTAAAATTAAGTTATACTAATGTAATTAAAATATTTAAAATAAAAATATAATTATTTAAAATTTAAATGATTATATTTATAATGTATAAATTAAATTATAACTAACTATATTTTATAATATTATATATTTATTTATTTTTATTTACATATATTAAATTAATAAAAATATATTAAATATTTATTTATATAATTATAATATAAATTGTCATTTAATTAAAAAAAGTACGAATTTAAATTTTTTTTAAAATCTACTAATTTATATATTATATGTCATTTTGATTTTATTCTGCATAAGTAAATGATAAATTAGTTTATAATAGATAAATTAATTAATAGTTAATAAATTAATAATTAATAAATTATGTAAGAAATATTTTATAAAAATAAATATATAAATTAAAATAATTCATATTTATTTTAAAATTAATTTACATTAACGTTACTAAAATGTTCAAAATAAAATTAAAATATTTAATTAATTATATTTTACAAATTTACATACTTATTACCTTATTTAATTTTTATTTTATTATTACTTATAATAAAATTATAATTATTTAAAATATAATTAATTATATTTTATGATATTATATTTTTTTATTTAGTTATTTATGTTTGTTAAGGGTTTAGTGTAAGAAAATGGCTAAAGGTAGAAACACGATATTGAAAATAAATATTTATGTTATGAATAACAATGATTATAAATTAATAAAAATAATAAAGATAAATTTAAAAAATTAAAAAAATAGTAACTTTTTAATTATACATTATTCAATGAAATTTATTAAATTAAAGTCTCTTTTTAATAAGATGGTACATAAAATATTTTTAGAAGTTAACTTATAATTTATTAACCAGTCAAGAAATTATAGATAAATTTATTTACTATATGAAATAGAGCTTTTGAGAAGTTTATTAAATAGACTAAAATCTTAAAATTTGAGAACTTTTAATTTTATAAGAATTGAATTGATACAAACATCTAATTTAGGATAAAATTAATAAAAAATTAATATTATAAGCACAAAAATAAGATTTTAATCTACTATAAGTTGTTAATTATTAATACGTGAAATGCATTTAAAATTTAATTTAAGTTACATTAAATATACACTAAGTAAAAAGGGGAGTTTGTGAGATGTGTTAAAAAATTGAATTCATACATAGAATAATTTGTAATGAAAAAAAATTTATCAAGTTTTGCAAAAGATTTTGTTGATACATCAAATTAGGGGTACAAGTGAGTTTAATGATCTATCAAAGATTTATGGGTTAAGATTAATAAATAAGTTTATTTAAATGAATAGATCAATATTATTTTCTTTAGGCTTAGCTCATAGATCTATCAAATTAACTTATTTAATTATTAATATATTTATAAATAATATAATATTAAGGATAATATATAAATATATAATATTTATTTTAATACGTATATATATAAGCCCAATTAGGCTATTGGATAATTTTAAATCTAAAGAAGGCTTTAACTTATTAATATATTTGAAAATCTATTTATGCAAATAAACTTTTAAATAGGTAAATAAGTAAGGTTAGACTTTTTTAATAGATTAAATCAAGTTTAAAATTTGACCTTATATAAACTAATAGATTAGACTAATGCTTTACAAAATAAATTTAATCTATTTAAAGTAAAACCTAATTTAGTAGGGTTTATTTACACCCTTACATAGGATTGTAAGGTTCAAATAAAAAAATTAATTGTAATATCTATCTTAATTTAAGTATTATGAATGTTAATAGGCCTTCTAAAATATATTTATAAGAAAGGTTTAAATAATAAAATATCTATCATGGTTCATATTGAGAAATTTAGAAAAAGAAGCTTAATACTAAGAACATATGTTATTTTTCTTTTCTTTGGCCATAGAGCATTACCTATTATAAAGTTTGAAAGGGTCATCATTAAAAGGACAAAAGTAGTTATACTTACAAAAAATGGAGATCCTTCATCTCCTTAAATGTTCAAGAAATCTTATCAAGTGTGGTTTGATATAATTAGAGTGAAAATCTCATTTTTAGTATATAGAAGAATTCAAGCATTACATTTAGACCTCTTTGCAAGTCATTTGAGCCAAGGCAAACATAAAGATCACAACTCTCCTAAAAAATCTCTTGCAAAAAATAGACAAAATCTTAATTATTATAATTTCACTTTTTCCATCTTATATCCCATCGTATTACCTATTTGACCAACTCTTTTATATTCGTATAAGTTATTGGCATATTTACACTAACTTTTACGTATGCCTTCTTCCTTGCAACCATTGTAAATTGTTAGTAATTTATGAATGTTAGTTCTTTTTCAAGTTCTACGTTGCCTAGAAAAGTTAATTTTGAAGGGCATATAAATGAAAATCTTGAATGAATTTATTAATAGGCTTTATGTAATAAACTTGTATACATGTTGAAGGTGACTCATAAGTTTAAGTTGATAGACAAATAAATTTATTTTTATTTCATAATTTAAAGTTTTGAAAATGTTAGATTTTTTATTTATGAACCTATTAATTTAATAATAAAATAAGATGTAAAAGGGTTTAGTTCAGTATTAAAGTGATTGAATAGTTTAACTTAATGGTAATCTAATCCAACTAACATGATAATGGGTGATTCTCCGTAATGGGTAGACCTACCAATGTTATTAATATAAATAAGGATTGCTGTTCCTAAATCCTATGATTGATTTTGCACACTCCCTATTAGTGTTAGAAAACCTCCCCAATCAAATTTTCATCTAAGGTTAATAGGAGCAATAAATCTTTATTAGAATTCGTGATTAAGATCGATTGTGAATAGTTCGTGGTTTGTAGTAAATCCTCATTTCATATTCACATCACAATAGATTCATCAAATAATAATAATAAATCTTTTCATGTTTAATATTATTCTTCTCACATGATTTAATTTGAGATATTATTTAATATAATTTTAATTTTAACAATTAGTATCAGAGTCAATGAATTATATGAATTGACTATATTATTATGTGAATTTAGAAATTAAATTTTATCTTTTAAATAATATTATATTTTATGATGAATTATTTTATCTTCTGGTATCACAATGGATTCATCATGTAATAATAATAAATCTTTTCATGTTTAATATTATTCTTCTCATATGATTCAATTTGAAATATTAGTTTATATAATTTAATTTTAATAATTGGTATCAAAGTCAATGAATCATATGAATTGAATATATTATTATGCGGATTCAGGAATCAAATTTTATCTTTTAAATAATATTATATTTTGTGATGAGTTATTTTGAATAAAAATTAGTATGAATCCTAAAATTATTTCATAACTATTAAGTTAATTATTTTTGGATTATTGTTTTTATAGAACCTTAACTTAATTAAGATTTCAATTTAATTTTTCGTTGATAATTGTGTCTGAATATATTTAGTTTACCATTTTGTGTATATATATACACACACACTGTTGGTACTCTGTTTGGAATTTATATGGAGGAATTTAACATTTTCTGGTTTCGGCGTGTTTTTCATATGGCTTTCAGTTCATATATATAATAAAATAAAGTTTATGTTTAAATGTTTATATTAAATGAATTTTGTATAAAAATTTGTGAATCTCGTTTGGCGTTTATATAGCCTTCCGTGTATATATACTTGATTTGCTGTTCTGTATGTATATATATGCTAAAAAGGTAATGTCTATTGCATGTGTTTTGGCGTTCAACTTTCATATCTAAATATTTAGCTTTCTGTTATACGCACGAATATATAAAATGAATTTATTTATATTCTGACATTCCTATAAAGTAAATTGTATATATCATACTTCCTGGCTTTGTTCATGGCAATTAAAATCTGTTTTATATATATATAAAGCCTTGGTTACTATTTAAAAAAAATTATGTGATTTGGAAATCAAATAATTGATTAATCACGTGATGCATTTAATTCTTTAGTTTTTCAAAAGGTGAAAAACGTATCCGGATTTGTTTCTTTGTTTTTCCTAATTTTTGAAAGATGTGAAATATAAATGTTCAATGTAATTAGAAGATATTAATTGATTTTTGAAACCTAATATTTCTTTTTAGTAAACTTGAGTTATGGTTATACTGAATTGTTTTATTAAAGTTTTATCTTTTCTTTCTCCTGTTTTTTAATTAGATTTTTAAATCATTACTGGGCTTTTGATTACCTCTTAGGATATCATCATGCACAAATTGATATTTTTGTGAATAATTAACAGATATTTCTTAAATATAGTTTTGCAATTCCCAATTTCAAAGATTCATTTGAATGTGTTACTATACAATGCTAATTTTAGTTCATTGCCATATGTTGCTGTCTATATATATATCTATTGTGTGTGCCTATGATGAATGTGAATGTTCACATTCTATATGAGATAAATTCTATTTTTTTGAAAATATATATATATGTTTTCATCACTTCTACTTATTTAACTTGGATAGTGGGACAATTTTATTTTAAGCTAGAAATTTCATTTGTAATATTATTGCATATTGGGCTTCCACATATATTTTTTATGAAATTTTTTTGGCAACTATTTGGTCTATTAATTATTTTTTCTATGTGTATGTATGTATAGAAAAATAATATTAGAAAATTATTTAGGCTTATGTTATACCATAAAATTTTGCATAATTGTAAGCTCACCTATTGTGGGCCTAATTACATAAAATTTTGTTCATTCATAATAAAATGATAGTTGAACTAAAGAGAGTATCATATTAATAATATTTTAATACTCTATCGGTATAATATTATTAATATGATTTATTAGTGGTAATATAAGTATAGGAATAAATATTGTATTTTTAAAATTTTCATCATCTTATCGATGTTAAAATTTAAGGATTATGATATTTAGTCAGCTAAAGTATTAATTTACGGCTGTTTCCAAAATAAAATTTTGTTTTATCATTTTTTTGAAATATTTTACTAAAATACGCATATTAACGGAGAGGCGCTAGAACGGATGACGCCTTTGGAGCAGAGGCGCTAAGTTGATTGGCGCCTTCATAGCAACTGGGGCGCCATTCAAAATGGCGCCTTTGGCTGTGAAGGCGCCATCTCCTTTGGCGCCTTCGACTAGTAGGAAAAGTAAGAAAATATTTCCTTCGGCCAGTAGGAAAAGTAGAAAAATATTTTAATATATTATATATAAGATTTAAGGTTTAAAAATAAATTAAATTTGATTATGACTATTGAATAAAATTAAATATAATTTAGGGCATATACTATATGTGAATTAATAAAATAATATTTAGACTTATTATATGTTTATTAAAAATAAAATAATTATAGAAATTATTAATTTGTTAAAAATACATATAAGTTAATTTGATATAGGAAAAGAAGATTTTGTATATATTTAATTTTATGAAAAAAATAAAATTTGATTAAAAATTAAATTGAGTAAAATGTTGAAGATCTAAAATTTAAATGGAATGTATATAAATATATTTAATATTTTTAGGGTTTACAGTGATCGTTAAAAAATATGATTAAACTATAATGTTTAAAATTATGAGTAAATAAATATTAAAAAATAAAATACAATAATCTGCGGAACATGAATTAATTCTTATCATTAGAAAAAAGTTAACTTAAATACTTGAAAAAAATTGAAATGAATATATGTTAATAATTTAAAATAATAAAAGTTACGAAAATAAAATACGAATGGAGAGAATAAAATTTTAGATAGAAAGAAGTTATTGAAAAAAAATTTCATATATTTGATACGTTATATGATAATTCAATTGATTGTGTATTTGTGAGAAGATTTTATAATTTTGCTTTGATGTATGTACGCACGCAAAAAGATAAATATGTTATAATAATTACAACCATCCTAAAATTTGATGTTTTACGATAAAGTTATAAGATAAACATGCCTAAATATATAATAAATATGAAAAGAGAAGCTAACGTCTACGTAAATGGTGTCCAGTTCCACATCTAGGATCAGTAATATGGCAGCCATCTCTGCTAACCCTCTGTGCAGGTTCGGGAGTCACATCTCCAGTGTCTGTGGCTCCCCTACCTCCAGCTTTGCCTCTGTCTCTGGCTTTGCCTCTACCTCTACCCTTATCTGCAAATACTGAGTCATCTATAAGCATGCCACCAAGTGATGTCCCTTAATCCTAAGTGTGTAGATCAAATCTATGAGGATATGACTGGGAAGAACCAATATCACTAGAAGGAAAGACATGGAATGAAGATGAAACTCTTGGTATAGGCGGAAATGACTGAAATGAGGATGAGACACCTGGAATAAACTGAAACATCTGGAATGATGAGGGAGCATATAGTGTAATCGGGAACATGCCGGAGGATGAAGGAACATCTGATGCAGTAGGGTACATGTGAGATGAGGCGGTCATATTTGACATCATCATGAAGGTATTCTGAGCAGAAGATGATGGACTCTGATGCACCTGGGTAGTGGAAGCAACATCAGCCAATGACGTAAATCATGGACCAGTGCGATAACGTCGACGTGTACGAGGCTGATCATGGTCATTCTCCGTAGGGTCAGGGATATGATGGGCAGGAGGAATTGACTCTACATGTGTACCAATAATCACATTATCAACCTCGTGAAGTGCGTGAAGGATGGAGTCAGTTGCTGATTTAAGAGCATCGAAGCTGAACCTAGACTGTCCTTTAGGTGTAGTAAAATCGTGCAGTGTGGACACCTTATCAATCTGTACAAGTTTTTGACATTAAAGTTAGTAACAATACTAATGCACAAGAATATAATCAGACACAAATAATTAGCATGCAGAATTACCACAAGGTCTAGTGCTTCACTAACTGGTGTAATAAATTGCCTAGTAATCCGTCTGTACCATGCCATATACTTAGGCTGTGGGCTTAGGACCAATAATGCGGACGGCTCGCCGATAACACACAAGTCTCGACGGATATCCTATAATGCAATGTACAGCTGATGTTGGATATGCCACTCTTCATCATGCCGACCGGATAAGTGAAGGTAATAGACCTCTGCCACCTGCTTTAGTGGCTCAGGAATAGGCTGGCAAAGGCTGAACTGCTGCAAAACCCTATCTGGCTGGTGCCACTCGACAATCTGAAAGTGTATGAGTAGCACCACTGCTGTCCAAAAGTTATTCATGTCAAAACAATACTGAGGAAGTGACGCGGTAACCACCTTAGTGTACGGGATCCAGATGATCTGAAATTATACATTTATATTATCATTTAAATGCAATAAAAATGGATAATGGAATGAAATAAAAATATTCATTAACCCCTTCAAACCTGATTGAGTCGAAGACGATCCAGCACGTATCTATAATAAGGTAGGTTGTGTGCAGGACTATCCCGGAACGTTTTTTAATAATGTCACCTACCAAGTACAATAATTAAGTTAAAAAATGTAGTCATCATCTCAATTAAAAGTATAGATTGAAAAATTCTCTAACCTGCGAGTAAGGGGGTCAGTCCCTGCATCCTTCTTTGGTATATCTGAAACAGTAATAGTATGGGCAATAGTGGAAAATCTATCCCATGCCCAAAGCTGTAGTAATAGGCAACACCCTCCTATTTTCTTATAATAAGGAGAAGTGACTTTACAGAACTCTCTGTACAGATAAGCCAAACAGGCAGATCCCCAACTATACATCCCTGCCTCCTGTAAGTCTTCGAGTAATGGTAAGTGCATGAGGTGGACATAAGTCCTAGACTGGTTGGGCAATAACATCCCACCAATGAGACACAATATGTACGCATAGGTGTATCTCTGCACTGTCTCATCATCGACATCATCTGAAAGATAAGTGAAATGCCTCTCCAGCTAACTCATCTTTAGTCGCCCCCTCTTATCATATTCTCGTCAACCGGTAACTGCAATCCTAGATACTCCTCTATTAGGCCTCCTCATCCCAACACAGTAAGCCCCGTCACTGCCTGATCGTTAATGGGTAGACCAAGCTGGATAGCAATATTTTGCAATGTAATGGTGGTCTCCCCCTGCAGCATGTGGAAAGTATATGTTTTCGACCTCCACCGCTCCATGAAAGCACTAATCAACTGATGGTCTATGAGAACAAACTCGCTCATCGCAAAATCGTAAAAACCTGCTTGTTGCAGTAAGGGGACAATCAACTTTGGCGGCTGCTGATGATGGTAGTGCTGAGCCCGTCTAATCCTCAACACACGGTCAGGCTGTAAAAAAAATGTTATTACAATTGACAATATGGAAAAGTATAACCAAATTTAAGATCTAACTATTTTCATACATGGTTAGCACAAATCGAATGGGATATATGTGAGTCCTGAGCCGTCAAAAGTAAAGGATCCCATGGACTAGGATCGACACGTCGGAATGTGGATGCCATCTGCCATTAATCAAATTGCATTAGGCTAAAATATAAACATACACTACTATTGCATTCATATGCCATTTGTCTACAAATATTCACACAGGATGTTGTAGTAATTAAAAATTTTGAAGTCATTCGTTCACATTTCTAGTCATAAGATCACATATATAACAATAATGGTATACACTTTTATAACAATGAAACAGATCACACTATCTGGGCATTACACTTATGACATTGATTAACATACTCCCTAACACATGTGCAAAAGTAAAAATCAAAATTAACGTGAAGAAAGTCCTTCATTCATCTCCATGGAGAAGTGGACAGTGTCTATGATTGTGACGTTCCATCTTACAAAGACCATACTTTTGCTTGACATCACTCTCTTGAGGCCAATCCATCTCATTCCTGATCCGGTTGACCTCGATCTTCCCTTTTCACGCAATCTTTGAGAATTTGAAATCAAGATAGGAAATAGTGGTAAGTTATTCCATTGTGACCAATCCCCAATCGGCCACCATTCAGATTTATAGCAATTAAGTAAGGTGTCAAGTCTGTATACAGGATCGATATATGGTTCTCATGATATGTTGACTGAGGTACAAGCAGCAATGATATGAGCGCATGGATACCTATATGCTTGGAATTATCTACATTCACATTGGCCTTTGTCTAATAACACTTGGACTACCTTTCCACATGATCCCCTAGTCAGATCAGGGCCCTCCACCACTTCAAACTTAGTACCTTGTTTGTTATACGCACGAACGTGGTAAGAAGAAGCACATGTCTGGATAGTCGCAAGCTCTTATCTGAATTTGCTTGTGTATCTGTGACCTTATTGCAGTTCAGCATGTGCTTCTTTTGCTCTTTCCATAAAGTACTTAACATATCTATAAAATATTTGTTAAACAAGGCCTGTGATTGGTAGCTCTCTTAATCCTTTAAAGAGGCCATTAATACACTCCATAATATTAGTCGTCATATGCTGTATCTTCTTCCTTCATCATAGGCAAGTGTCCATTTCTCCATGGAGAAGTGGACAGTGTCTATGATTATGACGTTCCATCTTATAAAGACCACACTTTTTCCTAACATCACTCTCTTGAGGCCAATCCATCTCATTCCTGATCCGTGTTAACCTCGGTCTTCCCTTTTCACGTAATCTTCGAGAATTTGAAACCAAGATAGGAAATAGTGGTAAATTATTCCATTGTGACCAATCCCCAATCGACCACCATTCAGATTTGTAGTAATTAAGTAGGGTGTCAAGTCTGTATACAAGATCGACATATGGTTCTCACGATATGTTGACTAAGGTACAAACAGCAATGATATGAGCGCATGGATACCTATATGCTTGGAATTGTCCACATTCACATTAACCTTTGTCTAATAGCACTTGGACTACCTTTCCACATGATCCCCTAGTCAGATCAGGGCCCTCCACCACTTCAAACCTAGTACCTTATTTGTTATATGCATGAACGTGGTAAGAAGAAGCATGTGTCTGGATAGTCGCAAGCTCCTATCTGAATCTGCTTGTGTATTTGTGGCATTGTTGCAGTTCAGCATGTGCTTTTTTTACTCTTTCCATAAAATACTTAACATATCTATAAAATGTTTGTTAAACAAAACCTGTGATTGGTAGCTCCCTTAATCCTTTAAAGAGGCCATTAATGCACTCCATAATATTAGTCATCATATGACCGTATCTTATTCCTTCATCATAGGCAAGTGTCCATTTCTTAATTGGAATAACAGTCAGTTTCTTATGGATCTCCTAATTAACTTTGCTTAAGTTATCCAATCTCTCCATGACCTTTTCTTGATTTGGCTCATAGGCTGAACACAAGAAAATAAATAGTTTAACTGGGTTGAACTACCAGATAATAAAATTTAAAAATTCAAGGTTCAACAAATAAACATGATATAATGCACACCAATCTTAATGACAGATTTCTTGACATTGTCATCCCTACATTTCTTGCGAACATTGTTAGCAATATGTCTGATACAGTATCGATGAAAAGCATGAGGAGGCTGCCATCCCAAAGCTTCTATTGCTACAACATCTTTTATAGCTCGATGTCGATCTGATATCAAGCATATTCCTTGCTGGTTTGTAACTATTATCCGTAATAATGCCAAAAATCAACTCCAATTTTTAAAGTTCTCCTTTTCAACAATGGCGACGGCAAGTGGTATGGGACATTTGTTACCGTCTTGTGTCGCAACAATCAATAACACATCTTTGTACTTGCCATATAGGAATGTTCCATTAATTGTATTAATTGTTTGCAGTAAGGAAATGCGGCAATATATGGCTTGAAAGCCCAAAAAACTCAGTGGAAAACACGTTTTTATGGATCAACACGGTTGTTGACTGTGATGAATTCTTCAAACTCCAACTTGAACATAACTTAGTCACAATATCCTAAAATGTTCAACCATTTAGGAAGCACTTCATAAGATTTATCCTAATTTTCATACACCTTGATAATTGCCTTCTGTTTTACCTTCCATGCTTTTCTGTGCGAAATCTTATATCCATACATGCTTTTCACCCTCTCTTATATAAGCAAAATTGGGACATCTTGCTTCACTTTGATCATCTCCAATATCATTGAACTGATGTACTCGGAGTCAAGAGACTTGTGATTTTATGTTAAACTAGCATTAACATATGTGTGAGGTCCTAAAAATCTAGTTGTTGTCCAAGTGCTAGAATTCTTCAGATTCATCGCCCTAAGGCGGAATTTGCATTCATCACCATAGTTATTGCACTTCAAACTCAATCTTCTAGTATTAAATTCCTCCACGTAATAACTATGATGCCTCTTGATGTGGTAATGCTTGGTTGCATCAATCAATGCTTCCTTGCAATCAAACTCTTGTCCAATATATAAGTCCTCCATGCCGTCCTCATCTCTCGGTTTCATTACTTTTAAAAATTCATTAACATTCCTTATAGCATCCCAATCAATGTAGGAGAAGACAGTAGCTTGAGGGACACCATATGATGTTTATGGAGCATTGTCATTCCTCATACACTGACCTGCAACACTGTTATCATGTGTAGTTGTACATTGTTCATCATCAGTGTCATGATCATCACCACTACTGTAAGACACCTCATCGTCTTCAAAGCCAGACTCAAGGTGGGCATCCATGATTGCAGGATTGATGGATTCTTCCTTTACGATCGGTCGAGTACTTATTGACCCCATCATGGTATGTGAAGGCATTTTTGGGAAAACACTCGCCACAAATGAGTCCAATACAGGAATATGGCTATTAGAAATGTGGAACTTAATTGCATCAGTGTAAGAAGGGCCTTCTCGCACCATCGAACAACTAGTGCTGAGATGAGCCATTGGATTTACGAGTGGTCTAATTAATGGTCCTCTTTCTTGTGAATCAAGGTTGGCAGCATGCAGTTCGGATGTCGTCACCTCCACGTATAATTCCATTATTGTCATCGTCGGATGTTGTTCCTAACTTGCTATGGCACATGTCAAGTCTTCATTGTCGTCCAATTCGTATGCCATATATTGAGCCTCTGTTTGATGTTGTGGAAACCTATAAATAATTCTCCCAACAGCTTGATTTTGGGCAAACTTCATCCGGGAATGAATTTTTTCTTGTAGAACGTCCATGGTACTGCATCCTTTCAATTTTAATGCCTTTGGGAGAGGTCCATTATACATTACCCCTATTGGTCCCTCAATCATTGTACCATTCGAATGTACAAAAGCAATCAAACTTTTCTTCATCTTGTTACTTTTAACTGCAATATATTCACTGCATCCTCACAACTGACACATACATTATCCTATACAATTGTTGTATTTATCAACCAATTAACTAATATTTAATATTATAAGTAAAAATTAATAATATGTATTACTATTTTTATATGGTACATATTTTAATGGTATATAATAATCTGCCCGCATAGGCTAAATCGATTCCGACCTGCATAGGTCCATGTTTTTCCCTCATACATGTTACTATTTTTATACTAATCGTAATTTTTCATATAACACATATTTTTAATTTTCAGTTGCAAGTTTGATATAAATAAATAAATTCTAAACCTTTTTTTAACATAATTTTGAATGTAATATAAATAAATTATTACAAAAATATTAAATTTATTTTTGAATTAATAATTTTAATTTTGACTTACTTGAACACAATTGAGATATGATTAATTTTTAAATATGATTACTTATGTATATTTTTTATATTATAATTAAATTATCAATTATGGTAATATAATTTATTTCTGCTTGTTTTATATATTATGTTCAAAGTCTAGATTCCTTCTTTTAAAATTATGATTAAATTGGTTAACTATTTTAACACAATACATTTAACATTTCATAATAATTTTAAATATATAATAGACATACCATATAATATAATAATTTTTTCCTACTAATTAAATGTTATTATTTTTTATCCTATATAATGTTTGGCTATATAATTTTATTTATATTTTAATTTATCTTCTCTAAGTGTTCTTTTTTTTTTGTTTATTGGTTACAAATTATTTTTATTAAATTGATTAACTATTTTAATACACTATATTTAATATTTCATAATAATTTTAAATATATAACAGACATACCATATAATGTAATAATTTTTTTCTGTCAATTAAATGTTATTATTTTTTATCCTATATAATATTATTTATATTTTAATTTATCTTCTCCAAGTGTTATTTTTTTATTTAATAGTTACAAATTATTTTTATTAAATTAATTAACTATTTTAATACACTATATTTAACATTTTATAATAATTTTTTCCCTTCACACTTATTAATAACTAGCAAACAAAAATATTTACACCTTACTGTACATATTTTTATGATTAAAATCATGAATTCTTTTTTACATACACTAAGTTCTTTTAATATTATATTATAATATCTCTTTATATATTTTAATATTTTTACAATAAACTTATGTATAACATAATTTTTTTACTATAATTATTATTCTTGCATTTTTCATATCTATTATTTAAGTAAAAAATTATTCATTATTTTAATAATATTATCCTAACTTTTAAAGCTTCTTTTTACTTCAATATATTTTAAAGATTTATTTTTGTTATTTCTCTTATTATATATTAAAATTTTACATTTAAAAAATCTCTAAACATAATTTTTACCTAAATCCTAAATCCTATTTTAAGATACATTTCTTTATCCCTTTTGTTCTTCTTTTTTTCACCACAAACTATCACAGTACATATAAATTTTTATAAATTTTTTATATCATAAATCATAATAATCAATATAAAATAAAAATAATCTTATTGTTTATATCATACTCTATACCCTAAAAAGATTTCTCTACCACTATAAAATATATTTTCATAATAACTAATAAAAATTATAATATAAATATAAAAATTATAAAAATACTAACCGATAAGAAGAAGGAGGTGCAAAAAGGCTTGCAAATCTGCTGTTGATGAAATGTAGGGAAGGAAATGTTGTCGGAGAATTAAACCAAAGAAAGAATGAAGAATTTTGAGTGGAAGAATGAGAAAATGCTGATGAAATGCGATCTGAAGACGAAGAGTTGTGGCACGAAGATGAAGAGTTGCGGCGTTGGAAGGTTTGGTTTCGGGGGGGAAGGGCCGGAGGCCATTTATAGAGAAGGTATGAGCGGGAACGCCATTGCGTATGGCGCCTTGAAATTCAAATTTTTCCAAAAGCGCCACTCCATTTGGCGCCTCCGAAAATTTTGAATTGAAAGGCGCCATTTCGTTTGGCGCCTCTGCCAAGGGCGCCATCAAAGTTGGCACCCTCAGCCCAAGGGAACCATTTAACTTGGTGCCTTCAGCGGGAAGGTCGCCATTCAACTTGGTGTCTTCGGTGCAACCCCGCCACTAAAAACGCCATACAATCTGGCGCTTTCAACCCCGTGCGTATTTTAATAAATTATTTTGAAATCATAGTAAAATGAAAATATATTTCTGAAACAACGGTACATTGGTACTTTTGCCTATTTAGTCCTTGTATTATATTATAGGGCCTTTGATGCCCTATTGGTATTGGGCTTTATAATATAATATTGAGTTTGATTGCATAATTTACTAAAGGGAATTTCTAGTATATTTAAGGTTAAACATGCATTAATATTTTAAAATTTGTTTCCTCAACTTCTTTGCCTATGCAATTAAATGCAATTAAGACACTTAATGGGACTAATCATGAGGATTGGGCTGAATCACTAAAGCTATATCTAACAATTTCTAACCTAGACCTGACAATGAGGAAAGCGGAACCTTATATTAATGCTGAGTTTATAACAAATTAAAAGAATTATCATAAGAAAGTGGACTATTTTAAACACAAGAAATAGGTTAAGAAGAAAAAGACATATACACATCTAGCTCTAGTCTGTTTCGAGTCAAATATAGTTGATGTACTATGAAACTCTTGGTGGTTAGATATCGGTGAAACTATTCATGTGACTAATTATCTTCAGGCATTGACAAATCTGAGAAAACTAAATGAAGGGGAGTTAATTATGAGACTTGGAAATGAAGATAGAGTTGAAGTAGAGTATATAGGATCAGTGAAGTTGAAGTTAAAAACTGGACATGAGCTTTTACTGAATAATATAGTTTATGTACCTTCTATGAAAAGGACTTTGATTTCAGTTATTAATTTGGATTCTTTAGAATACTCTTGTTATTTTGGAAATGAAAAAGTTAAATTATTTTATAAATCTTCTATTATTAATACTGGTTTTGTGTGTGATGGTTTATATGGAGTTAATTTAGATCTTAATTTCATAAATTCAATAAACTCTATCGTGGGCAAGAAAAGGTGTTGAATTGATGAAATATCTTTAATGTTATAGCATAGATGATCAGGGCACATATATGAAGATAGAATTCAAATACTTGTAAAAAGAGAAGTACTTCATGATTTAGACTTCTTGGATTTTAGAACTTGTGTAGATTGTATTAAAGGGAAACTTCTAACTAGAGCTAAAAAGGGTAAGAGAAACAGAAAGGAGAATGTTCTAAAACTGATCCATATTGACATTAGTGGGCTGATCACACCTAATGCTATAGGTGGCTACAAATACTTCATTACATTCATTGATGATTACTCCATATTTAGTTAGGTGGAGCTACTCAGTGATAAGTTAGAATTACTAAAAGCCTTCAAGTTATTTAAAACGGCAATTGAACTGAAACTTGGAAAATAGATAAAATGTATTAATTCTAATAAAGGTGGTGAATATTATGGTAGATATGATAAAATAGGAAGAAACCCTAGCCCTTTTACGAGATATTTACGAGATTGTGGAATTCAAGCATTTCACACTATGCCTAGTACATCGGAGTAAAATAGGGTTATGGAAAGGAGGAATAGGACTCTTATGAATATGGTGAGATGCATACTGACCCATACTTCATTACCAGAATTCTTATGGGGAGATATGTTGAGAACAATGGCATATATTCTAAATTAGGTTCCTAGTAAGTCAGTACCTAAGACCCCTTATGAATTATTATACGATAAAAGGCCTAATCTATAGCATTTTCAAGTTTGGGGTTGTAAAGCTGAAGTAAATTTATATATTTCATCCATAAGGAAACTTAATTCAAAAACTATTAGTAAATACTTCATTGGATACTGCAGTGGCTCAACAGGAAGCAGATTTTACTGTCCAACTCATTCGACTAGAGTAATTGAGTCTGATTAAGCCATCTTCTTTGAGGATGAGTTGGATAGTAGAAGCCAAATACCACATATCATGGGTTTCTTTGAAGACAGAACAATTGTTCTGTTGGCACCAGCATTAGGAGAGCCATCTTTTATTACTTCACCAATTAATCTAGTACAACCAATAATAGAGGATGTTAAGCCAGATGGAACAAATGAAGAAGAAATTCCATTCAGAAGATTTCATTGAGTTCATAGATTAGTAATTCCTAATGATTATCTTATATATCTGCAGAAGCATGAATATGATATTAATAATAATATTGATCCTACAAGCTTTTCTCAAGCTATGTCTAGTTCAAACTATTCTAACTGAATCAATGTTATGAAAGATGAGTTAGCTTCAATGCATAAGAATCAAGTGTGGGATCTAGTGGAGGTTATAAGTTAGTCGAATGCAAATGGGTCTTTAAAACCAGAAAAGGTGCTCAAGGTGAAGTTAAGAGGTACAAGGTCAAATTAATAGCAAAATGCTACACCTAGAGGAAAGGTATAGACTACAAAGAAATTTTTTTACTAGTTTCAATTAAAGACTCATTTCTTATTATCATGGCTTTAGTGGCTCATTTTGATTTAGAACTGCATCAGATGGATGTAAAAATAACTTTCCTAGATGGTGATTTAACAGAGATTGTTTATATGAACTAGGCAAATGGTTTTCAAGAGAAGGGAAAGGAGCAACTTGTGTGCTAACTTAAAAAGTTCATTTATGGCTTAAAACAAGCTTTTAAATAGTGGAACCTTAAGTTTGATGAGGTAATAACTTCTCTTGGGTTCAAGGAGAATGCAATTGACTAGTATATTTATATGTTAAAAAATGCGGGCAGCTTTGTTATTCTAGTACTATACGTGGATGATATTCTTCTTGTAAGTAACAACATGAACATGTTAACTAAGATAAAATAAATGTTATCCAAATATTTTGATATGAAAGATCTTGGAAATGCCTCTTATGTTTTAGGTATAGAGATCCATCATAATAGATCCTGGAGTTTGCTTGGTTTGTCTTAATATATTTATATTAAGAAAGTACTAAAGAGGTTTAATATGTTAACTTACTCTCAAGCTTCTACACCCATTTTAAAAGGAGAAATTTTCTCTAAGTCCTAGTATTCTCAGAGTGATGTTAAAATGGAAAGAATAAAAAAGGTCCCATATGCATCGGTTATCGATAGCCTGATATATGCTCAGATATGTACATGTCTTGATATAGCTTATGCTATTGATGTACTGAGGAGATACTTGAGTAATCCTGGCCAGAGACATTGGACTGCTACAAAGAGAGTGATGAGGTACCTTTAGGGTACAAAAGATTACATGCTAACCTATAAGAGATTAGGAGATCTCACAGTTATAGGCTACTTAGATTCAAATTTTGCTGGTTGTTGGGTGAGAAAAAATTTACATTTGAATACATTTTTATGATAACAGGAGGAACTGTGTTGTGAAAAAGTGTTAAATAGTTCTTAATAGTAACCTCTGCTATAGAAGCAGAATATGTCGCATGTTATGAAGCCATTTGTATTGTTGTATGGTTAAGGAATTTTTTAGCTAGTTTTGAGATTGTTGAGAGCATCTCAAAACCCTTAACCATCTATTACAACAATGCTGTTGTTGTAAACTTCTTTCACAAAAATAAAAGCTTTACCTATACAAAACATTTTGATATAAAGTACCAATTTGTGCGAGAAAAGGTACACGAGCATATTACGTGTATTGAACATATTTCCATGAATCATATGCTTGCTGATCCACTGACCAAAAGATTAGCGGTAGGAGTATATCATACTTATATAATTAACATGAGATTAGCTAAGTCTTTTCATGTTTTGGATTAGTGAAAGTACTATAATATAAATTATTTTCTCGAGATATGCATAAATGAAATATTTATATTTTTGTCATATATTGTGCACATTTTTGTTATGACATATTTATAGAGACCTTTAAACCCTGTTTCAATATTGTGATGAGAATAATGATTCTCATTTAGCATATTAGGTAGATGCTTCAATTCAGTGTGTAAAGATTTACATATGATTATCATAATTTTGTTATGTAAATCTTATTAAGCACAAACTTATTATGTATATCCTTATGAAATATTATATATGGTCAACAAAGTGTAAGTGTACAGTATATATATTTCATCAATATTCCCATCGAATACTATGTTTTATATTCCTGAACATTTATTATCTTAATTTAGATCAGTGGGTGTAAAGATATCATATTTTTCTTTTACATCTTATTAAAATGGTCACTATTATTAAATTACATGGTCCAAGTGGGAGATTGTTAGATTTTCTATTTGTGGACCTATTAATTTAATAATAAAATAAGATGTAAAAGGGTTTAGCCAATATTAAACTGACTGAATGGTTTAGACCCAATGATAATGTAACCCAATTAATGTGATAATGGGTGGTTTTCTGTTATTGGTAGACCTATCAATATTATTAATATAAATAATGGTTGTTACTTCGAAACCCTATGATTGATTTTGTACACTTCTCATCAGTGTCAAAAAACCTCCCCAATCAAGTTTTCATCTAGGGTTGATAGGAGCATTAAATCCTTATTAGAGTTCGTGATCAAGACTGGTCGTGAATAGTTTGTGGTTTATAGCAAATCCTAATTTTATATTCACATCACAATAGATTCATCAGGTAACAATAATAAATCCTTTCACATTTAATATTATTCTTTTCACATGATTCAATTTGAGATATTATTTTATGTAATTTTGATTTTAACAGAAAAAACATAATTATTTGTGATAATAATCTATTAAGAGTTATTGTAAAATATGTAATATTTGCAATAACATGTAGTAAGAAATTATATTTATTCAACAATTATAAACAAAGTTTTTTAGTAAACTACTTTCACTACTTAAGATCAGAGAGTTTTCTATTTTGTTATAGGTCCAAACTTTCATGCTCTACTGATTTAGTAGGGCATGGGACCCTGCTCATGTGTCATTTTTCTAGTCATTAATACTAATTGTGCTTCATTCTTTAGTAAAAAAGAATATATTCAATTTTTTCAATATCTAAAAATTATAATTTTGCCCTTTGACTTTCAATTTAATAAAATTATAATTTAATTCTTCAATCTTTTATGAATAATATATAAATAATAATATTTACTAAATAATATATAAATGAACAATAATAATTTATACATAATAATATCATATATTTTATAATATCAAATTAATTTTAATATTATATATATTATTATATTATATTTCATTATTTATATATAAAACTGAAAAATTTAAATTGATTTATATAATATTTTGATTATATGCATTCCTTCCCAAGGTGAATAAAAGATTTTGACTTTCTTTTTGTATTTTTATTCTTTTTCTTTTTTGAATAAGTTAGACCTAAGGTTTTTTTTTTGTAATATTTATGTATTTTTAACCTTAAGATTTTTTTAATTTTTCTTATCCATGAGGTCTTGACTTTTGATTACTAATTTAATTCAAATTTATTTTTTAATTTTTAATTTTTGATGTTTTTAATAAATTTTTAAACATATTTATTAAGTTTGAATATAGGTTTTTTTTTTAAAGTTAATATGAATCTTTGACTGCCTTTACTTTTTTTCTTTCAACGAATTAGAGTGATAATTAATTTTTTGTAATAATACATGAAGGTTTTTGTAATAATATATGTTGGTTCTTAATAAGATTTGATTTATCCTTTTATTTATGATTTTTTATTGATGTTACTGTTTAGAAATCAAATAATAATGTACTCTTCCTTGACAATTTGATTATTAATGAGATTTAATTTCTCTATTATTTGAGATTTTTAGTTGATATTACTAGTTGAAGACTAAATAATAACGTGTTACTATCCGAAGAAATAATAATATGTTGTTATTTAGTAGTTTAGTTGTTAATGAGATTTGATTTATCTATTTATTTAAATTTTTTTGTTAATATTACTATTTAGAAATCAAATAATAATATATTACTATTTGAAAATGAAATAGTAACATGTTATTTAGTAGTTTAGTTATTAATGAGACTTGATTTATCTATTTATTTAAGATTTTTTGTCAATATTACTATTTGATTTCCAAATAATAACATATTATTATTTGGAGATGAAACAATAACAAGCTAGTCTTTGGTAGTTTAATTGTTAATTAAACTTGATTTATCTATTTATTTGAGATTTTTTGTTAATATTATTATTTGGAGATCAAACAATAACAAACAGTAAGGTGATGAAATAGTAACATTTCATTTGTGATAGTTTAATTATTAATTGAACTTGATTTATTCGTTTATTTAGGGTTCTTAGTTGATGTTATTATTTGAAAACTAAATAGTAACATGTTCTTCTTTACCAATTTGGTTATTAATAAGACTTGATTTATCTATTTATTTGAGATTTTAGATTTCCTGGAGACTAAACAGTAACATACTAGTTTTTGACAATTTAATTATTAATCAGACTTGATTTATCTATTTATTTAAAATTTTTAGTTGATGTTACTATTTAGAAACTAAACAATAACATGCTATTCTTTAGTAATTTGATTGTTAATAAGATTTGATTTATCCATTTATTTAGAATTTCTATTTGATATTACTATTTGGAAACTAAATAATAGTAACATGTTGTTCTTTGGTAGTTTAGTTGTTAATGAGATCTTATTTATCTATTTATTTAAAATTTTTAGTTGATGTTATTATCTGGAGACCAAACAGTAACATGTTATTTTGTGGTAATTTAGTTATTAATAAGACTTGATTTATCTATTTTAGTTAGAGCTAAGGTTATTTTTTTGTAATATTTATGAGTTTTTTAATTTAATTTTTTTTAATTTTTTTAATTCTTGAGATCTTCACTTTTGAATACTATCTTAAATGTAATATGTTTTTCTAATTTTTTAACTACAAAATAATAATATAACCACTTATTTTCATCTATGTTCCTATGATCTTTCAACAAAAAATTAAGAAAATATGATTTTGGTGGGATCCACCTGATTGGAAACATGTAGATTAAGCTTAAAATTTTAAATGATTATAACTTTATGCTTAATTATCTGATTGCGTCAAATTATATATTGATTTCATATAACTTTTTGAAATCTACGTATTTGTAAAACACCATCGGTGTTTTGCCTATTTTGGCCGGTAAAAAAAGGTTGTTTCAATTATTTTTCTTAATTTTTCTTCATTTTTTTATCATTTTACCGATTTTGACCTTATTTTTCTCAATTTAAATTCATTTAAATTTCACGTTAAACTTTTGCACCTCAATTTTTTTGATGTTCAATAGTGTCATAATAATTAAATTGTTAAAATAAATAAATAAATTAAGTATCGTTAGCAACTAAATTGATAAATAATAACATGTTACTATTTAGTCTCTAAATAATAACATATTATTATTTGATCTTCAAACAGTAACATTAATAAAAAAATTTAATTAAATGGATAAATCATGTCTCATTAATAATTAAACTATTAAAGAACAATATATTACTATTTCGATTTCAAACAGTAACAATAATAATAAAATATTAAATAAATAGATAAATCGAGTCTTATTAATAATTAAATTGTCAAATAAAAATATGTTATTATTTTATTTTCAGATAATAACATGTTATTATTTGATTTCCAAATAATAACATCAACTAAAAATTCAAAATAAATGGATAAATCAAGTCTCATTAGTAACTAAATTACTAAAGAACAGTATGTTATGTTTCATCTCCAAACAATATGTTGTTGTTTGGAGATGAAATAGTAACTTTTTGGAGATTAAATAGTAACATTGATAAAAAAACTCTAAATAAATTGATAAATTAAATTTCATTAACAACTAAAATATTAAAGAACAACATGTTACTATTTAGTTTCCAAATAGTAACATCAACCACAAATCCCAAATAAATGAACAAATCAAGTCTCATTAACAATTGAACTGCTAAAGAATAACATGTTATTACTTTGTCTCCAAATGGTACATATTACTATTTGGTTAATAAAAAATCTCAAATAAATAGATAAATCAAGTCTCATTAATAATTAAACTGCTAAAGAATAACATATGTTACTGCTTCATCTTCAAATAATAACATGTTACTATTTGACTTTCAAATAGTAACATCAATAAAAAAATCTTAAATAAATAGATAAATTAAGTTTTCAAATTGTAATATGTTACTTTTTGATTTTCAAACAGTAACATCGATCAAAAGCCTTAAATAAATAGATAAATCAAATCTTATTAATAATTAAACTGTTAAAAAATAACATGTTATTATTTAATCTCTAAATAGTAAAATTAACTAAAATTTTTAAATATATGGATAAATCAAATCTTATTAACAATTAGGCTATCAATAAATATTATATTACTATTTCATCTCTAGTCAATAACATGTTACTATTATTATTTGGTTTCTAAATAGTAACATCAATTAAAAATTCTAAATATATAGATGAATTAAATTTTATTAACAATCAAATTATTAAAAAAAATATGTTACTGTTTGATTTTTAAATAGTAACATCAACTAAAAATCCTAAATAAATGAATAAATAAAGTCTAATTAATAATTAAACTGCTAAAGACTAGTTTGTTATTGTTTCATTTGCAAATAGTAATATGTTACTGTCTCCAAATAATAACATCAATAATTTTTTTTAAATAAATGGATAAATTAAATCTCATTAATAACTAAACTATTAAAGAACATCATGTTATTGTTTTATTTTTAAATAGTAACATATACAGTAATATCGATAAAAAACTTCAAATAAATAGAGAAACCAAATCTCATTAACAACTAAATTATAAAAAAAAAGTATATTACTGTTTGGTCTCCAAACAGAAATATCGACAAAAATTTTTAAATAAATATATAAATTAAGTCTTATTAAGAACTAACATGTATTATTACAAAAATCCTCATATATTATTACAAAAAATTAATCACCACTCTTTTTTTAGAGAAAAAAAGTAAAGGCAGTAAAAGATTCATATTAACTTTAAAAAAAAGCTATATTCAAACTTAATGAATATACTTAAAAATTTATCAAAAACATCAAAAACAAAAAATTAAAAAAGAAAATTGAATTAAATTAGTAATCAAAAGTCTTGACCTCATGAATAAGAAAAATTAAAAAAATCTCGTGGTTAAAAATGTACAAATATTACAAAAAATAACTTTAACTCTAACTTATCCAAAAAAGGAGAAGAATAAAAATACAAAAAGAAATTCAAAATATTTTATTCATCTTGGGAAAGAATGCACATAATCAAAATATTGTATAAATTAATTTAAATTTTTTTAGTTTGATATATAAATAATGAAATATAATATAATAATATATATAATATTAAAATTAATTTGATATTATAAATTATATGATATTATTATGTATAAATTATTATTGTTTATTTATATATTATTTGATAAATATTATTATTTATATATTTTTAATAAAATATTGAAGAATTAAATTATAATTTTATTAAATTAAAAGTCAAAAGACGAAATTATAATTTTTAGATATTGACAATTTCTTTATTTCTCTTCATTGTTTCCTTTTTATTATATGTTGTTACTATGTTCTTGTCACTCTATTTTCAACATATTTTTTTTAACTAAATACCACCATTTTCCTTATAAAGAAAACGATACGTAATACATAGTACCTTGTTGTCTTTGCAAACCTTGACTCACAGTGCTCACTTTTTATTATTTTCAAACCATTTGTAGGGACTGAATTACTATATTTACACCTCTGTTGTGTGAATTCATTCTCCCCTCCCCTTAACAAAATTTTTTATAATTTTTTTATTAAAAATACAATTTTTGCATAAAAATAAAAGATTAAAAACATAATCTGATGCTATTTAAAATGATAACCTTATTTTTTTTGTTTATTTGTTATATATGAAATTTGAAAACATAATTTTTATTAATTTTCTTATTGTGACATATTTAATCTTTGTTTATACGTAAGATTTATACATATAAAAGAATTAATTATTTTATATATTTTTATGTTAAATTATTTTAAATATTGATAACATTTTAAACTTTGGGCACAGACATTATCCGTACTTGTAAGCTTAAGTAAGAATACTTTGAAATTGTGCTTGACCGTCTTTCTAAGACGGTGGAGAAATATTTGTATACTTAAGTTATAAATTTAATATTTATTTTTAAGATTGTGTATTTTTACTGGACCTTCGGGGCACATCCGCAGAAATGATAATAAAAGTGATAATTAGTATAGCTTTTGACACAAATAATTTTTTTTAAAAATAGAATTAAGTTGAATTTATATGAATTTAAACAGTAAATGAATCGATTCACTTAATATAAATAATAAATGAATTCAGTTAGTATTATAAATGGATTGATATATTTATTTGTATAAAATTTTATATTACAATTTTAAAAATATCATTTAATAAATAATTATATATGATAAAATTACAAAATTTATGTATCAATAAAATAAAAATAAAAATAAATTTTTTTTATTAATGATTAAAAATATTTTTTTAAATAATAAATAATTAAATTTAATAAATAATTTTATAATATAATTTTTAGTAATTAAAAATATTAAATAAATTAAATAAGTTGGTCCATTTTGATACATTCAAAAAATAAGTTAATTTGATATAATATAATTATTATTTGGATCAGATTTTAATTAAATTTTTTTCAAATTATTATTAATTTTTAATATAATATAAATTCTACATATGGATACAAATTGTCACTCCTAAATCATAAGTTGGTACAATTGCATTCTCATATAAATACTTTACAAGCATTAAAATTGTTGTGTAAATATTTCCAAAAAAAATGTTATATTAGTTTTGATATAAAATTGGATAAAATTATGAATAATTAGTTTGTTTGATGGAAGAAAATTGACTCTCAAGATCTTCTTAGGTGCAAATGAAAAAAATAGGTAAAACTGAATGCAAATAAAGTTGATTAGATATTTTTTTAGGATAAAATTGATATAAATTATATTTATGAAGATAAGAGTAGACGTTAGATATACTTGTCTTTATTTTTATCCAATTAAAACGTTGGTCATTCGAGTTTTGTTGTTTATGTATTAATTTTATGCTATTTTATGGTGGAACGTGTTGCATTATAGGATGCAACATGTCGTGTGGCAAAATCCAAAGGGCTGATGGCATATAAAGCAATATGGGCCGTCGGATTATCCTACTCATATCACCTGATAATCTGGTAATTGAATTTGAATCAGTAAAAAGTTCAAATTACTTATGAGGACCGACTTTCCAATATCAACCATTGATCAATATTGTTAATATATTCTTTTTACAAATACGTTTTTTAAAAATAGATTTAAAATATGATATTTTTAAATTTTATAAAATAAATATAATTTATTTTATGAAGTTATAATAATAAAAATTTAACATTAGTTTAATATCAATTTCATAAATCTTACGATAATTTAATATTATTGTTACTGTTATTTCTTATATTTGTGTACATAATATATGTTAATATTCTTTGATTTATATAGAAGTTAATTTTCTTTATAAAATTGTTATTTTAAGGAGTTACTGGTAACAATTTATATGAAATTTCGAAAATCGGACTTCTATTCTTCACTAGATTCATGAATCAGAATTTTTTTTTTTCACAGATTTTATAAACTTACAAACTTCTTACATTACTATTACAAAGACAAGCATATGAAAAAAATAATTTAAATTTTATGCGAAAAAGATTATTTATGCAAAATTTAGTTACTTTTGTATTAAATTGATTACAATTATAAAATTAATATTAGATTGTTGTTAAACATCTTTTATTTTTTGTGCTAATTTGGTAATTTTGTGCGATGCACGAGTTGCAAATTAACTTTCATTTAAATTGAAAATTTTTTATATTATAAATAAAAGGAGTGTGAATAAAAAAGATAAGTATGTGACAGAGTAAATAAAAATAATAGAATATCGTATTAACTATAAAGTTTAAGGGTTTAAAATATAGTCAATAATTTTAATTAAATAAAAATCAAAATTTATTTAAAATATTATAATGATAAAAATATATTATATTATATTAATACTATTCAGTATTATTTAAATTATAAATAATATGAGTGGACAAAATATAAATATATATAACATATTTTATAATAACTAAATCAATAAGTTATTTTGTTCTATTGATCTTGCAATTTATACTGCTGTAAAGTTGATTGTCAACTTTTGATTTTTTTAAAAAAATACTCACTTAAATTTATATATTTTTATTGTAAAACATGATATATGTACAATACTTTTATATTTAAATATAAATATAGATGTAAGTTATACTAAATTTTATTATAATATTACTTAATTAGTTATGAGTAACTGCTGTACACAAAATTGTTAAAATGATCAATTTTATGAACATAAAAGAAATACTTAAAAAATATATTGAACTTAAATATAATTTCTCAATTAGACTTTTATATCAACCATTTTTTAAGATAATTATTTTTACTAAATATGACTTAAGTGATATAAAATTATAAAGATTTTTTATTATACATAATTTTTTATAAAATAAAAATTCATTAAATGTATATATATATATCAATATTATATATTATCTTTCTATATATATTACAAAGCCTTTTTTTTTCAAATTAACTTCTTTCTCAAATATTATAAGATTACATTTTTATCCTCCATATTTTCAATGTTGTTTAAGTTGTAAATAATATGAGTTAGATAAAATAACTTTCTGATTTAGTTATTATCAATAAAAATATGTAAAAATTAGAGCCAAATTTATTTATTTAAATTTTTCCAAAATTAGAGTGACTTCAATTTTATTGTATATGTCAAATTAAATACACATTAATTGATGTTTTTTCAAGGTTTTACCGCTCAAATATTGTTAGTCTTCTTTTTCTTTACTCCGTTATATTTTTTTTACATTTCCACTTTTTTATTTATAACGAGGTTGCTAATATTAACAAATTGTATAAATATAACATAATATATTTTATTATAAAAATATTTTAGTTAATTTATAATTTTAATTTAAAAGTACTAATTTAATTAATTAGTTATGGATTTCATTTTAATAAAAAATATTTAAAAATTAAAATTAAATTTATTATTCTATTTGATATTATTCTTATGTCAATTTTTAAATGATATATTTCAAATTAAATATACATTAATTAATTTTTTTTAAATGGAGGATTCGTCAAACTAATAGATGCATATATATGCAATAATGAGAGATCGAATTTTGGATATGATAGAAGCTACTAAACTTTTAAAGAAAATTAGGTATCGCTTGAATTAAAAACTTTTGATACATTAATCAAAGTTTTATTAAAACTTTATAGTGTAAACACTATTTCTCTCCCTTTTTTATGTACTCCATTGCATATTTTTTTAATATATCCACTTATATTATTTACAATTCAAATGATTATATGGGTAAATAGTATAAATATAATATACTATATCATATTTTTAATATAAATATGTTAAAGAATTTAAAATTTTAATGTAAAAACATAATTTAAATGAATTAACCGTATATTATATTTTTTTAATAAAATAAGTAAAAATTAAAGTAAAATATATTTATTTAAATTTTATTAATATTTACATGAGATGAATTTTCAAGCTATATTTTATATTAAATACATATTAATCAGGATTTTGTTAAGAATTTATAATTTAAACATAATTTTTCTTTATTTTATTTACTTGATTATATATGTCTTTCTTTTTATATGTCTTTTTTTTGTAATTATGTGAGTGGTAATTCACTTAATATACATATATAAGAATTCACAATTTGAGACAAATGAAATCCTTAAAATAATATCAAGTGTCACTTTACTATTAAGGGCGTAGGCTGTCCATTTATTTGGTTTACAATTTATACTACAATATTATTAAATAATATAAATATAATATGTTATAATTTAATTTTGTTATAAAAAATATTTTAAATAAATAAAAATTTTAATATAAAAAATTAATTAAATGAATTCGTCACATAATTTATTTTTAACATGAAAGTTTGAAAAAAAAAATTCAAATCTTGAAGGGCATATTTGCAACTCTTTTAATACTGTCTAGCAGCATACGGAAGGTTTCAATTCCTCATGGCGCTTAATGAATGGCCAAATTCACGTTGCATGGCATGCAACATCTGGCCATTTCCACCATTGAAATCTCCTTAATTTTATCAAATGTATTATAATTATTTCTTTAAATTTCTAGAATAATAAAAATTAAAACTGATTATGATCAACCATACAAATATTTCACCTTTTCTTGATGTCTATTTCTAAGTAGGTCATCAATTATTGGTTGGCCTTTAAAAACGAAACCATAATCTGTTGTTTGGTGGGGCAATTGTCCTATATGGTTGCAGAGGTGTTGGGAAGAATTACAACAACGGAACGCGGTGGTCCTTATCGCAGAATCATGCGGTCCATCGCCGTCGTCTGGAGTATTCATATTCCTATCGCTGCTGGCAAGTGGAACCCACCACCAGCACTCCTTAAGTGGCTAGCTGGGCTAGGCGATTCCCATCGAGCAAGCCTACGATTACTATTCATTCATTCACAAGTTTTCGTAAAGATGACGAAGAAATGTTACAATAAGAGTCTGTATTTTTAGTTGATTGAGAGAAATTAATTATCAATTTTATGAAATTTATATATATATATTAAATTTTTTAATTTTTAATGCATTAAGAATTTTAAATATTTCCTTTTTATTGGCTGAAAGTAAAAATATGTGTTATAAATCCAATTTCATAGGAATTTTTTTTCTCATCTTCTTCTTTTCTTTATAAGTGCAAGTTGCAATTTTTTGGTTGGCTAGTTTTTGGTGTTAGGGGTTAGTTATGGAAGGGGGCCATCTTAATGATGGTCTAAAGGCTAAAGATGCTTTGTCGATGGTCTTGGTTAAGCACAGACAGCATAGAGACTAGAATAACCTAATCCTTGTTGTTCGAATGCAAGAGACAAAGGTGCTAAATTGAAGGGTGGTTAAGAACAATCTTAAGAAATATTGATCGTTTTACAAAGACTCAAGTGTTTGAAATTTGGAATTAATAAGTTTATGGTGAGTACATTGGATCTATAAACTATGCAATGTATATTAGAAGAATTCCCATGGAATATGTTGGCTAAACTATTAATAATTTAGTGTTGGAATCCATCGTAAGGAGTGGATGAGGTGGATTTTACATAAGTTTTTTGTTGAGTTCAAGCCCATACTATTGCTTTCGAGTATATCTTAGTTAAAAATGTTAGGCTTATTGGAGCTAAAGTTAGAGATGTGTTTCAAGTGGAGGAACCTTATTCTGATGGTCTTATTAAATAGGGTTTTCTTTGCTTTAGAGTTGCCATGCCACTTTCCAAACTATTGGTGATTGAGTTATGATTACCTAGAGAAAATTTGGGTAAAGTATGGATAATAAAGTTAAGATAAGAGCATTTACAACATTTCTTCTATGGGTGTGGTTTCCTTAGCCATGGATAAAGGGAGTATGATAAGCTTCATGTGCACTCCATTGACAGTCCTGAACACAAAAGATCTGGTCCTTAGCTTGGTGTAGCACCAGTGCCCTTAACTATCTTTAAGGAAACTAGTTCTAATAGTTTAATGAGATGACATTTAATGGGTAGACTAAGCTATAAAATTCTTATAGTTAAAGCATAGTAAGATAATACTAAGGATACATGACATTTTAGGGAATTCGTGAGATGTTTAGAAGAAGTGGCTAGGAATTCACTAACTAAGGTGTGTGGGGGTGATTGATAGCAAGACCAGCCACTGTTGAGTAAGGCAATAAAAGTTATGATTAACAATAATGTTGTTGGTGGATTGTTAAATAAGGTGGGAAGGATGAATAAACCTGACAAAATTAGTGACAAGCTTTTATTGGTTAAAGGGAAGAAAGGGTACAGGCACAATAATTTAGGATGAAAGAGTTTATGCATTCATTGTTAAATGCTTTAAGTAGAGGTTAAATAGTGGATGATAAGGCCCATCAAGAATATGTTTCCACTCCACCATGTTCAAAGATATACATTCTCACAAGTGTTGGTAGTTCACATTATTCAAAGAGGAAGGGAATGCATAAATACATAGAGATTAAAGCCATAAAGTCAAGTAAAAATCATGATAAGTCTCAATTGGATGGTTTAGGGCCCTTAAAGTTTACCATGAGAGGTTTATTGGAAGAAAAGATAAAATGAGAGTTAAGCTTTCTCAAGTGAAAAATAAGGCATGGTTACAAGGAAAAATTGGTGCCAATGTTTTAATGTAAGAGAAACATGATCTAATAGTTAAGGAGGCAGGCCTTATCAAGCTTTACCCTGCACTATGAAAACATCATCTTTAATTATTGAGGATTGAATAACATTTAGATAGTTTGAGCTTTTAGGGCTCTTGTATGGCTTCATAAGCTAGAGTTAGGGTTTATTTGTGAAACAAAAGTAAAGAGGACACACATACAAAAGATAGCTTGTAGATTAGCTTTTAATCACTATCATATAGTTAAACTACAATGAAGAAAATAAGGTTTAGCTTTGTTTTGGATTAATGAGGTCAAGATAGGGGTATAAAGGGAATGTTAAAGATCAATTCATATTAAAATAAAAGATCTAGATACATAAGAATATTAATGTTCATCATTGGTGTATGGTTCACCATATTAACATGATAAACAAGTTTTTTGGATTACTCAGTATAACATATATTTGAATATGGATTTGCCTTCAATTACCATAGGTGATTTCAATGCATTACTATATTTAAATTATAAAGAGGAAGGTAGATCTATCAATAATTCTCATGATATAACTTTTAATGAAATCATATAACACATAAAAGATGTAATTATGGACACAAATAGACAATTGTTTACATGCTCAAATGGAAGGGCAGATAATAAGAATGCTTGAGAAAAATTGAACAAGGACATTTTTGTATTTAGTAGAGACCATTCTATCTAAAAGGTAGTTTAAGGGTTTTGAACTCATATCACTTAGATCATAAGCCTATTCTTTTGGATACAAGAATAGATAATGATTTCAACCTAAGGCCATTTAGATTTATAACATCTTGGTTCAAGGATGAAACCTATAAGGAAGTTATTTATAAGGCTTAGAATGCTCCCATTTAAGGCTCATATGCTTATTAAGTCTAATAGAAATTAAGAGCAATTAAGAAAAAATTATCCACTTAGAATAAGGAAGCTTTTAGGTATTGCTACACATGTTTAAAGGCTTGATAAAAAGCTTTAGTATATATGAGATAATATACCAATAGAAGAAAATACTATGAGGAGAGAAACATTCAAATAGATAATTAAAATAGCTAAGAGATTTGATAACAAAAATCATGGAAACTATAGATAAAAGATAGAGATACAAATTCATAATTTTTTTTCACCTTTCTACCATTACTAGATGGCATTCCAATAACATTGGTAGTATTTAGATTTAGCCATTAAGTTAGATTCAAGGTAGGAAAGCAATAGGAAAGTATTTTAAGGAGGAATTTATCAATCTTTTTTACTCTAATAATTTGGAAATCCCTTGTGATTTAAAAGGTCTCATACAATCCACTATCATTAAGGAAAAGAATAATAAAATGTTCTTTATTCCTTTAGAAGAGGAAATCTAAGAGGTTATTAAACAAATACATCCCTTTGAAACCTTAAGACTAAATAGAATATTAAGTCTTCTTTATATAAGTAATTCGAACTCCATTTCCATAAATGTGGTTTAGGTAGTTTAGTGTTTTTTCCGGAAGAGGTACATATTAAAGAAGTTGAATATAACTTACATAGTTCTGATTCTAAAACATAATGCAACTGATTCTTTTTTGGATTTTAAATCCATTATTTTATGTAATTTCATATACAAAGTCATTTCTAAGATTTTGGCGAATTGTATGAGATTGGTGTTGTGAAAACTTATATATCTAATGTAATCTGTATTTGTCCTAAGTCATTGGATAGTAGAAAATGGTCTGCCAGCATAAATGATAATTTCTACTATTTGTAAGAAAAGAGGATAAAGTAGGTTAATAGGTATCAAGTTAGATATGGAAAAAACATATGATAGAGTTAAATAGAACTTTGTGTTTATAATTTTGCAATTATTTAGGTTTCATTGCATTTATGTTTAATGGATTTACCAAGGTGTACTATTTCTTTCTTTATTCTTCTAAATGGATACCTTTATAGAAAGTTTCGATCATCTAAAAGACTTAGATAAGGTGACCTACTATCTCCTTATTTGTTTATATTAGTTTTTAAATTTTTTTCTATACTTTTTGACAAAAGTAGAAGAGAAAATGAGGATTAATGGTATATAAAAAGCTTAAGGTTATGTAATAATATCACATCTTATATTTACAAATGATGTCATTTTACTCCTAAGAACTAATGTGGAGAATGTCAATAGTTTTACTAAGGTGTATTCAAAAGCATATTAGTTGGTTAGGCTAAAATGTGAATTTCAATAAATCAAGAATATTTCTTAGCTTAAATGTTAAAAGGTATCAAATAAGAGATCTTATGTCTTTATTAGGCTTATAGCTCATTAGAGATGATGCAAAATACTTTAGAGTTCCCATGTTTTTGTCCTTAAAGAAAATAATAGATTTTAAATATTTAGTTAATAAAGTACAAGTGATGCTTAAAGGTTGGAAGTAAAAATTACTATCTTAGATAGGCAAAGCTACTTTAATTAGTTCAGTTATTCAATATTACCTACTTATATAATTTTTGTTATGAGTATACCAAAAGCCACTTATGAATAGTTGATAGACTATTATAATGTTTTTGATGACATGCTTATTAGAGTAAAACTCATTATTGTGCACCAATAGCTTGAAAGGAGTTATGTGAGACAAAAAAATATAATGGTTTGAATTTTAAAGAATTTAAGAAAATCAACATGGCTTTGTTAATCAAGGTGGCTTGGAGGTTGGACATAGACTATGATAATTATGGGTTAAGTACTTTGGTGAAAAGATTTGAACGGCTTAGAGTTATTCCAAACAACAAATGCAATTCAAGGATTTTGTATATTGGATGGGATAGTGGAGTATATTCTACCTTTAAAAATGGGAACTTGTTATTTACTGCAAAGTAAGCAGTTAGAAGTTACAAAAAACATCTTGTGAGTCCCATCCATTCTTAATTTTTAACTTACTATAAAAGAAGAAGTTTAGGTACTAGTTAATCTACTCATTAGTGATTTATGGCTTCCTAACAGCAAATAATGGGATAGAAACATGGTGCACAATTTTTTTATAGAAAAAGGCATAGAGCATATAGTTCAACTTTGTATTCTAGAGTGTAAAGTTAATAAGCTTAAATGGATTTTAGAGAGTTTCAATGAATTTATTATGGAATGAATATATTTAGCAAGGAATATGGAACTTCCAAATGAAAATACTGCTTGTATCTAGCAAGCTTTATGGAAAGCTCTTATTTATTAGAGGTTGAAGCTTTCATTATAGAGGTTTAACAAATGTTTACTTCTGACCAGAAGTCATTTGTCAAGGTGGGAGAATTTGTTAGATACATGATGCCTATTTTATTTCGTTGAAGAAGAAACAGTTCTACATATCATTGTTAAATGTGATATAGCTTGTCTCTTATGGTTTTGAGTGCTTGGTATCCATATTTCTTAAATTCCTTTTCAATCTAACATGGATTATTTGATAGCTATTTTGCATCTTAATGATGAGATTCTAGATTCCTTTGTTGATCTGGACTTGGTGTTTAAAGTCTAAGCTACCACAACTTTTATTCTTCTTTAGAATTGGGAGGCATGCAATGACTTCATTTTTGCTGGAATGCCAGTGAATGTTGAACGAATTGCTAGAATGTTGCATAATCATGGCCTAGCATCATTAATTTACATCCTTCGTACTTGGTTACCCTCACTGCTAGCTTGTTTGAAGATGAATGTCCATGTGGCTTAGAGAAAAGGAATAATAGTGTTTATTTTCTTAGCTAGGGATGACATATTTAAGTTTGTTTAATTCTAGTTTGAGAAATGCCAATGTGAGTTAGTGGAAGAAACCAAAGCCTATGCCATTCTTAAGGTTTCTTAAATGGCTGAGAATCTTAATTACTTAAAGATCATGCTTGAATCTGGTTGTAAAGTGGTTGTAAATGCAATTTTAGGTTTATTATTATTCGTTGGAAGATTTTAGGTTTGGTGGAGGATACTAAGTTTGATATAAAGGCTTCAACATATCTCTCTTTAGTTTAGATTTGTAGGTTTGTTGATGGAGCAACATATGAATGTACTAAAAAGACTTTTAATGTGTTTCAGAGTGGGCCAAACTTGGTGATATAGTTCCTTCTAGTATGAAAGATGCATGTATTCATGATGCTTAGTTTGCTTTTGAATGAATTTTATAATTGTTACCTTCTAAAAAAAATAATAATTAGAATATACAAAAATTTCTCCAAAATAACACTAATAGCAAATAGATTGAAAATTTTCTTTTGTATTGTATCAATTAGTTAAATTGAGATAGGATAGATTATATTTTACTCCCATGATCTTAATTTTTTTATTTTATCTATTTATAACTTTAAATATTACAATTCATCTATTTGCTTTAAAGCATTAACATTCTATTCATTTAAATTAATTTTCAATCGAAATTGAAGTATAACAATGTAAAATTTACATAAAAAAAAGGAGGTAGAGAGTTTCTTTTGAAATTAGATTTTAATTTGAAACTGAGAGTCTCAAGCACAAATTGTAGAATTATTTCAACATAAAAGGCTAGGAATTTTTAGATAATTTTTTCTTAAACGGACTTTCAAATTAAGGTTAATAGTTCTAAAACATGAGACAAAGAAGACATATACTTTATGCTTATAATTGCTATAAAAATTTGAACGAAAAAAATTTATACAAATAAAGTGTTAACAATAAAAAATAAGCATGTGTTATTGAATTTTAACATTTAAAATAATCAATAGGATAAGTAAAGGAAATTAAATTTGATCAACTGTATCTCAATGTAAACTAATTTTAGACCATCAATTATTTTTGTACTGCTATATTAATAAATAAATATTAAAATTTTTATTGTTAGTAAAAACTATTAATTATTATTACTTTTTTAATTACATATTTTTTATTTACTAATAGTGCAAAATCTAAAAAAAAAAGGATGAGATCACATTTAGATGCATCACCAATAAAGTGCGTGCACACACATGTATATATATATATACATACACACAAAGAACTTGAAAGATTGATTGAACTTTATAGTAATTTGCAATAAATTAGTTATAATAAAAATGAAAATGAAAAAAAATTGCAAAAACATAGAACTAAGACGTTATGATGCTTCTCCTCTACCCTGCCTGACAGCCAATCCAAAAGCAATTAGAACAGAGACAAACACAATAATTTGTTACAATTTTGTCAAAATTAAAATGGAAACTCTTTTTTTTTTTTTTAACTTTTTTATCATTGCGAAACTTGTTTGATCATTAGATTGAGAATGGATTTTGATGAGACTCAGATGCAAATGACTCCCCATCCGCCTCAGAGATCTACATTCCAAGACTTTGCCAAGTTGATGAAATCCCTAATCTGATATTACCATTTTAAATACGACGTTGGTGGCTTTCTTGAGAGGGCGTCGATAATCAGAGAAGTCACCACATTTTTGTCGATCAAGTTTGGCACTCGGCACAAAAAGTGGCAAATGTCCACTACTTGTCTAGAAAATTGGCAAATTGCAGGGGTTATTTCACAAATTTCAATGCATTTATCAGCGGTGGGTCAAACTCATTCAGTCAAATCGTGAGATCCAACGCCAGCCGTTGATGTGGTAATGGATTAGTGCACTAATTTTTTGCTAGTGCATATTATACGCTCCCTCATTATATGTTTAGAAAAAAATTTACGCTATATTATTAATATAATGATATATTAATATATTAATAAATTTAATCAATGATATATCCCAATGAAATTTGATCTAAAAAAAAAAAATTAATATACAATCAGATTTAATAATATATTGATACATTTTAAATTTACCAAAGTATTTTCACAAATAGAATTAGCTTCTTTTCTTCCTTTTATAGAGTTGCCAATTCTTTGTAAAAGGATAAAATAACAGAGCAACTATTAATTACACCTTGCAGAAGCATTTTTGCACAAGTTACGCGAGGCAACCGATGTGAGGCATGAAGTCATTCGTAAACACACAAGTCTTTTGTGAGTGGATTTTTTTATACATTAATTTATTTTTATATTGAGTATTTAATAATTTATATTAAATTATATATTTTTTAATAGAAAATATTTAATTTAATAACTTACAATTCATCATTCAAATTAATTTATATATATATATATATATATATATATATATATATATTAAATTTTATAAAATTAGCCTTTCCATATGAACTCTAAAATGTTTGAATAGGATACCAAACATTTTATCTTTCAATTGTCATGTTGTGTCTTAAAAACGATAGGTAACATTTCTTTCCTTCCTTCTAAATAAGAAATTTTCCATAAAATATAGTTAAAATCATAAAAATAATATATCTCATTTAGATGTATTGAACATAATAAATATATTTATAATTTATTGATTTGAATAATAAGTTATACGTTAAATTTTAAAATAATTTATTAAAAAAATAAGTTTTGATTTAATAAGTTTTATGAGGTAACTTATATCTTATTATTTTAATTAAATTTTAAATAATTATATTTTCATTTTAAATATTAAATAAAATTAAGCAAATAAATATATGATATTATAAATAAAATTAATTAAATTTTAATTAATTATATCTTATTTTAAGTCATATATAAATAATAATAAATATGTAAATAAATATATATTATTCTAAAATATAATCAATTATATTTTAAGTAATTATATTCTTATTTTAAATCATTATAAATAAATAATAAGTACATATATAACTAAATAAATATGTAAAATATAATTAGTTAAATTTTAGATTATTATAATTTTATTTTAAATATATTAATTTTATCAATATAATTTAATTTTAAAAAATATAAATTAATTTAATTCATATATATTTAAATTAACATGTCTCATTATATTATTATATATTTTTTAGATAATTCACTAAGTAATTTTAGCAAATACTTCTCGTACAATTAATTAATTTTTCAACTAATTTATTTGCTACTTGGTTAAACAAATCCAAAACAAGAAGCCCTAAAATGCGGCTTTACCATGGTTTTCTTAGTTCGGTAAAATGTCCCCGCTTTATTACATGCATTTTCCGGGAAAAGCCTTATGATGCATCATGTTGCTTGGTTGGTCGGTTGGTCGTAATGGGAAAGGAAGTTGAAAGGAAATAACTCGCGGCCTGTGATCATGGGATTGGGAAGAAAAATGTAATTTTTAGATCGGACTCTTTTGATGTGCATATTGAATTTTAAAGGATAAAGTTAAAGAGCATTATAATTTTTATGAAAAGATAAAACCTATATATTTAATAATAAAAAATTTAATTTATTGTTATTAATTAAAATTGTTAATCCTTACTTTTTGTTATTATGGATTATGATGCCTCCTTTTATTTTTTAAATGTAACTTTCGCTCTAAAAATGTTTTTGTGTTTGTTCATTTCAACTTTTTCCTTTTTCTTACTTTCTCGCTGGTCTAGTGACTTGCACTCAAGAGCACATTGAATTCCTTCTTCCTTTCTTCCATTCCTGCCTTTATGAATCTCGTTTCTATGCATATTTTCAGTAAAGTTTCACGATATGTTATTGATTAAATAATATATTAATGTATTATTAAATTTGAATATTGATATATTATTGCATAATATTTAATATATAATTAAATTTAATAATATATTGATATATTATTAATTAAATAATGTACCATAATTTATTCTTTTCTGTAATAATAAAAGAAAAACTCTTCAATCAGGCTAAAAGCACGCTCAACCTTTTAAGCAGCAACCCAACAAGAAAAACTCTGCTTCTATCTTGTAGGTTGCCCCGTCTCCTTCTTTTGCCATCTAAAAGTATGCTTTAATGATTGAATGTCTAAGAAGGCGTTCTTAACTTCTTATCTTCTCGGGGTGTATGTTACTTTTTTTTTTTTTTTTTTTCTTTCTGTACAATGATGGTGAGGAAGAATAAATTTATAATTTTCAATGTACTACTCAAATCCTTTATCACTAATTCACTATTTAAGGATTTAGGGTGTATGTTAATTTGGCCATAACACCAAATAAATTATTCGGATAACTCCCATATAGGAAAATATTTAACAGATATTAAGTATGTATTTATATATCAAATAAATTAACTTATAATTTATTTATTAAATTAATAAATTATAAAATAATTTTTAGAAGCATGTATCGAAGTTATGTCTCATATAATAAATTTTTATTTAATAAATTTTATAAAATAATTTATAATTTATTGTTACTCTTATTTTAACTAAATGATAATTATATAAATAAATATTTGATATATTTTTTAATTTAATATGAGTAGATAAAAAATAAATAAATATATGATATCATAAAATATAAATAATTAAATTTTATATTAGTATATTGTTGTTTAAATAATAAATAAATAAAAAATATGTAATGTCATAAATATAATTAATTAGATTTTAAGTCATTATATTTTTATTGGGTATTTTAATTATGTTAATATAATTTAATTTTAAAATAAAATAAATTAATTTAATTAATATTTTTTCATGTTATTTTATATTTTTTAATTAATTTAATAATATACTTTTAACATAATTAATTATTTTATCAATTTTCAACGATTACTAATGTGAAATGGAGCCTAAATTCCTGGTAATCCTATCCTATATTTTCATATAAACCAGAGGTAGGCAACCACGGCCTTATCCAATACAATGACAGTTGTTGACATCATATGAATGCCAATCCTGAATGTAGTTATATGATCAGAAGCATGACCATATACATAATTATCAAACCCAGGAAGGAGTCGAGGAATTGTAGCAGAAATCTCTCCCCATTGTCTGAGGCTTTGAATTAAAAACAAGAAGCTTGAGTTAAGCATTACTGTTAAAATATAAATTCGATGGGGCATAATGACAAACACATTACATGCATGCATGCAAGAAAAGCTGAGGCATTTAACTGGTAAGATCCCCAGACCATAAGCAGAATGGGAGAAAAGTGAGGCCTTTACTTCAGAAAATTATGCCGTTGAAAAACGAGGCATCAAGCAGTTCATACCATTTTTTAATGCTGTAAAACCTGTTATGCGATTGCCTTTGTTTGGCAAACAATTTTTTAGGTGTTTTTTTATTTGTTTGACCAAAGCTTAATACTTATTAAATAAGTTATTTTTAGTATTTAGCTCATTACTTTTTAAACAATTAAAATTAAGGGTATGTTTATTTTTTATTTTTAAAAATAATTTTTAATTTTTTTATTTTTAGAAATAGAAGAACTTATTTGACAATTTATTTTTAAAAATTGTTCTATAAATGTGTAATTTGAAAATAAAAAAATAAAAAAAATTTTAAATTATTTTTTGAACTTATTTTTTTATTTTAGATGTTATTTTTGTAATTAAATAAAATATTTCTTTATTTACAACATTAATCATACTTTAATCTTAATTGTTCTTTAATCTAAAAATAATTTTTGAGAATAAGAAAATATTTTAAAAATAGATTTTGAGAATAATTTTTAAAAATATAAAAATAAAAATATATTAAAAAATAAAAACATATTTAAACACACCCTAAAATGCTAAAGAGCGTTCTTAGTCAGCAGTTTGACAAATAATACATAATAAGACCAAATTATCCCCAAAATAATTTATATATTTTATTTTTCATCCTCGGGGCACTCAGATTTCTCTCTTCTTTGCCTTAGTCCGTTGACGCCTTCCTACTTCTATCTTTCAGCCAAGAGATTTCCAACTTTTACGTGTCTACTGCGAGTGCGTACACAGAAAAATTGTTAGATGATGGCTTTGATAATAAATTTGCTAGGAATTAATGTTTGGCCACGTGAAGGTAGCTAGGTTATTTAATTTTATGGGAAAATCATCTCTTCTCTTCTACCTATCACTAAAATTAAAAATTTATTGTAAAAATTCAGATAAAAGTTCACAAGTATGCTTTAGTACATAAAAATTAAATAATTATAATTATTAATTTCTTATTAATAAAATTATTAACTATAAAAATGATATTAATTTAATTTTAAAAAATATTTAATATATAGTAAATTATAATGATATATTATTTATATGAAAATTTAATTTGATAAACAATATATAAAATCAAAATTATTAAAATATTAAAATAAAAAATTATTTAAATAACTCATAAAATATATTTATATTTTTATATAATATTTTATATATAAATAAATAATTATAAATAATTAATTTTATAAACTTCTACTTGAGAAAGGAATATGACGCCTTCTACTAAATGTCCTAATTTTTTTTACTGGCAAATAAGATGACAAAAAGAGAGGAAAGACCTCCCAATCCTACAAGATAGGGTGCCAAATATGTTGTGAATTTTCATTTTTAAGCAAAAGTAGCTTAGTTTTATGACTGTTTTTGCATTATTTCTTCCTTTTCTTTTTCCTTCGTTTTGGAGGGGAGGTGTGTTTTAATGGTAAAAAATGAACTATATAATAGCGCTACACAATGATATTACCATTTACACTGTTCATACACAATAAAATGAATGTAGCTCTTATAATGAGAAATTTGTGTGCGCACAGCATCAGGGTGTACCAAACTTTATCGAAATGGAGAGAAGAGTAGCCCATATATTACAACTATAGGGAGACAGAGAAAAAAGGGGGGGGGGGGGCGGGGACGCCCCAGTCTTACATAGTGCACACAGACGGATCCTTATAACTAAAGGAAAAATAATAATAAAAAAAAAATGATCAGTATTCAGTACAAGTGCTTGGTGATTCCGGGTCATCATGTACTAGTTCACTGCGCAAGTGCCCAAAATTGATTAAATACAATAGGAAGGTATGGATGATAAGTCCATAGCATCACCATGCTAATTCCTCGCGCTGCACTATCACTCAAAACATGAATGCAAATTTCTCCATGAATACATCTTTCTGATTGATTATGGAGATTGGAATGTGGATGCCCCTTTGAGTTCCTAGCAATTTTGTCTTGTTTATTGGTAATTGCCAAGAACAAATCTTCAACATCAAGAATAACCTAGCCTATTTTCTCTATACGTTTGGAACTATTAACAAACGTTGCACTTTTATTGATGCCCTCGAGCAAAAGAATCCGCACAGCTTCCAATCCATGTTGAAATGTAAAATTTAGCTGAAGGATATTACTGTTAACATTTAATATCCCCAATTCATTTGCCAGACTGAGTTCAAAATATGAAGAAACGTACCTCTTCCCTTTCCTGTTTATTGAAGGGACGAAGAACAAATTCCACAGGATCCATTTTCCCTGGTGGCCTTCCAATGCCTAATAAAATAATCAATTTAGTGGTGATAAACAAATACTGAAAAGGAATTACATACTGCAATCATTTTTGTATTCGTAGGAGCGCACCAATTCTTAGACGGGGAAAATCTTGACTTCCTTTGAAGTGATTAATTATACTTCTCATTCTGCCAAAAAAAAAAAAAAGCAAAGATGAAAAACTAATAGCTTACTATGTCCTCCCACTTGCACAGAAAGTAGAAACAAGGTCAATAAAAGTTTTTATAGATCCCATTAAAAAGAACACAAAGAGAACCTTAAGAGAGAGAGAGAGAGAAGGAACTTGAAATGCCCTCGGTATTTGAATGAGTGATGATAGAAGAATGCTTTCCCAATGTTCCTTGCGTAAGAGTCCAAGTATTTTTTATTTTTTTGGATAGAAAGTAAGAGTACAAGTGTAAAAGTCCTAATTACCCATTATGACCACCATGTCCACCCTTTGGCAGCAGCCGCAATTTTGCAAAAGGCAAATCTAAGTCATCGAAGATCTGTACATGACGACAATAAACAGAAGACTGTCAAAGATTATGCTTCCGTTTGTAAAGAAAAGGAATATCTCAGTCACGGCATAGAAAATTTACCACAAGTACTTGCTTCATCGGAATCTTGTAATATGAAACAATGGCACCAACCTTTGAAATATATATGATAACGAACCGATCAGTATCATAAGAAAGGAAATATTAAGTGAAGCCTGGGAAGGAAACTCCAATGAAAAATATCTATAACCTTGAAGTACTATCATTTCATCAAGGCTTCTTTAAGAGGATCTCATAGACGAAGGCAACAAGATTGACAGCCACCGGTTAGATTCTTACTATAAGGGTAATTCCATGGGAAGTTCAAATTGTTGAGAGATTTGAGTGTTTTCATCATAGGAATACCTATTTTCAAATCTTAAAGCAAATGAATTAAATAGAAAAATACAAATTTCAAAGCAAAAATAGATAATTCTACAATAAAAACACTAAGGGTGTGTTTGGATATATTTTTATTTTGGTGTTTTTAAAAACTGTTCTCAAAAACTATTTTTAAAAACTGTTTTTGAATTAAAGGAAAACTAAGATTAGATGGTGATTAATATTATAAATAAAAAAAATATTTCATCTGATTATGAAATTGATATTCAAAACAAGAAAATAAGTTTAGAAAACAACTAAAAGTTATTTCTATTTTCTTAGTTTTAAGTTACATATTTAGATAATAGTTTTTGAAAATAGATTCTGAAAACAATTTGCCAAACAGGTTATTCTGTTTTTAAAAACAAAAAAAACAGAAATTATTTTTAAAAACAGAAAACAAACAGACCCTAAGTCTCTTGGGAGCTTGAGCTCCCCATAAAATTATCTCGCAGGATTACCCCAACCTCGGAATGTTGAGATTCCCGCACACTCAAATGAATTGTAATGGTTTTACATTTTTAGCAAGGCCATTGTGTTCAAGAGTCATCCACAGACCAAAATTATATGAACAGTTATTGATTGCTCTGCCTTATTAATAATTGCTTATGCTAGATTATTTTCAGAATGGAATACAATATCTCAGCTGTGCCATAGGATTTGGAACTTGTTAACATTCATCATGCAGGCACTCATATCATACTGGTACTCCCCTGTCCCCATTGGTGCCTCAACCCATTAGCACATATAAGATCTCGAGATAGGATACTTACAGACTCACCACTTGAATTCATGAAAGTTTGTGGTTTTGCAAGTATAAGTGGTGTATCGCCAATAAATCCTGATGCAGTAAAGGCAGCTTATCAATAAATATGTTTACTAACATCAAAAGTTCCATTGCTTATTTGATATCGTGTGTTCTGCAGTGTTAAATTCATAATTGGCCTAATAGCTCATACATTGTAGTAAACTAAAAAGAAACTGAGTAAGATTAAAATCTTTGAAATTGTACAATAATTCGAATAGAAATATCCTACAAGTACGAATAAATAAAAAACTAAATTGAACAGAAATTAGTCTGCATTGTATATTCCAGTCAAATAAATTAAAAATGGATACAAAAGGTTAACCTTTTCCAAACAGCGCCTTGAAAGAAACACCGCTCATAGGTATTCCTTCAGCTTCAGCTATAGTATCAACCATCCCAAATCCCACCTGGAATAGAGCTCCAAAATGAAGTCAGAGCCACTAATATTGAAGTGGGTTCCGACCCATTTCTATCATTCAGCTACGTAAAATTCACTGTTGCTATATCAACACCTTATTCTACAACCAGAGCTCATAACATTCAATCCGTGTTCACATCTAAAGTGAATGGAGTATCCACTACAAAACATATCAATTAAATATAATTTGAACCTAATTCAAAGAGAGAAAGAGCCAAGATAGGGGCAAACAGACATTGTGGCGGGTACCAGCGTATCTCTTGCCAGGATTCCCGAGGCCAATAATTAGCCACGGGTCTTTCTCCTTGGGTTTCGTCGACTCTGCGTTCATTGCTTCCGCAGTGGTTGATGTGCCTGTACTTATTGAAGCTGCCAACCCTGAAGACTTCCTATTACAGAAATGAGAAGCGATGCAACACGAAGATGGGAATGAAATTAGGGGTATTGAGAAGCGGAAGTGACGACGGCAACTGGGGAAGCTAATTGATGATAGTGAGGCGTTAATGTTCATGTCTTCAGGTTTAAATGTCAGGTTTTCGGGAAGAAAGAGACCCAGAAACCCAGAAATTAGCAGGGAAACTTTGAATTTGAACTTTCAATTGGGGTTTCCTTTTCGAGGACGGAAAGGACGGAAAGAAGTCAATTGATGATGTAGGGTCGTCGGGATGTGTATTTATTTTTTATATTTAAAAAATATTTTCAATTTTTAAAAATATTTTTTATTTTTAAAATTATTTTTAAATTTAAAAAAAAAATAAATAATATCCGGTGAAATAAAAAAATAAAAAATTTATTTAATTACAAAATTATCATAAAAATAAATTTAGAAAATATTTTAAACTTATTTTTATTTTTAAAATAATTTTTTTAAAAACAATTTTCAAAAATAAATTTTAAAAAGTTTGCCAAATAAAATTTTTAATTTTTTAAAAAGTAAAAAATTAACCCTAAAAATAATAAATAAACATGTCGATAATTTCATATCATGATCTATTTAAAAGAGTGCTCACCATTGCCATGCACCGTGCATGCATTTTAATTACTTTTCCCAAGTTAGTCGTTTTGTTTAGTGAATAGAAAATTAAAAATCTTCTTTATCTGAATTTTCTTCCTAATTTCTATCTTATAATTTATATATTAAAGAAATTCTTCATAGAACGAAAAACATAAATTTTGGAAAAGAATTATAATAGAGAAAAAATATACTGATATTTTTCTTTGTGGTATAAAAAAATGCTATGAGCTTTAAAAATGAGATCCAAAATTAAATTTGAAATATTTTATATTTATTGAATTAAATTTTATAAATTTATCTTGTCATATTATATTTAATGACAATCCTTAATTCATATTTAAAAACCTAATTTTATATCTTATTTTTTTTTATAGATATGACATTGTTGATACAAAAATTATACTTACTTTCTTTCAAATTTAAAATATATATTACAATACTAACCTCACCTCTAATTATCAAACATGTTACACCTAAATCTACATTAAATTTTCACATTAATTTTCTATTAAAATGGTTATTTCCCCTTAACATTATTTAACAAATTAATACCAAAAACTCATCTTACGTAATTTAAACTCTCTTTTGTAGCTTTACGAAAGAACACTCTCTTTTACAGCATTTTTCCACAAAAAATGGTGTTTAAAAATAAAAAACTTCACAACAATGATAATTTTATTAGGCAACAAAAATTAAATAGAAAAAGGCTTATAACATAAAAAAATGAAAAATATTACACTTTACCCATCCTATAATTTCATCATTTTTCACTTAATTTACTTGTGATTTTAAATGTTGTAATTTATCTATTTATACTTTTAATTATTAATATGTTGTCCATATAAACTATTTTTCTTCTGAAATTTGATAAAAAAATTCATATAGATTGGATATGATTTTTATTTTCTCAAATTTTAATTTAATTTGATACTCATTCAAAATTAAATTATTTTAAAAAAATTCTAATTTTATTGGAAATTCATTTTTTATAATCTAGTCCACAGTTGTTAAGTAGAAAATGTCAAAATGGCTTTTGAGGATAATTAAATTAGTTTTGAGTAAGCTTTAAACTAAATTGAAATTTAGGGAAGTAAAAATTACATACAATGCATATAAGTATTCTATTAAATTTAAAAAAAAAATAATTTGAGATGGACATAATGTTAACAATTGAAAGTATAGATAAATGAATTGTAACATTTAAAATTATAGATGAAATAAATAAAAAATAAAAAAATATTTTTATCATAACAAAATTGAGTTCATATTTTTTTTAAAAAAAAAAACCTCCAAATACACACCCGCGTGCACAAGAAATTAACAAAGAGAAAAATGGTACTTAAATATGGAAACCTTTAAAGTTGCGGCCCCTAGCAAATGATTAAAAAGAATTATATATTTAAGAAATAAGCCAAAAAATTCATGAGCAAGTATAAAAACATGTATAGTAAACCATAAAATTCTATTTCAACTAATCAAGAAGAAAAAAAGATGGAAAAATTATTAATTTTGTTCATGAAATTATAAGATTGTGATAAAATAATTCTTGAATTATATAAAATTATAATTTCATTCTTAATTAATAATTTATACATATAATTTTTATCTTTTTGTACAATTATTTAAAAATAAAATAATCTATATGGAACAATAAAATTATACATACGAATTATTATTCCGAGAGAATATAATTTTATATAATTTAGAAGTCATTTTATTAATGCAAATTCAAGAACTAAATTGATAATCTTGTAAAAAAAGATTGGAGAATTGTAATATCACCTAAATGAAATATTCCTTGATTATAAACGATAAATACTGACTTTTTTTGTCCAAATTTTGGTATTTGTAATAATGGGGGAAAAAATAGTACAGCAATATTTTTTTTTTTTTTTGATAATTACAAGGGTTAAAAACTCAAAAAAGAAAAAAAAATTAAACATAAATCAAAAGGATCATGACATCCTTTTTATAATCAACGAAAGAAAGGAGACTAATATTAAATTATTAAGAGAAGGGCTTGGAAAAAGATGAATTCGGAGGTTTGGCATAATGCATAATTAGCGATTGCCTCTTGGTAAACCGTCAGTATAGACAATTCTCAGCGGTCAACATATCCCCAACAAGATCCGTAATCTAAACATCAGTGGAACATCATTTATGTTTGTCATGAATCAAACATTACCGAGATTCACAGCCTAGAATAACCTTTCTGAAAATTCCAGGCAAGGTTAAGAGCTTCTTAAACTCTCCATAATTCAACTTTAGCTACCATATGATCATAAGCATGAAGCCCTGGCTGCCAGGGCTTTTAATCGCACCACCACTGCCGACAATCCCATTATTTCCTTTCAGAGCACCATTTGAGTTGATTTTAACGAGGAGCAGACCAAGCAATCTCTATTTCTTTCGCCTCCAAATTACTCTATACATTCTCAGTATCCCCATTACGAAATAACATTGATAAATAGTTAATAATGTCCTTCACTGGCCGAGTAGCTCTATTACTCCTATAATTCTGTTGAAAGAGAGATTTGTTTCGCCAATCCCAACAACCCCCTGTATAGAACATTCCAATGGTTGCTATTCTTCCTCCCCAGGTCAACTGATACATCATTAATACATCAAGCCTCCAAGTTCCAGTTAAAGAAACTGAGGTATATTACTAGGATCAAACAAAATTTTCTAGACTGCATGAGCCAATCTGCAATCCCACAGGACATGCAAGGTATATTACACCAAACACAAAATGGCGAAATATTAGCGCAATGGCTTTGTATTTGGTCCATCGATGACTTATTACGGCAAGCTTGCCGCGGAAAACAACGAATACAAATGGACCTGGCTGTTACGAGGTGAGCCTCCAAGACTTTTCTGATCTTCTGATTCTGGTCCTTCAAGCAGTTCATAAGCAATCTTCGCGTTAGACATGTTAGAAAGAGCGTGACTTCATATCAGATAATCCTTACGCTCCAAATGAAATGGAGCTTTGACTCAAGTGCTGCTAATCCCATTCTCTTGATGGCATCACAAGATTCGCCACCACCTCATTGTCAACAAATTTAGAATTAGAATTAGTAACAGACGACAAAGATGGAATGCCTGGACACCAGTGGTCAATCCAAAAAGGTAGATATCCTTCAACAAATGGAGAATCACGGGTGGAGATTGGTCCCCCATCGTTGGGAATTTTGGTTTAACTTAACCTAATTTTTTTACGTAAATAAGTAAAATAAGATCGATAAATAAATTAATTTATTTTAATAAACAATTTAAGCCCATTTTAGGTTCGATTTGTAAACCTATTAGATTATTTTATTTAATAATTAATATGTGTAAATATGATATAATATGTAATATATATATTTATAAAATATACACATATAATATTAATATAATATAGAGTTAATTGTATTATTGATTTATTTTTTACTTTGAATGTCTTTACCTATTAGTTTATTTGAAGAATTATTTATGTAAACAAGCTTTTAAATAGATTAATAGATTATATTAAACTTTTTAAATAGATTAGATTGAACCCAAATTTTAGTTTTATATAAGTTAATGGACTCAAGCTAATAATTTATATAGCACACTTGATCCATTTAAGATAAAACTTAATTTGACTTAACTTATTTTTATTCTTATAGAAAATCATAATTCTTCACTTAAAATTTTCTATGCCAATTTGACCCCTACCATATTAATGGCTTTATTTATAGACATGATAAGACTTCTTCAACAAGTAGACATCCTACTAAAACACTCCTAATCATATAGTATACTAATAAAATTTTAGTGCCACAATATTTATTCTAAAGCTACTTCAAATAATTAAATAAAATCTTTAAAAGTAATAATTATGAAAATTATAAAATAATTATGAAAATCCAAAAGTACTTGTGATTGATCCAATTTCTTTGTCTTACATTATTATCATAATTTATCTAAAAAAATTCAATGCATGCACACTATACTATATTACCTAAAAAAACTCAATTTATGCATCTTGAAAGTCGTACTTTCTAGTTTTCATCGTATTTGTATGTATATTTCTTTGAGAATTGTGATACTGTTGCTTATAAAGAACATGTACAATGAAGGGCAAAGTAAACTTGTAGACTTGAAAAAATCGATCATTTTTATATTAAATTAATAATAAAAATTATCTATTTTTTTCATTTGAGCTCCAAACTTGTGAAGTCAAATTCCACATCCCCTTTAAGTCTTTTCATCTCCTATTTCTCCCTCTCATCAGTTGGCATTAGAGCTTGTATTTTGTTCCATGCCTTTTTTTCTTTTCCCAGTGGCAACAAGGAGAGGAAGAGGTAACCTAATGATGTATGAGCGATAAAGGAGAAGTTGAAATTTAAACACTAAACAAATTAAGGAGTTGATCATATTCTTGAATATAAAAAAATCAAAAAAATGTACGAGATTCTGGTCATGGTCCGCGGTGAATCCACGTAGATGATCGAGGGGACACTTGCCCCACAAATAAATTTATTGCAAGTATATTTATGCACTAATTTTATATATTGTCCTCATAAATTTATAATAAAATTGTCTCAATTTATTTTTAAAACACATGAAAAAGAAAAAAATTGTTTTAAATAAATATAAAAATATTTAAAATTAATTAATTATACATAAAAACACACATAAAAGAATATTGAAATAAGTTAAATTTTATTTTTATTTAAATTTTTTATAATGCTTTTATTTTTATTTTATATGTAAATATTATCCCTACAATTTAAAATTTCTAAATCCACCGCTAGTTATAATTATTTTAGTGACAATCCAAAGTATGTAAATCCTTTTACCTATAAACGAACTCAGAACTTCTTGAAAAAATACGTATGTTTATTGAAAACTATTGAAGTTGATTACAAAATTTATTCTTGATGATGAAGAAAATGATGAATCAAATATCGGTTCATTTTCTCTTCATTAAACACATTATTTAAGCTTTGATGAATGGTAGAACTAGTATTTGATGAAGAAGATTCTTATGATGATGAAGAGGAAAAGCTTGTAATACGCAAGAGTTTGAATTTGAATTTGAAGGAGGATGGTGATGAATGACTGTGGGAGAGCATTTCCTACGCAAGATGCACTTCTCATGGCAAAATAAGTGACCTAATTTTAGATTTCGGGAACTGTTCTAATGTGGTGGCTATAAAAATAGTGGGGGAAATCAAGACTGAAAATATAAGGCCATATGAAGCCGTGCAACATCTAGTGGTCTTACAAAGAGATTGAGCTTGAAAAGGAGGTAAAAAATGTGTAAAATTTTATAATAATTATGGCAAGGATTCCATAAAAAGTTGAAGCTCAAAAAAGTAGCAAGTCCTATAAAAATGGTGTATATACTCATGAGAAAATTCAAATTTTCAAAGAAAGACATCTTTTTGAGTCTGTTCGAAGAACGAGAAATTTGTTCCTGGTAGATACGATAAGTTAAAAAAAAAAAGCCTAAAAAAAATCAACGTAAAAACCTACAAAATTGAGGTCCATCACACATACACACTCATCGTACATTCACTGTTTGTGATCTAACCCATTACTATGACGGGAATGATTTGAACTCAAAGGCAACTTCAACTTCTTTTCCACCTGAAGAGGATGATCTAGTGCAGAATTGCATAGTATTCAATGTTTCTATACAACTCAACAGTGTTTAATGTTTCCCTCATAAATTCAATGCATGCATAATACATTATGATATCTAGAAAAACCCAATTTATTACATCTTGGAGGTTGTACTCCCTGGCTTGTACACTTTTGCATTTATGTATTTATGTTTCTTTGGGAATTGTGCAATTGATTGCCTATAAATTCCACGCATGCGGAAAGGCAAAGCAGACTTGTGGACTTGAATAATTGATTATTTTTATATTAGATTGAAAATAGAAGTTTATCAATTTTCCCGTTTTTGCATCCCAATATGTACACCATATACGATGTTTTGTTAACAATATGTTGTCCCAAATTGAAAAAACAATCACCGAGAGCGTCTGTATACCAACTACGGGGCACGTGGAAGATTGAAAATTTTCTCTCCAGTCAAGGATTCCTCGGCAACATTACTACAGAAAAGGAAAAAGGACTGGAGTCGGTGAAAGTAAATTAATCTTAGTACTCATGACAATGAAGTTTATGAAAAAGATTATTACCTAAGATAACTCAAAGCTGACATCCGGTAGAGGCAGGTGAAGACAAGGATATGCACTCCAATTGTATAGAAGAAAGCTAAAGTTCGGGCATATCTGCAAGAGCATTCTTTATCAATAAATGGTGCACATAATATTTTATCCACATAAAGTGGGGAAAAAAAGGGAAAGACAAACGAATAATGGTTATGCGCCTGCAGGTGACTTGTGGCAAAAATTCAGGGAGTTATCCGCCTTCGTTAACTAAAACGAGAGAGATCATGTAAGCCAGTAGGAACAGGAAGATTGATAACTAGTGAGATAAATATGGCAGAATCGTACTTGTTGCTGAGAAGAAAACGTCCACTGCTGAGCGTGATTCTGTCTCTGAATCCTAACTCCTTGTATCTTTGATCCCTTTCCTGAATACAAGCAGGACAGATGCATCAGCCCAATTTAAGAAATAAATGATAATTTTATAAAAAACAATACATTGTGAGAAACAAATAAACCACTGCACAATAATGCTTCGTTTAAGGATGTGAAGATGGTCACCTTTTTGGAGAATGCTGCAAAAGGATTGATATCATCCTCGTATATCTTCTTGTATTTAGATTCAACGTCTGATGCAAAGCCACTTTCTAGATCCTCTGCATACTGAAGATAAAAACACAACCAATTTAGAAATTGAGAGAATAGGTGCGGACATAACAATTAAATGCAACTCAATAAAAACAGAAGCACAATGTAAAAGAACAATTCAGGCCACCTTTTTAGAACCCCTAGAAACCACTTTCTCAAGATTGTAATCTTGCACATATCGAATCTTCCCATAAAGTTTGACATTATCAGCTTTCGCCTTCTCTAGTTCTACTGTTAATAGCCCAATCTTCTCCTTCAACTGCCTTGTTTCCTTTTAAATGAGTAAAATTCAAGTAAGTCGGGGTGTCAAACTGTTACATCCATAATCTAAAATTTGATAGTCATCGTGCCATGTAGATAAAATGCAGTCAATATCAGCATCAAACATACCTCTTCTGTCTCCCGCAAGCGTGTCCTAAATCGATCTCTCTGATTACAGATCACTTTTAGCATTGAGCTCCGATCTGGGTCTACAGGTACATGCCTTTGATCTGTATTCTGATGCAGATGAGGCAACATTAGAGTTTCTAGGAATTCAAATGAACTACATAATGCAGAAGGGAAATTCCAGCGCTGAATCAATCATTCTTTACAGAGTTATTCAGTACATAATTGCCAAAATTCATGATTATCTTACAGCCTGGACCAAGAAAATCAACAATCTTGACCAGAGGCATGGTTGAATTATCAAGTAGATATTGTCTTCCTTCATAAGAGTCCTTCATTTTCTCAATAGCAAGTACCATGGTATTGAAAAATTTTATGCCCAAACAACTGCAGATAAAATTTCTCCTTATACATTTATTTAGAATAATTGTTCACCAAATGGTGTTATTCCTTATTGCTAAACTCGTCTTGAGTATGGCTGAAAGTCTTGTGGTATTTCATTAAATCTGCTGAGATTGTGTGCATTTCAGGGAAATATCCTAGATTTATTCTAGATTATTGATTGTGTACATATTAAAAAGTTATTTTAGAATATTTTAAATTAATATTTTTTTTCTTTCAAGTTTATTTAAGATTAGAATTAATATTTCAAATTTAATTATAATATATTTGATTAATTTCATCTTTATATATATATATAAACAATACTCACTATAACGAATTGTACAAGTCATTTCCAACAATTCAAGTAAATCCATTATCCCAGAAATGGGTACAGAACGTATCTGACATTATACGTACTCATGGAGCAAACATTAATATGAATTTGGTACCTACCAGAAAGTAAATAAAATCTAACTTTACCTACCAGAAAGTAAATAAAATCTAACTTTGGACAAGTGACATTCGCTAAAATTAGTTATTTTCATAATATAGATTTTGTCACAAGCACAATAGGCAAAAAGGTCCATCGCTTCTTGAAAATAATAAACTACTTATTTCTCTTAATATTAATATTGGGTGGTTCTCAGAACTTGTTAGAATATATTAAAAAATATTTTAAATTAAAAAGTAAGTTATATTAGGCAATATCTTAAATTAATTATTATTAATTAGATGCGTCAAAATAAGTTAGATTTAATGGATTAGTTTGAAACTAGTATAATTTTATCTGACTTAGGACTGGAATTGATATAAAATACAATAACAGTGATTCGACTTAGTAAGAAATTGAAACTGATTAACTTGATTTGATAAAAGAGTGAGACTGGTAAGCGTTAGTTTATTAGATTATTGGATTAGTTTATTAGTCTGGTAACAATAGTGAGTAATAAATTATTAATTTATTATTGTATGTTTAATTTTTATATATATTCAAATAATAATTTTAGTATATTCAAATTATACTTTAATATATATAATATTAAAATTATATATATATATGAGGAATATTAGATAGTTTTTATATTAAAAGTAATAAATTTATATATTTAATATTGTCAATATATATTATATAAGTATTAAAATAAATAATTATATCAAAATTTGAATTAGTACTTTTATATTAAAATTTTAAATTATTTAAAAAATTTAAACAAATAATTTTGATATTAATTTTAAATATATTATATACATGTATATAACATAATACATTATTATTTATTATTATATATAAATTATTATAATTATTTTTATTAATATATTATTTACATATATTTAATAATATATATTTATTTTTATTTATAATATATATGACTCACTGATATATATATTTATTTGTAATCATTTTATTTAATAATAAATTTTTATTGAATTAGATTCTATGATTTTTACCCTTCTTAATAAGAGTTTTCCACATTGAAATTGTTATATCTTAATTTATTTTCTTATTATTTTTAGTTTTATTAAATAACAACAATAATAATAATTTTTAAGTAATAATTATAAAATATAATTATATTTTATAATAATAAAAGTAATCATAAGAATAATAATATATAATAATTATAGGAATGAATTTTAATCAAAAAATTAAATTTTCTCACCACTAATTAATCACCTAAAATTTTTAATATGTGATTTTGATTACAAATTTTATTATACCTTAAATTTAAATTTAACTTATTTAAATTAAATATATTTTTTATAAATAATTTTTACAAGTGGTCAAATTATTTTTAGTTAATATTATCTTTTACATATTAAAAATGATAAGATTTTAATTTAAAATTTTAATATATTAAAAATTATCAATATATTTTAAGAAATTAGGAAAAAAACTACATTAATATTTAAAAATTTTCTTACTTTCTTTTTTAAAAGAATTCACATTTAATCTCTTTAAAATTTAAAAAATATAATTTTTATTTCAATTATTTCAATAAATTTATTACAATTTCATCTTTTTAATAAAATTTTAAGTGATAATAATAAAAAATAATTATATTTAATAATAATATATTTTAATTAATTAATAATATAAAATTAATAATAATAATAATAATAATAATAATAATACAATATAACATATTATAAAATTTACCTGAACACGTTTAATAAATGTCGACCTGAAATTGAGATTGATACTGTAATAATTTGATTTGGATTCAATCTAATAAAAAAATAATTCAATCTGATATACAATTTTTACTCATTGAATTATCCTAATAGGATTGGGTTACTCTATTTTAATAGATTTATTATTGATTCAAGATTATAAATTTTTTTGTTTTATACTCAAAAGTATTTGAATTTTCTATTTCTTGGATCTCAATAAAAATATAATATTAATTTAAATCTTTTATTATATTAAAAAATATATCATTTAATGATATATTAAAAATTTTCTCCCATCAATCTCTAACCTTTTCACTTCTTTCTTTTCTCTGCATATTAATTATCTTTCCAAGTGGTATCATTGACATTCACTTTGAAGCCCCCGTTGGTTCTCACCTTCGACACAACACTCTTCTTCTATATCGTTGTGTTTTAACTTCTGCTATAGCTTTCCTACCGTTCCTTCATCTCTTGGCCTGCGATTGTTTTGCTGATTTCCACTCTCTTCCATTTCCGATCACTGTACACTCGCTGGTGCTTCTGTTCTTGCTGGTTGCCCTCCTGGCCTTTGATCACTGCACCATCACCATCACAGTGCACGGATTCCTTGCCGGCCTACCACTGGAGCCTCGCCGTTAACAAGCCCAACACACGCCGCTACGAGGTTCTGCACCCACGAAGCTTCTCCGGCGCGTTTCAACTCATTGCCAGCACCATCGTGCCGTCCCGCCATCCACGCGCCAGTGCAGTCCACTGCGTCTTCGCGTCTGTCCGGCTCCGATCTGCCACCTCTGGCGCCCGTAACCTCTCACCGCTGGCACTGTTGAAACTAGATAGCTCCGATCTACCAGAGCCACCCCCACTGCCACACGTCGTCGCACGTGCCACTTCTGGGTTCCTCTCTGCTTGTTTTCTGCTGTTCTGCTTGTTTTTTTGGTTTCTTTTTGTTTCTTTTTCTGTTTCATAAGCTTCATCCATTATGTGGCATCCTTTGACATCCTTTTGTCACATCAAATCTTCTGTTGCATCAGCTCTCTTTTGCGCCAACAATCGTTTTGGCAATATTGTGTTTTAATGTTCATTCTGATAGCATTTTTTTCTTCCCGTCCAATGGTTGTTCTGACAATATTATGTGTCGATGTTCATTCTGATAGCGCCTCTCTTTTGTGCCAACGGTCGTTTAAACTGGAAGCACTTCTTTGTGCTGATGGATGTTCGGATGATACTTCTGTGCCGATGATTCTGTACCGATTATGAGATCCCTTTATTTTCACTGGAATTATTAATATGTTGTGTTCATTACAAGCTATCCGAACTCTTCAAGTTTTTTCTTTATTATATTTTATTATAATTTTATTTTATTTAAATTGTTAGAAGATATTAAAAAATTATCTTAAATTAAGAATTTATATTATGTCATAATCTTATTTGTCTTGCATTTAAAATTAGTTAAATTTTTATATTTCTTACAAGCTTTATATAAATAGAACATTATATTAAGTTAAATCTTTTACTGTATTTAAAAATATATAATTTAATAATATATTAAAAATTTTCTCTAACCTTTCCACTTCTTCCTTTTCTGTAGACTTTAATTGTCTTTCAACAGAGCTCTTGGATGTTTGCTACTTGTGTTCAATAGCATATAGAAAAGATTCAATAAGGTACGTCTGTTATGCTATAATGCTCGGGCACGAATATAGGTGTTAGACTTGGGCATACATGAAAATTTCTTCATTTGAAAATAGAAGGATACGGTTAATAAGTGTCCAAATTCTCAGCCAAGTTGGACGCATATCCCATGTCCGTACCAGCATCGTGTTGTGTCGATACTGGTATGGCAAAGGAATATGCGGAGTCCAAGCATCATAGCTGTTATGAACTTACTCTTGAGAAAAATAATTAGGGTTTTGAAGGGGGGGAGTAGAAAGACTGGAGAGAGCTGAAGAGGAAAGAACAATATTATTGAATGATATATTGGTTAAATATAAGAAAAATTTTAATCCTAATTCTCTTTTATATAGAGTTCTTATAAGAAATATAAAGACTCTAATATTCTCAACATTAGATATAAAACAAACAAGTTGTAAGCTAATAATATAACTTAAAATCAATCATAATCAATTTATGATACTTCCTCCGTTCCTATTTATCTATCGTCATTAACTGATTTTATACATATTAAAAAAGTAGTTGAATTTGTTTATTTTTAATAAGCTTTACAAAATTATCCTTTATGTACAAAATTTAAGATAGTTAAAGATAGAGGGAAAAATATAAAGAAATAAATGCAAGTTGACTAATAGTGTATAATAATAAAGTATTTATTAATGAAAGAGAAGAATAAATTTGGAAAAAAATATTTAATGCTTCATTGGAATTCTAAAGCGACAGATAAAGAGGAACGGAGGGAATAATTTCCTAATATATAATATAATCCTATCACTTAAATATCCAAAGAAGTGATAACATTTCCCCATTAAGAAGTGTGAGTCAACAAAGCATTAATCAAAACTTGTGTGTTTCCCGATAAGAAAGCAGTATAGACGAACCAAAATTGGGATGCACCATTTCATTTGTTGAAAATGGGATATTTGGTTTCAGTTTCACATGCTTCAGGAGAAATAAATTGCACCAATTATGGCAATATCAAAAGAGGAATTTACCTCTGATGCCTCAGTCCCACCAGCTTCTGAAAGATCCCAGTCATCTGGGAAAGGTCCCTTATGATCTTTAGAATTAGAGCTATAACCCTGTATCAAAAGGGTCATAACCAGGTGCACTAAAGAATCAAGAATACAATTTATTATCTTAACATAGCATAAAGAAATGAGTAAATGAGAGGGGTGCATCTCAATTTAAAGTGGCGGATATAGACTTCTTTATGGTAATTGATACAAACCTTCGATATATCATCTTCCAACTTCTGTATCAATTTCTGTTGTTCATTAACCTTTCCTGTAAGTTCAGCTATCTTCTGTTCTGCTGTTTCCAGTAAATATGTTCTCTCCGAAAGTTTGACCTGAAAATGGGGAAGCTACATCTAAATAACGATAATGGCAAAGCTTCCTCTAAATAACAGATACCCCTAAACGAACAGTAAATGACACAAGGAGGTTATCTAAGACAACTGTCTCCAAGATGGGGTGAGACAATATTTGTCACTGCTATAAAAACAGGCTTGATACCTTCAATTGTGTTAGCTCATGTTCCATTTTCCGATTCTTGTCAAGAAGAAGAGACTCCATCTTGCTCATCTCCCCGCTTGTGGCCACGTTCCAGTCTTCAGCCTCAATGGAATTATAGCCCCACCGCCTGTATGTGTAATCAATTAGTCATGATGAATTCTAGGAGATGATACCTTAATAGGTCCTGAAAACGAGCAGTCAAATAATTGCAAGGCCTTAAATGGTCATTAAAGAAAGACGGAACAATAAAATCACCTGCAAAATCTTCACTTTCTTACGCAAATCTTCAAACATTTTTGCTGTCGGCCTTGTGTGAAGCTCTTTCTTCATCTCCTCAAAAGCAGCCTCCTATATAAACAGGGAGAACAAAAAAAAGTCACAGAAAATATTTGATTTTGATACAAAAAGAAATATTATTAAAGGAAGGATAAGAATACAGAAAAAAAAAAAAAAGATAAGAAATCCTTGAACAGAAGGAGAAAAGCTAAAAAAATACAATAAAGCATCAAGAAAACCATCCTATCAAAGATCTAAGATAGACTTCCAATTTCTTTGCAAGCCTATCAAACTTATCCCTTGAAAGAGACCATAAACTTCAAGCCAAAGCAAGAAGACAAATAAAATTTTATCTAACACCAACACTATCAGCTGATATAGGTGTTCAAAAATTCTAGCATTGCAATCCAACCATGAATACCATAAAATGGCAAGTCTTGCAATTTCCGTGATGCCTTTTTTCCCCCCTTCCCTATTCCCTTCAAAATCACAGTATCTAGTAGTTAAGAAACTCTCCAAAGTAAGTAGGCAAACCCACAATACCCCAAACAAGGAGAAAACCTCATTCCACAATTGGCAAGCCATCTCATAATGCAAAAACAAATAACTATTTGTCTTTGAAATTTTAGCACATAATGTACACATATCTGAGGACAAACCTTTATGAGGTCCACGTACTTTGTAACATATTAGTATTAATCTTAATCAAAATAATAGTCTAAAACAAAAACTTCTAACTTTAGAAGGAGCCCTAATGTTCCAAAGAGAATTTAGAGAAGGTATATTAAGATTGGAAGGGACTTGGACCAAAAAGTTAGAGAAAGATTTACATGTGAACATACCTAATGAGTCTAGAGACCAAATATGTCTTTTTGGATTATGAGAAAAATGAGATGAATCCAACAAATTCAAAGAATTGCCGATTTAGAAGTCTCTCTATCATTAAGATTTTGGTTGAAATGACAATTCCAAAAGATAGTAGTATCATATTGAACAAGAGAAGAAATGAATTATGGAATGAAGAAAGATGAAAAAGATGTGGAAAATGGACCCAGAAAACAAGCTCTCCCAACCAAGGATCCTCCCATAACCGAAAAAAACAATTCCTATCCTTTACATAAAATTATTCCGAAGAAAAGGAAAGAAGAATACACATCAGATATGAAGACCATACTTAACTATCTTATACCATAATGAATATGCTATCATCAGTAAATAACAAAAAAGAAACTTCAACAAAACCATCATCAACAGGCCTTTTACTTGCCCCTTACCCTATTGTAGCGCTCAACTAAGAACATCCACAACTAAAGTAAACAGAAAAGGAGAAAGAAAAAATCTCCTGACCTAATACCATATTGCTCTTTAAACCAATCCTTTGGTTCTCCATTAACAATAACTGAAAAAAATTGCAGACAAGAGATAACCCATTGTCCATTTTCTCCATCAAACACCAAAACCCTTCTTACACAAAACTTTATCCAAGTAAAAACCTAATTTACCCTTTCGAAGGCTTTCTCATATTGAGAGTTAGACCTTTACTATGTCTAATGTCTTCAACCATCTCATTTACAATTTTTCTACCAAGCAGAAAAGCACACTGAGTATGAGAAATGATGTCCCCAAGAATCTCACAAAGCCTTGAAGAGAAGACCTTCGTGATTATCTTAGAAGCACAGATCACCAGACTGACTGAACAATCTTTCTTTGGGACCAAAGTAATAAACATAGAATTCATGCTTTTACCAATTATACCATTTAGAAGAACTCTTCAAGAATTTTGATGTCTCCCTTCACAGCCTCCCAGCAATTCTGGAAGAATGCAAAAGAAAAACCATCCAAACCCAGAGCCTTATCATTACTTGAATGCCAAACTACCTTCCTAACTCCACCTCTTCAAGAGGTCTTTCCAACCAGGCAGCTTTAATACTAATAATATGGTGCCAATCTAATCCCTCGATAAATGAACCATAAAGAAGATTCTCCCTGTATAACAATTTATAGAAGTTAGTTATCCTTGAAGAAATAGTAGATTGGTCTTAACAATACCACCATCCTCTAACTCCGACTCTTTAATGATACCTTTCTACTTTCTACTTGTAGCAACCTGAGGAAAATAGCCCAAATTAGCATCCCCTTCTTTTATCCGCTTCAATCTTGACTTTTGTCTTCAGCTAACCTCTGCCTGCAGGAAGATAGTATCCAACTCCTTTTGAAGTGAAGATAACTACAGTTGTTGATTCTCTATGATTTGATTTTGAAAATCTCACTCTTCTTAATTCTAATATTAAATACTATACAAGAAAGGTTCGCAAAAAATGTGTAGTATAACACGAGCACAAATGTATAGTACAACTTAGATATTACTAAACAAAAAATCAAAATAATAGGCATGCATGTAGTATGACCTACGAAGAACTAATATTTCTATTTTTGTTCAGACAATCATTTTTTCAATAGACAGAGCAATTATATATCTCAAACAGCATCACACTAGAAGAGAAAGTTCATGAAGATGCACTCCTAGCCAAAACTCAAATACGAACAAATTTGGCAGTTACAATAATTTACTAATAATGCATTGCAATATCAGATGGAGTGCTTATAATACTTTGACATCCTGAAACCTTTTCATTGAGCATTGCAGTCAATTTCTTGATGTCATTCATGTGTTCTTCTCGCTCATTTGCTAAGGTTATTTCAATATTGTGCAGTTCCATGTTCAGTTCAGAGATCAGCTTCTCTTTGGCATTTAAAGAACTTTCAAGAATGCTACTTGAGTCTAAATTGTCACTGTAACATGAAAAATTAGCATTAATTTGAATAACATGGCCACACAAATATTAAAAGTTAAAAAAATTGAGAAAATGGAAAAGAGAAGTTTTAGCCAACCAGTTCTACATGTGTTTGTATAATAGATAGACAAGTAAAATAACCCTTTTTTTCTAGCCATGATTACTAAACTAACTTTACACCACAGAATCTCTTTCTTACATGATGTGTATATATCTGATTTAATTTATTCTGGAAATTACAAAACACTCATCAATTAATTAGTTAGAGATAATACTGCCAAGGGAAAATTGATAAAATAGATTTAAATTAGAGAAGTAAAAATGATCAACATACCTTGTCTTGATATCAGTCTCTTCATTTGCTGACAGTAACTGAGAACGGAGAACTCCCTGCAAAGACGGAGGATGCACCAGAACAGCAAGTTAGATAAATATTTTTTTGATAAAAAAGAAATTATTATTAAGAGAAGGAGAATATTACAAATGAAGAGGATGAGCCATCCCCAAAAGACAGAAAAAATTAGAGACTAAAAGTTAAATAGATAACAATCAGTCAAAGTACTAAAACAGATTCCCAGTCCCGTTGCAAATTAGTCAAACTAATCCCTCGGAAAAAACCATAAGCTTTAAGCCACAATAAAACTACGAACATTATCTTATCTGACACCAAATGCATAGGCTGAAATTGTTGTTTAAAAATTTTAGCAGTTAGCTAAATATTAAAATATTAAACTAAAGTATGGGGGGGTGGAAGAAATCAGTGTCATGGGAGGTCAATGTAGGTGACAATTATGTGCTAACAATTGCATCCTTACATCATGGAAAATAAAAAAAGACAGCTATATGGTTACTTGGTTCATTCATTCATTGGGAGTAACACACACTGATAAATAATTGATTAGTCTTTCTGGATAATATAATCCATTAAGCTTATTAGGGAAGACAGTTGTCTGAAACCAAAGAATGTAACTGATGGCATCTTAAATAGAATTCTAAAATAGAATATGTACTATTTGAGATCACATGTGGATAAGAGATATAATTATCAAATTAAAAGAAGTTAGATAAGGGGGAACATATTGGAAACTTGTTATAAGAAAGTATTCCAAGTCAATTGTTAATGTTAACTATTAGTAGATAAGTAGTATATTATGTCCCACATTGTTTATATCTTACAATCCTATATCCTATATTAAAAGAATATATAGTGTCTGCCTACCTCAGTTGATGGTATGGCTTTATAAATTCTTTTTTCTTAACATGATAATAGAGCTATCTAGGTATCATTTTCTTATCATAATCAAAACAAACACAGTAAAAAATAAATAAATAAATATATAAACTAGCTCTCTCTTGTTCCTCTTCTTTTTTTATGCATGACTAAGGTCATGGTGGGGTTGGCAGCAAATTAGGCCACGTATTGGTGGAAGCTCAAACCTTGAAGTTGTTGTTTAGTGGTGGTGTACGGCGGCAATTGGCTGAATCAGCATTGTTCGACATGGTTGAGGGAGTTCTGATTACTGGAGGAAGGGTCTGGGTATGCTAGATGACAAATTACTACAAGGTGATCCCGGCAAGGAGGCATGTGACATCACAAGCACAGTAGTACAACGGTGCGTGAAGCTATGTGCAGAGAAAAGTGGAAGCATGTGGAGGTCTGTATGGTGGTAGACTTCAATCTAGTACTATTTTAGAGGTCTTCGAATCACCCTATGAGGTTGGTTTTGTGATTTGGCTATGCTAGTTGTGTCTTTGATTTTTGGGTACTTCATTGGTTTATAATTTGCTATTTGGAAAATTTATTCATCATGGATAATAGCTTTGGTATGTCCAACAAGATTGGGACTCTTAAAAGTCCAAAAAGATTGAAAACAAGAGGAAAAACAAAAACCAAGTCTAATTTTTCAAAGTTACTTCCAATTGATGGAAAGATAATTGAATGGAAGTAGGATGTTGAAGGACGATAGTGTTATTTAGAACAAGACGGTTGAATACTGTTTTGATGAGGTTCATAAGACACACCATTTCATTAAAAAGCCTCCCACAAATGATCCAAAATAGTAGTGGATTATAGAGGATTGCTCGTTATTTAAATTGGTATATAACACTCTACCTAATGAACTTGAGAATAATACTGCTCATTGTTGTACAATTAATAAGTTGTGAGAGTGCATTAGGTAATTGTATTAAAAAAAACTGTGATCTAAACCAAATATATGATTTAACTATGTCTTTGTTTTAATCAAATGAAAGAAGTAAGAACAATGCTCAAATTTATACTTCAATCGCATTTATGAATAGTAGAATTTTTTTTCTGCCTATTAGTGGTAACATTAATGAAATGCATTTTTAACAAGAACAACTAGCAACTCTATGTTACTTGATGCGTTTACCTCTTCAGCTTAACACTACTTGTCAGCAAGTTTTGTCCAATTCTAAACCACTCACTAAAAAATCAACTTATTATTAAGTTTAGAAAACATCCAAGGATTTCTCTTACTTTTCTTCATCTGCAAATCCAAATAAGTTAGTTGCATTAGTTGGCTTAAATACTCAAGGTGGTTGGGGTAGTACTAGAGGTAGTAGAAGGAGAAAAAGGACAAGGTAACTATAGTAAATAGGAATAAAAACATGTCAAGAGATTTTGCCCAAAATTGATTGGAAAGAATACGCAACCATCTAGGTTTGCACATCCAGCACAGGAATTAAAAAATAATGGCAAATTATTATTTAATAGTGAGTGTGTTGAGTACTTGCAATTAAAGGCCTCCTTACAGTCGTCACCTACCTAAATTATTGCTATAATAGTTCAAACAAGTAACCTTATTGTATGTTTGTCCAATTTCAATTTTAAATGAGTAATTGATTCTAGGGTTACTAATCATATAATAGGTCAAATAGGTATCTTATCCTCCTTTAATGCTTCTCCTCCCTCTCATGTTATTTTAGTTAATGGGTTTATTACTTCTATTGTTGGGAGTGGTATGGTCAGTGTCTCTTCTAATATTTCTTTCTCTAATATTTTTTGTCTCCTAAATTTTTCCTTTAATTTTCTTTTAATCAACTAAATTATACGTACTTATAATTATTGTGTTTTCTTCTTTCTTAGTTAGTGTTTTTTAAGATTTATTGACAAAAAAAAGGATTTGGTAAGGGTATGAATCTAGAGGATTGTATGTGTTAGATAAAGAAGTTATTTAACTAGTTGTTGTTATTGTTACTCTCACTTTACATTAGTTACATTATCACTTTGGTCATCCTTTATTGGTATCTTTACAAAAATTATGTCGTAATTTAGAGTTTATTTCTCATTTAGATTGAGTTCCATCAGTTTGATAAACAACATTGTTAGTCCTATGTACCTCAAGTCAATGAGCGAGTTTCATTCCTATTTGAATTAGTATATTTGGATATTTGGGGTTTTTGGTCAATTGTTTCAAAGTTTGGTTTTCATTATTTTGTGCCTTTCATGGATGATTATTCAAGAATGATTTGAATTTACTTAATGAAATATATTTAAAATTATTTAATATTTTTTATACTTTCCATACTAAAGTTACAAGTCAATTTCAAACAATTGTTTGTAATTTATGAAATGATAATATTAAAGAATATTTTTTTTGCATAGTTTTTAACTTATTTATCACAATATGACATAATTCATTAGCCTTTTTGTGTAATTACTCCAAAACAAAATGAAATAGCTGAATGGAAGAATTGCCCTTTAGTGGAAGTTTCTGATGTTCTTTTATTACAAATGGAGGCTTTTAAAGTATTTTGGGTAGATGTAGTTTTTACAACCTGTTTTTTGATTAATTGCATGCCTTTTTTTTTTTAGTGGACAAGTACCGAATTTTCTTTTGTTCCTCTCTAAATCCTTGTTTCCTATTCCCCTATATATTTTTAGCTGCATGTTTTGATTATGATAATTGCCCCCATATGTCCAAATTGGATCCTTGATCTTTAAAATATATATTTTTTGGATATTTTCATACTCAGAGTATAGGTGTTTTTCTTCTAAATTGAATCATTACCCTATGTCTTTTGATGCTATATTTCCTAAATTTAGCCCATTTTTGGGCTTTCTACATCTTCCTCCAACTTGCTAAAGTCAAATACTATTGATGAAGACTTTCTTATGCTTTTTCCTTCATAGGACTTACAAGTTTCTCTAGAACAAAATTGGGTTTAACCCCTTATTAAATATGTTTATTTTCGTAAAGTGCAAGTACCACTAATAGCTTTACCACCTCAAAAGACAACCATCTGATGTAGGCTCCATCTTAGACAATCCACTAGCTTTATCTCCCTTATAGGTTTCTTCCTCATTAGATCCTTTCATTGCATCTTTTGATTTAGATCTACCTCTTGTTTACTAAAAAAATACTCATATTTGTACTTAAACAGATAACTCTAGCCATCCTTATTCAAGTTCCACTTATGTCTCTTGTTCTTCTTTACCAACTTCTTTCCAGTCATTTATTGGCTCCCTAAACACTATTACTGTTCCTAAGTCTTATACAAAGACTCTTTCTCATGATGGATGATGTATTATTATAGAGGAAGAAATGTTAGCTCTCAAAGCAAATCATACATGCAATATTGTGCCTTTACACAATGGTAAACAATCCATTAGTTGCAAATGAGTATTTTTGCGAAAATGAATCCAAATAGTTTTGTTGCTCATTTGAAAGCATGTTTTGTGATTAAAAGCTATACTCAAACCTATGACATTGATTATTCAAAGACTTTTTCCTTTATGGTGAAAATCATCTCAGTTCAATTACTTATCTCTTTTGCTATTACTCATAACTAGCCTCTTTACTAGCTAAATGTTAAAAATGTCTTTTTACACAAAGATTTATATAAGGATATGTATATGAAGCAACTACTTGTGTTTGTTGCTTAGGGAGAGTAGGAAAAGGTACTATGTTTGAAGAAATTATTATATAGGTTGAAATAATCTCCTTAAACTTAGTTCAGGAGGTTTACTAAAGCGGTGCTAAAATTTTGAAGCATTAAATCCTAAACCCTAATCACTTTGTGTTCTACAAGTAATCTAGTTCAAGTTATATTTTTCTAGTTATGTACGTTGATGATATTGTGATTATAGTGAGAAATAAGGTAGGTATTTCATAGTTGAAAACTTTTCTTTAGACTAAATTTCATACTAAAGACTTAGGAGTACTCTGGTATTTCTTAGGCATTGAGCTAGGTATTTCACAGTTGAAAACTTTTGTTTAGACTAATTTCCATACTAAAGGCTTAGGAGCACTTTGATATTTTTCAAGCTTTGAGATTACTCAAGAAAGGAAAGAATTTTTATTATCTCAAAAAAAATACGTGCTTGACCTTTTGAATGAAACAGGAATAATTGGTGTTAAACTTGGTGGTACTTTGATGATTATAGATGTTAAGCTCAACTCAAAGGATGGAGAATTGCTTGAAGATCCCAAATGATACAAGAGATTGATAGAAAAATTGAATTACCTCACTATAACCAAACCCAATATTGCCTTTCTAGTATGTTTGGTTAGTTAGCTTATAAACTTCCCAAGGACCTCTCATAGAGATGCTTTCTCACGCACATTCTAAAGTATCTAAAGAAGGCGTTTAACTGTGAGGTTTTGTACAAAAATCATAGCTATTACAAAATAGAGGATTTTTTTATACAAATTAGGCAAAATATCTTATAGATCAAAGATTTACTTTCAAGTATTATGTTTATTGGCACAAAGCTTCTGTCATGAAAAAGTAAGAAACAAGTAATTGTGTCTTGCTCTAGTGCAAAGTTTGAGTACTAAGCTATGACTAATGTTAGATTTGAATTTGTATGGATTACTTATCTTCTTCAGTAACTTAGCATCAAGACTTCTGGAGTTATGCAATTATAGTATGACATTCGAACTACCATTCATATTGCCTTAAACTTGATTTTTCATGAATGAATAATACAAATAGAAGTTGATTGTCATTTTATTAGATAGAAGTTATAGGAAGGGATCTTTAGTTTTAAACATATTAAAATTGGAGAATAATTAGTTGATTTATTTACTAAAACTCTTCTACGGAAATGGATTGATAAAATTTGTAACAAGTCAAACATGCTTGATATTTATGTTTCAACTTAAGAGGGAGTGTTAATAGATAAGTAAAACATTAATTCCCACATCGCTTGTATCTTACAATCCCATATCCTATATTATATTTATATAGTGTTTACTTACTTCAATTGAGAGTATGGCTTTACAATTTCATTTTTCTTAATATTAACTACTAAAACAAAGGTCACTCCAATAGGAATAGTTTAAGAAACATATTCGACTTCTTTGTTCTGTTTTCCCCTATGACATGGGAGGATTCACATATATTTATCTCTTGCATACATGTATCAATCCCCTCCACAATGTTTGATATGAAGAAACTTTCATTTTAAAAGGTGTATATCAACTTCAACCCGCAGCAGATTATTATTTTCTGACAGAAAAGAAAATTTTTTGAAGGAAAGAAGAATAATACAAGCTATCCTCTAAGAAAAAATACATTAAACTAAAACAAGAAACATCCACCAACCTTCTAGAATAGAACTATAGAAGTCCAATCCCTTTGTAAAGTTGTTTAAATTATCTCTAGGAAAAAAAAATCTTGTTACCAACAAAATCTTGTCTTTCATCAACAAAACAGAATGAGACTGCTCATTAAAAATTCTTGCACTCTATTCCAGCCAAACACACCATAAGAGCAAGCCTAGCAACTTCCCAAAGTGCCCTTTTTTCATTCTTTCCAAATGCAGCACTAAATTATTATTAACACAACAAAGCATCTAATATAAAGTAAAAATGTAAGGCACAACATTGTATGAATGCTGAAACAGATAGAGAGAAAGAACAATACTTGGATACAATGACTATAAAAAATTAAACTCTAATGTAAGTTGCATTATTTTAATCATATTAAATATTGTGTATTGCACCTTCTCTCTCTCAATGCTAAGAAGCCGTGTTTGTGCCCGTTCAACCTCATCCATCAGAAGATTGAGCTCTGATTGCTTGGCTGCTCTCTCTTCCTCTGAAATTTTTAAGAAAATAAAGAAATAAAGAGTTTCACTTTCTTCCATGTGGCATAATATTGGAAAAATTTTATTTTCAATATGCAGAACAAGAGGCACTGGTATAAAATTAGACTATACTGTATATTAACAATCAATGCTACAGATTTAAGTAATAGGAGTATGACCAGACTTGAAAACAAAATCTAGTTGATTACCAGACTGAGCACAGAGTTCAAACAACTGGTTTTGTGCAAGCTCATGCAGTTTCTGAATGTTGGCAACACTGTCTTGAGCATGCCGCAATTGGCCTTGCAGTGACTGTTCCCTGTTTACAATAAATCATAATCTGCGTAAGCATTTCCAGGATGCAGAGCTTGTTAGTGGTTAAAGGGAGAGTGAGGGGGGGGGGGGAGGGACAGAAATCGACTTACATAGTGTATAATATAATAAATGATCTAAAAACAACTTGTAACACCTGCCAAGAGGGTACCTGTTAGTAAACCCCAATCAGAAAAGTTTACGTTAGAAGGAATAGAGGGGTAATAAGGGAATAACAGCATATCAAAACAAGATAAATAGGATTAGAAGGAGCGGTTAGACAGAACAGAAACAGAATAACAAACATTTCGGTTAGGCATTCTGTTAGAGCCCAACCGAAGGTGAGAGAAGGGAGGGAAGCTACCTATAAATAGAGGAGAGCCAGAGAGGAAGGGGGGGCAGAAATAGACGAGGGAAAGGGGAGAGAACAGGCCTCTCGAAGCAGCCTGAAGTGTGTACATGCCTACCCTGCCCAGTGTAGATTCTTACTGGCAGGATTACATTTCTTGCAAATAAAGAACCATTCTTTCTTCATTCTTCCTTCTTTCTTTCTTAGTTTCTACTGATTTCTGAGCTAGCCTAACAAGTGGTATCAGAGCTCCCACGATCTTGGGAGCCAAAGATAGAATCTTGTAGTTTCTTTCATGGTGCGATCAAAGATGGAGGCCAAACTGGAATCTCTGGAGAAGACCTTCGAAGAATGGAGGCAGCAAACGGCAGGAGAACAAGAAGCGAGAGAGGCTAGAAGGGAATTGAGTGACGCCAGGCTAAAAAGGGTGGAGGAGCTGCTGGAGGCTCTCGTGACTCAATCAAATAGGGGGCCTACTCCAGATTCAGTCGTGCATTCTGGTGGAGGCAGAGATATCGACCCAGAAGAAGAGGAAGCAGGAAGGAGAATGGGAGCAATTGGTGATGATAGATGGAGGAGGTTAGAGATTCCGTTGTTTGCTGGGGAAGATGCGTATGGATGGGTGAGCCGGTTAGAAAGATATTTTCAGATCAGAAAAGTAAATGAAAAGGAAAGACTGCAAGCAGTCTTGGTAGCCATAGAAGGCAAGGCCCTCAGCTGGTACCAATGGTGGGAAGGCAGCTCTCCAAGACCCACATGAGAGGGATTCAAGACAGCTGTAATCAGGCGATTCCAACCAGCCATGATACAAAACCCCTATGAGCTACTACTCGGCCTTAGACAGACCAACACCATAGAAGAATTCAGAGAGAAGTTTGAACTCTATGCAGGCCCTTTAAGGGGGACAGAACCCGAGTACCTTAAAGGAATTTTCTTGAATGGGTTAAGAGAAGAAATTAAAACAGAGCTCAAGCTACACCCAATAACCACATTGGCAGACATGATGAATGTAGCGCAGATGATTGATGAAAAGAACCAAGCATTAATCCGAGGTGGACTAGTGAAGAGGGGTTATGACAAACCTAAATCTAAAGGATTCTTACCAGCCAAGACAGTTTCCTATGAAAGAGGAAACAGAGAGCCTTCTCAGATAGGATCTACTGGAGGAAATAAAGTAACCTACTCTACCAGCTATAACAATCGACCCACTGGGATAGCAAGAAGCAGGGTTGGAGGGTTTAAGCGCTTGACAGATGCAGAATTACAAGAAAAGATAAGAAAGGGGTTATATTTCAGATGTGATGAAAAATATGGGCCAGAGCATGTATGCAAGAATAAGCCGTACAGGGTGATGCTCATGGAGGAACAACCTGAAATGGAAGAGGTAGAAGGAATAGAAGAAAAAGAAGATCCAGAACAGCAAGAGGGTAATTACAAAGCCTTACAACTCTCCCTCTATTCAATGGCCGGTTTTACTTCAAAGAAGTCCTGGAAATTATGGGGTACAATCAAAGGGAAGAGAGTCATCATTTTAATTGATTGTGGAGCTTCTCACAATTTTATATCTAAGGAGTTGGTGCAGGAACTTCAACTAAAGGTGGAGAACACAGCCACTTATGCAGTGGAAGTAGGAGATGGACGCAAGGTGAATTGTCAAGGCAAATGCAAAGACCTCACTTTACAAGTACAAGATATGATAATCCAGCAAGAATTCTACCTATTCAATCTAAAAGGGGTTGATGTAGTGTTAGGATTAGAATGGTTAGCTGGATTGGGGGAAATAAGGGTTGACTTTGGCAAATTGTTACTCAAGGTCAAGGTAGGTGAGGACATACAAGTAGTGAAAGGAGATCCCACATTGTCAAAAACCCAAGTCTCCTTCAAATCATTAGAAAAAACCTTGAAAGATGAGGGACAAGGGTTTCTGTTAGAATACAAGTTGTTACCCGATGCTGAAACAGAAGCACAACCCATCCCGACAGCAGTAGAAGCCATTCTACATGATTTCAAAAAGGTATTTCAAGAACCCCAAGGTCTGCCACCCAACAGAACACATGATCATGCCATACACTTGAAGGGAGGAACCACTATCCCTAATATCCGACTTTATAGGTACCTTCACTACCAGAAATCTGAGATAGAAAAGCTGGTAAATGAGATGCTCAGGGCTGGAATTATTAGACCCAGCACTAGTCCCTATTCCAGTCCAATTATATTAGTCAGAAAGAAGGATGGTGGATGGAGATTTTGTGTGGATTACAGAGCTCTAAACAAGTGTACAGTCCCTGATAAATTTCCTATCCCAGTCATAGATGAACTCCTGGATGAGCTGGGAGAAGCTACAATTTTTTCTAAAATAGATCTAAAGGCGGGATACCACCAGATTCGTATGAGAGAAGGGGACATCGAAAAAACAGCATTTCGTACTCATAAGGGACACTACGAATTTCTGGTAATGCCCTTTAGTTTAACCAATGCACCCTCTACATTTCAATCATTGATGAATGAAATTTTGAAACCATACTTGAGGAAGTTTGCGTTGGTATTTTTTGATGATATTCTAGTCTATAGTCCTAATGAGGAAGCTCATTTATCCCATTTAAAGTCTGTTCTGCAAACACTCAAGGAACATAGCTTGTTCATTAACAAAAAGAAGTGTGCATTCGGCCAACCTAGCTTGGAGTACTTAGGACATATTATTTCTGCAGAAGGAGTGGCTGCTGATCCTAAAAAGATAGAAGCCATGTGGTTATGGCCCGTTCCAAAAGATATAAAAAGGTTAAGAGGATTTCTAGGAATCACAGGGTACTATAGGCGGTTTGTCAAAGATTATGGGAAAATTGCCAAACCCCTGACTCAGCTATTGAAAAAAGACAACTTCCAGTGGAATAAGGAAGCACAGGAAGCCTTTGACAAGTTGAGAACAACTATGACAGCACTTCCGGTCTTAAATGTTCCAGATTTCTCCAAACCATTTGTGGTAGAGATTGACGCCTCTAGCAAGGGGATAGGTGCTGTATTACTACAAGAGAACAGACCAGTTGCTTTCTTAAGCCAAGGACTATTAGATAAAGCTCAAACCAAATCAGTTTATGAAAGAGAGCTGATGGCCATAGTGATGGCAGTCCAGAAATGGCGACATTACCTAATGGGAACACATTTTATCATACACACTGATCAAAGAAGTCTGAAATACTTCAATGAACAACGCTTATTGAGTGAGGAATACTTCAAATGGGCCTCTAAACTCCTTGGATTTGATTTTGAAATTCAATACAAACCAGGAAGACACAACTCTGCAGCTGATGCACTCTCTAGAAGAATGACATTTAAAGCCGTCACAGTCCTACAATGGTCAGAACTAGAGAGTTGGATAGAAGAAATGCACAAGGATGAAAAACTCAGTAAAATCATTAGGGATTTGCTAATCAAAACTGATTCTCACCCTGGGTATCATCTTCAAGGAAACAGATTGCTTTTCAAAGGCAAGCTAGTACTACCCAAAAATTCTCTCCACATTCCTACTCTACTAGCAGAATTTCACAACTCTCCAATGGGGGGTCATTCAGGATTTTTCAGAACCTACAAACGCCTAACTACAGTATTATATTGGGAAGGAATGAGGAAGGATGTTCAGCAATACGTCTCTACTTGTGAGGTATGCCAACGAAACAAATATGAGACTTTGGCACCTGCTAGTTTATTACAACCCCTACCTATTTCACAACACAGCTGGACTGACATTTCAATGGACTTCATCACTGGCTTACCTAGAGCAAAAGGAAAAGACACTATAATGGTGATAGTGGACAGATTCACTAAGTATGCACATTTTTTAGCCCTCAGCCACCCTTTCACAGCTAAGGATGTTGCCTCTATATTTTTGAAAGAAATAGTCAAACTTCATGGGTTCCCTACATCCATTGTATCTGACAGGGATCAAATCTTTCTTAGCAAATTTTGGAAGGAACTGTTCCGGTTGGTAGGCACTCAACTTAAGCTTAGTACAGCATACCATCCCCAAATAGACAGCCAAACTGAGGTGGTCAATCGCTGTCTAGAAACCTATCTGAGGTGCCTGACAGGGACAAAGCCTAAGCAGTGGGCTGACTGGCTAAGTTGGGCAGAATTTTGGTTTAACACCAACTACAACAGCTCAACCAAAATGACTCCTTTCAAGGCCTTATATGGTCGAGACCCTCCTATACTACTGAAAGGAACCACTGTCCCTTCCTCAGTTGAAGAAGTTAATCAGCTATTTGTTGAAAGAGACAACACAATAGCAGAACTCAGAGCTAACCTCCTCAAAGCTCAAGACCGCATGAGGGCCCAAGTGAATCAACATCGCAGGGAAGTCGAATTCCAAGTGGGGGACTGGGTTTATCTCAAGCTGCAACCATATCGCCTTAAATCACTAGCTAAGCGCCCAAATGAGAAGCTTAGCCCAAGGTTTTACGGCCCCTTTCAAGTCCTACATCGAATTGGAAAAGTTGCCTACCATCTACAACTTCCAGCAACCAGCCAAATACACCCTGTCTTCCATATATCACTTCTAAAGAAGGCCCTACCACCTCAAACAACATCCCAATCTTTACCTCCTATACTCTCGGATGAAGGGGAACTACAAGTCCTACCGGATCAGATCTTACAAACCAGAGAAGGACCTCACGGAGAGCTCAAAGTTCTCATCAAGTGGCTCAACTCACCTGAGTGCGACAACAGCTGGGAATCCGCCGCCACCATCCAAGACACATTTCCAGACTTCCCCCTTGAGGACAAGGTGGAACTTGTGGGGGGAAGTAGTGTTAGTGAACCCCCAATCAGAAAAGTTTACGTTAGAAGGAATAGAGGGGTAATAAGGGAATAACAGCATATCAAAACAAGATAAATAGGATTAGAAGGAGCGGTTAGACAGAACAGAAACAGAATAACAAACATTTCGGTTAGGCATTCTGTTAGAGCCCAACCGAAGGTGAGAGAAGGGAGGGAAGCTACCTATAAATAGAGGAGAGCCAGAGAGGAGGGGGGGGGCAGAAATAGACGAGGGAAAGGGGAGAGAACAGGCTTCTCGAAGCAGCCTGAAGTGTGTACATGCCTACCCTGCCCAGTGTAGATTCTTACTGGCAGGATTACATTTCTTGCAAATAAAGAACCATTCTTTCTTCATTCTTCCTTCTTTCTTTCTTAGTTTCTACTGATTTCTGAGCTAGCCTAACAGTACCTTTCTTTCAAAACTTCCAGTGTTTTCTGGTTGTCCTCCGCCAGACTGCGTTGCTTAATCTCCACTATTTCTTTTATTTTTTCTTCCATCTGACCCACACAAGTTCAGGTTTCACACTCAAATGGAAAAATTCAGAGAAATTAGCAGATCTTATGTTTACTAGCCGCATGACAATTGACATATATGCCTCGCAAGAGAACAAATAGTCAATCCAATAATAGACATGGATTTGTCATTACTTCATCATGGGATGAAATAATGTAAAGTTCCCTTCACTGTACTTGCAATTTTTCCTAAAACGTGTTCACTTCTAAAATGTTATGAACTTATAATTGGATAATACAAAAAGGGTAAAACAAATTAAGAATGAAACAGGTGTCTCATGCCATCATCCTGACACAACACACACAAGATATTAAGTATTGCTAATCTGTTGCTCTAATTGTCTATTTCTCTCTTCGAGTCTTCTTATTGTTGCCTGTTGACTCTTCAAGTGGGCTGCCTCTGTCCTGAATTCCTCAAGCTCAACTTTCATTTTTCGGTTCTCAGATTCTAGTTCTGACAACTTAAGATCTTGCTCCTGTACAAAGAAAATATATCATTATTATAAATCCAACTATACCATTTGACAGAATAACAAACATTTATTTCCTTGTTTCTTATCATACACGAAATTCCGTAGTACACAATTACATATATATTTGATAGTCACAATTTTGAAGCAATGTGTCTCCATGGGGAAGCAAAGTCAAATGTGAACTCACAGCAACTGATGTAAGAGCAGGATAAGGATCAGGAGCCTCATAGATTTTTTGATAGATGTTGAGAAAGGCATTGTCTCCAAATTTTGCTCTCTTGGTAAGATTATCAACCTCTTCCTGGTAGCCCTTAGGCAAGGAATTAAACGAACTTAGCTTCTCCTCAGCTGAAGCTTTCTTGAAATCTGTAAGAAGCATAATTTTTAATTTCTCAACCGCATGTATTCTTCAGCTTGGACAAAAATTAAAGTAAAAAATAGATTTAGGAAAATAGCATGGCCAAAGATCATCAGTTATGCATCATGTGCGTAGGTGAGATTGAGCATGTACCCTGATCATATTACTCCACTTCCTTTATGCGTACTATCCACCACAAGTTGGACTCCATAGAAAACTAGGCGTACCTCTAGTGCTCTCTGCTAGCTTTCTTCTATTTTTCTGACTGTTTTCTTGGTTTTCAGCAATCCGGAGTCCTTGTTCATCCAATATGGTTTTCTCCTTTTCCAAGTCAAAATCTGAGGAAGAAAAAAAGGAAGAAATAATTGCAAGGAAGACAGGACGTGATTGAATAACAGCATTGCAGAATAGATAACAGAACATGAAGAGTGTCAAATTATACATTTATAATTGAACATGATGTAGTGCAACAGACAGAACAAATGAAGATAACATCCTTGAATTGAAGGATCCAATCCAAACAAATGAAGCAAATAGTGCAACTGAAGCTGTAGGTCAAGCAAACAAAAATTTACAGCACAATGCCAAGAGGTAAACGAATTTTGTGTTACCTTTCCAGAAGCTTGAAACGACAGAAATTGGAGAAGACGAAGAGTTGGATTTGTCCCTCTCGGATCCGCCACCTTGTGGAGCTTCCATTGAAGAGTCTGATTCAATTCAGCGTCTGGAAATGTATTTGTTGAATTCCTCCGGATTTGAGTTTCACCAAATAAAATTCGTTTAGGCGGTAATATACAAGGAATCACAAAGCGGATCTAAATGCTTTTGGGTTTTGTAACAACGGAGATATGGGATGTTCGCAATGGCACATCAATACACGATAGCTTCGCTCCTAAGTCAACCATTTGCCATGGAGCCAGATTCGGGTTTATGAAGGGGACAAGCTAGTTGGGCAAGGTTAATCGGTTCGCTTGGGCCGCCCCGGGGAATGGATGGCAAGACTGACCGGCTGAGTCGAGAGTGGTATGGATGTGGGAGGCATTGTGAACCCATGTAAATGGAAGGTGAGTGAAATGGACGTGAAAGTAGGATTTTGATGAGGAGACCTTGTGATCTTCGTGCTACAAGAAAACATGTCAGGGGAAAAAGGATGCAAAATTTCATTTTCAGATCATCAATGATTTTTTAATATCACAATCTTCTATTAATTATGCTTTGATGTCCAAAGCATCAAATGAAGCCTACTTCGAAAGTTATTTTGAAATTTAAATCAGTTTTTGTTGTTGGTTTTAAATTAAATTTTTTTATAATTAATTTCATTTACGGATGAATAATATTGTTAAAAAATTATGGCAAAAATAATAATTTTAATTTATTTATAAATAAATTCTTTTATTTGAAAGTTGAAACATACAAAAAAATGTATGCAATTCCATGAAAAGGTTAATAATAATGGTATTATATTAAATATAATATTAGAAAAAAAGTAAAACTTTTGTTATAATATATATGTTTTAAATCAAATGAAATGAATTATAATAAAATCTTTGATAAATTTAACAAATTTTATAACGGTACAAGGCATATAGGAAACCCGGGCCCAAAAGAAAAAAAATACATAGCACGAGTCTCATTAAATGGAAGTAGTTACTCATTGCAGAGACCATTGATACGATTCTAATCAATTTAACAAAAATTACAGGCACTACATCAATATTTGTTCTTTGCTGCAGTATGTACAACATTACAAAACCAAAAAAGTTCGGTAAGAAAAAATGAAAACCAAAATTGGATTCGTAGCTTGAACTCATCAGATACCTCACAATACCACATATTTCAAAATAAACAAGAAAAATTATATGAGACTACGCTAATTAAGCACACATCCTTTCACCTATTAATTTTAGAAAATCTGCGTAAATAATACAATGGCATGAGCTCAAATATTAATGGTGGCGTCCCACAGCCTTAGAAGTCCATCTCGACCACCACTGCATATCCTTTTTCTTTCTAGGTCTGAAGAAATACACCTTACCTGCATGTCATAATAAGCCAGAGTCAGCTCAGAAGACAACTGAAGGGTATCTGATTCATACCTATAAAAGATTCAGAGAAATCTATTTTTCTAGCCTTAGTTTTATGGTTCAATTTCAAAGAAATGAATTCTAAACTGGCCCCATCTAGTTAAAAACAAATGGGACCAGTTTGATTTAGACCAAGTTGTGCGTGTGGATGTGAGGAAGGGTGTGAAAAATAATGAGGCAAGCAGAACCACTTAAAAATAAATCGGATCAGTTTGGCAGACTACATGTGTGGAGACCATAATGAATATGAGAAACAACGAGGCAAGCAGAACTACTCCGCAAAGAAACCATGACACAAGAAACTATGGCTATTTTGAAGCGTGAAACTGCAAAAAAGAACCAAATTAAATTTGGAATTACAAGAAGAAAAATGAAAAAAAAAATATGCATACCATAGCAGGTGTTTTTTGTGGTGTTCTGTAGAGCTGCCAACCAGCCATCTTGGAGCTAGTGCTAGAAAAGCTACCAAGTCTCTCTTGGGGCCGATGAAACAGAGACAGAGAATTATCAGCTGCTCCAATTCCTAACCAGTGCTCCCCAGCATTGATGGATAATATGGCAGCATTGTGGATCGTTACATTTTTCACACTTTTTATACCTCCTGCAATGCCCATGTAATGAGTGTAAATTTACCAGGGGTTCCTAAAAATCTTTTCAACATCAATGCACAGCAGGGGAATAATTAAAGCCAATTCCAATACACTTCCTATTTAACTATTAATTAAATAATTTGAACCTATGGCAAGATTAAACGTGATAATAATTTTATATCCTCATATAAAGAACCACATACATCTTTTCTCAATTTTCTAATACTTCATTTGTTGTTAAAAATAAAAAGCAAGTCATTTTCCTCCGTTGAAAAGGATTTTCCACTGACAAGAAAATATTACTGCAATTTTAGAAAATGCAGAAAATAAACCATTCAGAGACTAAAAATCAAGAAAGCAGAAAATGAGCCTGCAATAAAGAGATTATCAAAGATCTTACCCTCATCATTTTCCCAAAATCGGATAAGGCCATCAGTAGACCCTGTAACAGAAAATTATAATGTTACCCCATTGGCTAGCACTCAGATAAAGCACAGAACAAAAAATTTTCCCTTAGCAAGCCCCTCCAGAAAAGAGGAAAATACAGAGATCATAAGATGGACAAATATAGGGATGATCTACCAGTTATTATTCCTCTGTCTAAAGATGAATATTCAACGCATAATATTGGCCCTGCATGGCATGCTAGAACAGCATCACATGTTCCCCGAGAAACAGACCATATTCTTGCTGTCCAATCATCACTTCCAGTAATTATGGTGTCACCATCCATTCTTATGGACCTGCACTTTTGTAGTAAAATTATTTAGCTCCTTTATATTTTTAATCAAATCAAATATGTAGTACTAAACAGATAAAACATTTCTACACTTTCAGCTTACCGGATCCATTGTGTATGTCCTAAAAGCTTATGCATCTGCTTGCCAGCACGAATGTCCCATATGTTAGCAACCCTGTGATACGGGCACCATGTCAGATAGAAGAGGTAAAAAAATATGATAAATATCTAAATCACACAACTAAAGGCCAGAATTCAATATTGTGAGTTTTATGGACATACGCATCTCTTCCAGCAGCAGCCAAGACTCCAGCATTGTCATCATATTCCATGCATAGAACTGCACTAGAGCAACGACCAACAGTAGCAACACAAGTATCAGTTCTAACATCCCACATCTTCACAGTGCCATCGTGAGATGCAGAAAGGACACGTTCACCAGAGAGCATGCGCACACAGCTAACCTACAAGGTTGAATCTCTGAATTTAGTTCCAATAATCCCTTTCATATCCAAAATGATATAATGGGAAACATCAGAAATGTACATTAGAGTAACTGTACCTGTGCCTCGTGACCTTTAAGTTCTTCTAAAAGCTGAGTTGTTTGTTTGTCCCAGACTAGAACAATATAATCATCAGATCCTGACACCACCTTTCCTCTGTCTGAACTTATAGCACGTACAGTTCTGCATTTAATGTAAAAAACAATGTTGCACATCATTGTCTATTTGAAGATGTTGTAACTTCACAAGAATTTGAAAGTATGCACGTATCAAAATAGAGAACCTAGTATGTCCTTTTAAAGTTGCCCGGAGTTCAGATCCTCGAAGACTAGGATCCCAGATCTTAACCTGCATTAGTGTTCAAGCACTAATAGATATCAGCTCATTTTTTATTTTTTTTAAGTAGAAGTCAACAACCAGGTGGAGAAATTCCATCTTAGAGAATTATCCATTGACACTTACTGAGCAGTCCGTGCTTCCACTGATAAAAAAACCTGCATCTTCACGGTCACCCACCAAATCCCACACCTCTCTCTTTGTGACACAGTGGAGAGCAGTAATGGGACCGTTGTGACCCCTAAGCATGCGAACACTGGTTTGAAGCTTCTTCTGCCCAGCAGCCGACAAATCTTGTTTGCGAGGAGTGCCGTTTTCATTTGCAGCTAAAATTGCAAGGTGTATAAAGAGATACTAGGGGGTTACTCGAACCGACAGAACAAAATTGTACTAATAGATATTATCACAATAAGAATACCTGAATTACCACTGTCTGAAGTCCATTTACGAACGCGACTAAATGAGCTGGATCGAGATGTGGTATCTCTGCTGAACATGCTTTGAACCCAGCTTCTGCCAACACCAGTAGCCTCTGCAGGTTGCTGGCCCTCATCTTTGGCATCTTTTGAACGCGGAGATGGTAAGGTAAGAGATGACATAGACTGTTGCTTCAATGACGTGATTCCCCAATAACTGTTATGCAGTTGCAGGATATGTGACAAGAACCCTCTGAGTTTTATCTGAAGCAATAACAAGGAAAATATCAGCAAAAGAAAAAAAGAGAAGGAAAGAAATAGCAAAGCCATCCAGAATTTGAGAGTAGAAATCAAGATTGAAGACAAATTATCATAAATAGGCTAAAGTCCCCAGGCCTATGTCTGGGCAGGAAAAAGGACCATGATAACATGCTCTAATAATACATGGATTTAAAACTTCAATCAGAATCAAGCATTTAAAATAGATTAACTTACAAACTGCTTGGAACCAATGCTGTTTCGCTCTGCTATTGTTTCAATCATATACCAAGCATCATTATCAGGAAGTCCTAATCCAGCCTTCATGATAGGAAAAGGGAATTTCAATGCCAAAAGAGAAAAAGAAGCCAACATGAATTCAAATAAGGTTAAAAAAGTAACAGGAAAGCAGGCACATGAAATGAAAAACAATACCATGTGTGATGCCACCATAATAAGCTGTGCTGTCACCAAGGCTGCATAGTTGGCTGATCTGAAGATGCATGAAGAGCATATAACAAAATTAGCATGCCGCAGATATGAAGACCTACCTATTAATGCATGATGCCTCCCCATAAAAGGAGGAACAGAAGAAATTCGATGAAAGCCAATTAATTACACAAATCCATGAACTTCTTCAAAGATTTATGAAGCCTTGCCTGTTTGAACATTGCTCCATTAAATAGTCAAAATATCCTTCCCAAAACCTACAAGGAAATAATATTATGAGCAGGGATTTCACAAAATGAAAAGACTAAACAGGAAAGAACTACATGACAGATGAAAAGAACATGGAAAACATCCATATAAAGAGTTGACAAATAATTTTAATCCATTTAGAAGTTCCCCAGTTCTCACAAACAACTTACAGACCACTCTTTTATTGGTAAAGAAACTTAGATGTGCTCCTTATCTCCAACATCAACCCAAGACATCAAAAAAGTAAACTGAAGAAGATTATAATATTGACAGACAACAAACTTTGAAGAGTTTTAACATAGTGACATTTTGGTCAAACTCTTTTGTCACAAATTAGGCCTGCAATTGCCATATGGTTACATATTCTCTTCAAAAGCTATATTTCTGGATCACTAAAAGTCAAAATTGAAAATTTCAGAGGTATTTGAAGCAAAGCTTCCACAAAATATAAGTTTAACAAGCACATTACTAAAATACATCAACCATTTTGTAGAAAGCAATAAACAGCATAATCCAAATTGGACTTTAGAGGTAACTTTGACTGCACCTAAAAGCAAACCCTAAACCATCTAAATAACTTTGAAGAACTCAATCAATAACAATGTTCATTGCCCTATATTGTCCACCAAGAATGAACCATTTCCAGTTTTCATCATTTAATAATGTAAGAAACTAATTACAGGCAAGACTCATGTAATTGACTCTCTTAAGATATTACTGGAGCAACTTTATTTAAGGCTATATAACTTGTCTAGTTTGTTTATCATCCAACAGTCATCTATCATTCAAAAGTTGCCTCTTCAATCAAAACTTAACTAAATACAATCATAAAAAATAGTGCATATCATACATGATTCTCAATAAAATCAGAAGAAGTACAAGAAAAGCAAAAGGTGTGTACTTTTAACAGCAAACATAACAAGAACAATGTGATGATACCACATGTAATGAGAAAACCTCTAAAACTCTTTATTATTAAACCTAGAAGAAATAGTCACATGTCGTACATACCGTAATTCCTCCCAAATAGATAAAGAAATAAGATGGCGTTGAACATAGTCTGCCATATTATTTGTATCTTTCTTATACATCTCAGAAGAAACTTCAAGGGCATCTCTGATAGTCAACAAATCATTCCGAGAGGTTGCTCGAGTGATAGCTATTTTGAGCTAAAAATACCCATAAAAAAGAAAAATCAGAAACACAGAAAAAATAAGCATTCGTGGCATCTGATACCTAATTAGCATTTCCTGACCAATACTAACAAGTAACTTTACACCACAATCTGTCTACACTTACAAGTTGCTACTGGAAAAAGGACACATAATATCAGCATCAGCAATGAATTATATAGGGAGCCATTTCAGGTATTGTTGGTGCTTAATTTTAAAAGGCTGAGGCCCGGTTTTGCTAAGCTAATTAATAGCTTATTTGATCTATTGTAATAAGTACTTGCATAGATTTTAACAAGTGTTTGGATGAATTTACTATATTACTTCACTCCTTTCTTATAAGCTGATTGTACATTATTTTTATAAACTTGCTCATGTAGATTACCCAAAAAAGCTATTTCAGAAGCTAAAAAGAGCTTAATTGGAAATTATTTCCGTGATAATTTTATACAAACAGGCTCTTAATAAAATACAAAGAATTTCAATCCATACTAGATCAAGAACATCAAATGCTTTTAGCTTTATTCTCCCTTGAAAATTTACAAAAAGCTATTATGATATCGTAAAATGAAAATACAGGTACAGAACCATAAATCTTGAAGTATTTGGAATTTCCACTCAATTCCATAAATGAATGCCTGTTCAGAATTCTCAAATTACTTGCTCTATTTTATAAGATGTCTTATAAATTTAATATTTTTTATTTTCTATATAAATTTTTTACAAATTATATTTATTATATAAATCATATTGTTTTGGTTTAGAGGATATTAACTTTCTAAAATACACGCTAGTATGAGCAGTAACAGATAAAATAATGGGCAGTGCATACAAGAATAGTTTTTATTTATTAAAAATTTTATAAGTATTTATTGTTATTCTTTTCAGTAATTTCAATAATTATAAGTGCTTTAATAGTTGTACATCCAATCAGATACACAACAATTATGATTGCTTATCAAAGTGTGTATCCAAATGCAAATTAGCTTATTTTAGACACATTTAAATAATAAAGCATATAAAGAGTTCTTATAAAATAAACTCTCATTTAAGTTTTTCATTCAAACAGGACCTTAATCATAAAATTGTGTTGGCAGCAGACTCCACAGGGTAACATCCACACTGGATGTCAAATTCAGAGCAGTGCTTTAAAGAATTGCCTATGAGCAGCGATGTTTGAGAGGCTACAAATGTAGTCAAATTACAGAGAGAAATAATAGGAAAATTTTAACTGTTGGTGGAGTCCACCTTAAAATTTCAAAGCTGCTTATGAAGATTTTTTAATCTCTTGCTACACATATAGTTATATACTAAGATTACTTCAGCCACAAATGCCACTGAAAGATTTAATAATTGATAACTACTTTTCTGTTTAAAATAAATCAAGGAAAAAGAAAAAGAAATAGCATTTCTTCACCAATTCTTTCACTGCAATAAACTGTTCCTCAGTGAGCTGACAGTCCCATCCCTGATATAGAGATCCAGCATTAGTTTCATTGTGCAAAAAGGAGAAACTAATAATGAAAAAGACTAGGAAATCAGCATATGATTATTTAAGTTATTAACTGAATTTATATGCTCCCTTATACATTCAACAAACCCACTTCCGCCAATCCCCTCTGCATCAGATTCAACAAAGGCTGCAAAACAAAAGCACAAACGTACATTCATTTGCAAGTTCCCAAGGCTATGGACAGAGAATTATTTGCAGGCAGTAGGCATAGGATATCTTTGATTCACAGCTAATAGCAAAAGCAGTGCAATCCAGTAAGAAAACAAACCAAGTATTGTCCCATACTCAAAGGATGACAGAGGATCATCTGTTGGTCCCAATTTAAGAAGCCGCAGCCACAAACCCTGTTTAACAAGGAGAAAACAATAATGAAAAATGGGGAAACTAGGGAAAATGAAAAAATGCTATAATAATTTAAATAATAAGTTAATGGAAAGCATTCATGATGTAGGTAACCAGTTAAATTACTTATAGTATACAATGCATGTAATACAACAACAACAACAAAATTTTATCCCACTAAGTGAAGTCGGTTACGTGAATCCCACGACGCCATTAAACTTCATTAAAAATGAAATTTTCAGTAATATAATTCACCAAGAAATTCCTTCTTATAACTTCCCCCAATGTCCTTTTTGACCTCCCTCTATATTTTTTTACAGAGTTAAAGATTATGTGATCAACTCTTCTCACTGATGCCTCTAATGGCCTTCTTTACACATGACCAAATCACCTTAACCGACTTTACTTTCTATCATCTTCTCCTTAATAGGTGCCACGCCAATATAACTTCGAATGTATTCATTTCATATCTTGTCCATTTTTGTATGACCACACATCCATCTTAACATTCTCATTTCTGCTATCCCCATTTTTTACTCTTGTTGTCTCTTCACAGCCTAACATTCACTACCATAAAGCATAACTAGTCGTATAGTAGTTCAATAAAACTTTCCTTTAAGCTTAATAGGTACTTTGCGATCACAAATAACTCTAGATGCCTTTCTTCATTTTAACTATCCAGTTTGTATTTTGTGTGTGACATTTCCATTAATTTCCCCATCGCTTTATAATATAGATCCTAAATACTTAAATTTAGATACTTATAGTATGATATGCTCTTCAATTCTTATTTCGAAATCATTTCTATTTTGCTTTTTTTTAAATTTACAATGCATATACTTCATCTTACTCCTACTCAAGCAAAAACCTTTTGATTCCAATGCTATACAATGCATGTAATCAACAGAAAGAAATACCAAAGCTCAGCTGTAACAGATATTTCATTCATTTTGGACAGGATGTTAGGTAGAGGAGCAATGGAATCTAGTGCCTTTGTACAATGTGGACTAACTACCAAAAGATACAAGCTCAGACTTCGGCAAGGAATATGGAATCACTGGAGTTAGTTTGATATTAATAGGAAAAAGCTTTGATTGTCAAGATCATCAATGCAAGTTCCATGTTTCCCTTATTAATGATTCCTAGACTAAAAGGGTCAATAATGTGCATGTGTCACAAAAATGGAGTGGAGTGTATATAAAAGACCAAGGAAACTACCTGCAGCTTAACCTTAATATCCAAAACCATGAGCTCTCTTTCTGCCTGAAGCCACAAAATAGATTACAATAGGGATCACTTCAACCTACAGTATATTGACATGTTAACAGTATCAAATATGATAATGCAGCTGATTCTTACAGCTCTCTCCAGTGGACTAAGACTATCTGCAATAGGATCCTTACTGCCAACACTGAAAGCAAACAATAAGAGGAACTAAATGAGAGCAATTGGAAAGAAGTAGAAGAAAAAATGTTGACTGTAGTGTACCAGCATCCAAGACAAAGAATTAATTCATAGCTTCACAAAAGTATATAACAGAACATGTTAGTCTCAGCAGAAAGATCAGGCTTGAAATACACCAATAGTGAAGTTTCAGATTTTCAAAATTGTAGGTCCATCGTAAAAAACCTTGCAGGCACTCCGCACCACGCAACATTGAGTTAAACAGGCACCTGTATTGGTCCCACAACTTTAAATTGAAGAGGCATCCCCCAAGAAGAAGGTTTTACAAGAGGGGGAATTAAAAAGCAATTTATGAGTTACTCGAGTTTGACTCAGCCTGACTTAAGAATATTAATAAACAAGTTTGAGAATCCTAAAGTTTGGCTCATTTAGTTCACAAAAGCTTGTTTAGAAAATAGTAAGTATAATTTCATGTATTATATTATACATAGGGTGACAATCAATTGACACTAACTTAACTTACACCATTACGTAACTATAGAATAAAATTCTTAGAAAATCCACTATTGGATTCAAATATTAATCATGTAGATCATCTGTGAAAAATATCATATTGATCCAATATAATTTGGTACTCCAATATACTTTAAAGTTGATGTATATTACACTCCTCAAACATGAGAAAAATTCAAGCATTTGATTTTGTACTTTTTTGGGAGCCACAAGGGGGAGATCATTTAGAACTATAAGCTATAATTTGCATTACCTCGGGGCATGCCTTCCTGAGTACTCAAAGGCATTACTCACAGCCACAAGAATCTGCTTCCTCTTTTCTTCTTCTTCTTCCGATCTGATGTTTGAAGGAAACCTATCATAAGTGTATTTGGCACCAGATCCTGAAGAACCAAAGAAGCTGATATACTATAGATAACTAATATACAAAGGATTTTATTTCAACAGATTTAAGTAGCTGGAAAATTGAGCTACAACCAAAAGTAGAAACACATTCAATTACCAGATATTCCAATATCAGAATCTGATATTGTTATAATCTCAGGCTCTTGAGAAGATAATGGAAAAATTGACAAAGGATTTTGGCCCCTTCCCATTGCATCTTGTAGCTTATCAAGCAGGTTATTGTTATTTTCTTCAGAACCCAAGCCTCTCTCCAAATAATCCATGAAACCAAGTGAATCAAGAAATTGAGCTATCTGTAAAAAATTTTTAAAATATTTATGTAACTGGTATAACAGCAGAATAGTCTTTAAACATGGGAAGAATAAAATCAGAATCCTACTCAGAAAACAAGAAAAGAGGACCCCAGGCACTCCATGGATACTCACTTTTTTTTCTTTTTCCTTTTTTTTTTTTTTTTTTTTTTGGGGGGGGGGGGGTGGGGGAAGTGGAGTCTCCACTATTACATACATGGATATGATACTTATAAAAAGGATTCATGATGATTTAAGCCCACTGGTATTTTTCATTGTTGCTGATTGGAGAATAACTTGCAAGTGACGACCTGAAATTACCATGGGCTCCTGTGGTTGATTAGTGACTCGAGAGCGTTTCTTCAAGAAAGCTTGAGTATTGAAGACTTGTGATGCACTATTTTCCTAGTACCAAGAAGAAATTTCAAGGCCAATAAAAAAAATTGAGATATAAAAGATTGAAAACCAAGTAAAAAAAATATATTAAAATCCTTACTATGAAATTGCGGTAACCACTTAGAAGTGTAGCAAAGAACTTTAGGAATATTATCCTGCATATAAAATGCAATAAACAAAAAGTGATATCAAATTAGATGCTATCCGTTGAGCTACAGTAGTCCAGTATCTGGTTCATACATATGAATATGCCACTCATCAATTAATTTTAGGAACCCTCTTGTACTTGATATCCTCTTCAAATTTTAAACAAGTAAATAAAACTGCAATACTTTGGAATGGGTTTGTTCTGAGCATTGGCCTCAGAATATCTTAACAGAAATCACAAACCATCATGCAAACAACATATGGCTTGACCACAAGAGTTTATCACATGTTGAAATGCAGGGAAATCTCAATGGTAAGCCTTAAATTTAGTTAATTCAAAATTGATATAGCCCAGGATACCCTATTTCTTCAATTAGTACCATATCTCCAATCAGTTCAAGATATAGATCCAGAAGAGTAGCAAGTACGGGTTATGTAGCATGCAAGCATCACCTTAGGTGAAGGTCATGATCCTCTCCCCAATGCTTGGCTCCAAATTTAGGACAATTTTCAGATACAGCTTTTATTTCATCAATGGCAACCACATTGGGGCATACTAACTTCATTATTTCACCACGCAAAGAGCTGAATTCTGGCTCTGGAATAGGCGGAATTTCCTCTGATGTAGTGATACAATTATATTCAAGGTCCACAACAACTACCTACAAGAGGTAAAACATCTCATTTTTCTTGTATGCATGCCAACCACTCAATGAAGAAACAAAAAATTTGAAAAATAAAAATAAGTCATACTGATAAGCAAAACCACCACATAGAGAACACACAGCTGACATCAGAATGAAGAAAGTGGAAATCAAAAAAAGAGATGCCACAAAAGCAAAGATGCACAGAATATGGTCAAAACAAAATTAATTTAATTCAGAATTAAGAACCAAATGAAGTAAGGAACCCCCCAACACACAAATTCAGAGGTGCAACCGCTCAAGATTAATGACACTACCCTATCATAGCTATAAATGGTGTCTTTCAGTCCCCTCCCCCCTCACCTAATGTAATCATAGATCATTCATTGTATTAAAAATTCAAGGATTTGCTGTTTTTGTCTCGTCTATTGATTTATTTCCATTTATAGAGTAGACAAGTTGTCAGTGGCATAGCTTTCTGGGATCACCAACAAACAGATTTCTAGTCTAAAAGTGAAGGTTAAGCCACACCAGAGCCATATAAACAGATGATATAGAAACAAATCAATCTGTGGTCTTCTCTTTTTTTTAAAGGAAAAAAAAGATATGACAAAACAGAATTTCAGCTGACCCCTTTCAACCATTTATGCAGAGCCAAGCGAAATGAAGCAGAACCAAATTAAAAATTGGATTTTCACCATAGAATTAACCAATGGCTGCACTGTTTGCTGGTGGAGCCCAACTCTTTATGGCATCAGGTGATAAAGAGCAAGTATGATTTACACCTTAGTGGTTGGGATGCCAAGGCGACTTCTAATGCAACTCATAGAAACCCTTGGAAATTCATTTCACAGGTTTATTCTCCTATCTTTCCTCTACTTCAATGTAATGTAGGGGATGGCGTTTGTATCCTGTTTTGGGAGGATCCTTGGTTGGTAGAGGTTCCTTTATTGGATCTTTTTACATGTCTTTATCATTTATTGCTCTTTCAATGTCTCTTGGAACTTTCACTTTTTAAGGAATTTAAATGATAGGGAGGCTTCTAAATTGCTTGTCTTGATGAATTTGCTAGATTCCTTCAACTTTTCTTCTATTTGGGACAGGTGCACATGATCCTTAGTATCATTTGGTTCTTACACATGCAAGTCTTTCTTTGAGTTTTTGTTCAAAAATCCTTCTAGTCAATTTCTACCTTTTCTAAGTCTTTTTGGGGATTAAAGTTCCGTCTAAGGTTAAAGTCTTTGTTTGGGCTGCTGTCCTAGTTAAGATCAATACTAATGATATGTCTCAGGTGTGCAGGCCTCTTAAGACACTATCTCCAGATATATGTGTGATGTGTTATTGGAATTCAAGGACCAACAATCATCTGTTTTTGCATTGTGATATGATTTGGGAGCTTTCGACCAAATTATTTTCCTTTTTTGATATAATTTGGGTGTGCCCTCCAAATCTAGGTTGTTCTTTATCTATAAATTTCAGGAATTTTTTTTTGGGGGGGTGTGGGAGGAATAAGGATAAGAAGGCTCTTTGGGATTGTGTTGGAAACGAACATTAGAAACTCCAAAAATCAGTCTCAGTCAAATGTTCTCTTATGGGATAGGATTCTGTTTGTCGCTTCTCTTTGGTTAAAAGCTAATGGTTTTTTAGAGGGTTGAGCTTGTCTGATTTGCATAGAAATTGGGCAGCAATTTTGTATTAATTTGAGGATTCCTTATCCTCACATTTGCATTCTTTCTTCTTTCTATAAAATTTTCTTTTTCTAACAAAAAATAAACTAAACTTGTCCTATCAATCAACATTCTACAAAACATTATTTTATTCTTTGATAAAACAAAGTGAGAAAGAACTACAGCAAACAAGTGGTAAAAAGTAAGAGGAAACAAAAAATAATCAAGAGGTTTTAAATTCAATAAGAACTCAAAATACGAAAGCAGAAAAGAATAAAGTGAAGTAATGTCTTACACCATCCATTGTCAGAACAGTTGTATCAACACCTGAGTGGAGGCCCATCATATATGGTGTAGGAGCATCAATATAGTCTACTCCACTGAAAAATAGCAGTGGAATGTAGACATGCTTCAGCAAAACAGAGAGACAAGGGTTACAAGGGATTGGAAGTGAGTGAGCAAAAATAACCAGCATAACGGTTGTATATCAAAATATCATCAACAGCAAGATTATAATTGTAGAAAGAAAGCAACATCAATTCAGTCAACAACAGTCACAGTTATGCACAGTAACGAAGTGTAGCACGGAAGATAATTATATTGTCGAATAAAGACTACCAAACCTCACCTGCCACCGGAATGGATAGATTAAGTGACAAATGGCCTCTGATGCAAGAGTTAAAAGCGAATACCTGCCAAAGGACTGTATGTATTAACTTTGACAGGATTCACAAACCCAGTCTGACAAGCAAAGCATGAAGAGGTGAAAATTAAAAAACTAAGAACTTTAACTTATTGACAACCATGAAGTGAAAAACACCAAGGCACAAACTAGCGGCTCAAATCACCTTCTCACACTTCCCACCAAATGCAACTATCAAGTCTCCCTATTTCACTAATGTCATAGGATCAATTACCATGGGAGACTGGATGAATACACATGTACTTTCAACATACTAAGATTAATTCAAGAAGGTGCCAATTAAAACGGACAGTATTCTCTATCTTTAATAAAAGTTTTCTATTTTAATGAAAAAAAGGGACTAACATCAGTTTACCATATTCTATAAAGCTTAAAAGCAAACATCAGTTGAATTTACAGAACATATAACTTTGGAATCATAGATGCACTAATTGCTTCAACAGGAAATAGATCATTGCCATTAGAGGAGTCAGAGTTGGCCCCACACAATGTGTATTTAACTAGAAAATATTTCGATATTCTTAAGAAAGATACTTGTTTGCTCGAAGCAAAATCCTCCTCTCAAGCAACACTGCCGTAAAAAGTCTTATTAAATTGTCAACATCCAAGCACTGGACCAGTGGCTGAAATGATATCTGCTCCATGAAATTGAGCACAATTGTCAATTGATGAGAAAGAGCAAGCAGATAGCAAAATCAAGAGGAAATTTAGAAGTCCATACATCAGCATGAGGGAGTACATCATTTGGTGGAGACTCCACTGAAAGCAGGCAATTCTCAATAGAAAACAGAACCCGCTCCATTCCAGGAGTTGGCAAAGGTACATTGGACACCATATGTGCTATAACATCCCATAATGGTTTGCTGAAATTGTCGTAGAAACAACGTGATAGTAAAGTTTTTTTTTTCTGGTAGAAAATGTGATACATATTACACCCAAGCTTTCATGATCACAACAGCTGGAACCATAAGAAAGCTAGTTAAGTTTTTGCCACCAGATAATGCTTACCTACTTCCTTCTGCAGAAAAGCACAGTGAAAATAGTTCCTCAAGTGCACTCCTAAGCAGCCGGAAACTTGGTGAGCGTGAAACTAGACAGATACATTTGTCCGCAAATGAATTTGCGGGTATCCGGTAAGCCTCTGCAATATCCTCACAGATTGGATCTCGGAAAGAAATGCAACTAACATAGATTTTTGAACCATCACCCTCTGCATCAAGTTTTGAAGTTAATATGATATCTGAGAATAACAGCCACAAGATAACAATAATTCAAGCAAACAATACCAGTCAAAACAATGGGATAGCTCCGCGGAAATGTGGTAGGATCATTTGATTCATAACCAGATGAATAGATCTCCACACCAGCTGGCAGCACACACTGCAAGCAATAATCACTTGCATCAGATTAACTGAATCCAAAGGACAATCATCCCATGATGAATTCATACAATTCAGTAAACTTAAAATGTACTCGCATTTTTAAGGTAAAATAAAAAATGGAAGCACCGGAAAAAGAGAACTTACTGTGGAAAGCTGAGGAGGTGGAGGAGGATAGAGAGTGTGATCGGGCGGAGGGTATTGATCAAGAAGAGAAGGCAGATACATATACCCAGTACCATGGTACCCTTTGTCTCCATCAAGGGTTCGAATCTCCGGGCCGATACCGCATACGACAAAGTACTCAAAGATTCGAGCCATGTCTGAGATTCGTTAAGGACGATAGTTTGAAGAATGTGATGGTGATCTGTTCTCCCCCTTTCCCTCTCTGAGATGGGAGAGAAGGGGGTTCCTGAGCAGCCTTCGAGATCGGGCTCCCTCTGTAGTTTCTCCACAATGGTGAACGTGAATTTGTATTGTCAGCAGATCGTTTAACTTGGATTCGAATGCATTAATAGAAGAACTCTCTGTTAGTGGAACTTGAAGAGAAATTCAGGCTTCCAGTTCTGAAATCATGGAGGTGGGAATGGATGAAGGGGGAGAATATGCTGAGAAAGTTGATGGAAAGCGGCCAAGGAAAAGTCTCTTTGCTCTGTTCTCCGCTGTTTACTGTTATGCAGGTTAATGCAATTAATCATAGGCAGAATTGTTCAGATTAATTCCAACCACAAACTGCCATGCAAATGCATTTTTTCCCTACAATAATTTATTAAATCTTCACTTTTTTTTTCTGCATTATGTTCACATTTTTAACCAATCAAATATAAATTCTTCAATATCAGATCTTTAGCCCTAATAACAAAAGGTGAAAGAAAAATTAGGAAAAACGATAAACCACCTCTAACGTGTTACTTAGGGTAACAAATATAAATAAATTTTTGAAAAATTAAGATGAGAACAAAAATTCGATAAAATTAGAAAATGCATAAATACATATACATCATTAAAGTAAAAAATAATTAAGGCGCTGATTGGTAAGCGTGTATTAAAATAAATAAGTTAACAAAATTTCGCGTGCACCCAGCTGTGTGGAAGAGTGCATTTTTAAGAAAATAAAGACCTAGCTCTTTTAAAACCTGTTAGCAATATTTTTAAATCTTGATGACAACTTTTTTTAATAAATGATAAGTAATTTGTAGCGGTTATAATTTTTTAAACAAAACAAGCACTTCGCTTAATATAATAAATAAAATGAAGAAAGTGACAGTGCTAAAATTACAGAAAAAGGAATTAAATCTTCGTTGATATGCAAACAGGCTCGAAGACACAGGCCATAGGAAAAAAAAAAAGTAATTAATTATTATCAATACAGCTTATTACATGAAAAAGATTGCACATATGTTTCTAAACAAAAAGTCTACATTTACCCAAAAAAAAAAAAGACATAAATGTCTACCCACTTAAGAATAGCAAACCTAAAAAATAACATCTTCCGTGGAGGACTGCAGTAACTCAAGATAATGGATTGACAACATTCATTGCAAAATCCAGAAAATTTGCAATTTTAAGAACTTCCATCCAGTGTCAACTGTCTCCAAAGTTCCCAAATCCCAATACTTAATTATTAATTAAAGAATTTTTAAAACTGACGATCTGAAGTCTGCATCAGCGAGCTTTAGTCTTTTTCATCTGGCTTTGGAACTCACATGCAGAACAAATATTCCTCCAACACCGAATGGCAATGAAAGTAGGTATTACAATCCAGGAAGCATTTGCTCCAATATAGTATGCATAATAGTACAATGTGCTTGCCGAAAAATTATCACCTTCCAACAGTGCTGTTACATAATATACAGCACACCCGTACAGCTGCCCCAAGCAAATAGCAAACTGTAGTATGTGGCTGTATGATCTTTTGGTAGCTATTGCATACCTGCCATCCACAATTGGAGAGAACACAGTGAGGTGAAAAATGTGAAAGAAGAAAAAGACAGGATAACATAGTATTCAGTTGCTGAAGTTGTAAACTCAGTTGTTGCAGCATCATGACATTATTTAGGCAAAGAGTTCCTTCCTTATATTTTGGTATCAATACATAGGAAGTTAACTAGAACGCGACATATGTAAGTGCAAATGGCCTCGCCCTTTCCCTAACTACAACAACATAAAATCTCCCCGTTCAGATCATGCAAGCCAAACATACCAGTACCATAATTTCTATTCTTTCTATAAAAGTCTTCACTTATATTTATTGTAATTACTTATTTCTTTTTAACTTTTCCAAACTTACAATGCTAGTAGGCTAGCCGGTCCCTCTATTACGGCTGTTATTCCTTCAACAGTAACGACTCCTGCATCCCTTGCAGCATACCTTGAATCCCCTTTGCTGTATTCCTTCCCTGTCAATTATTTATAGACAACACGTTTCAGATACTGAAACTTCTATTTCGTTGAGATGTACACAAAATGCTAACAATGCTTAGTGTGAATTACTCTGAAATAAACTAAATGACTTACACACTTCAGCCAGGTAATTGGCAGTCTTGTAAAATCCAGGCGAAAAAACAAAATAACCCTCAAGAATCATGTGAGTGAGGCCTGTGAAGGCCCACCAGCACATTAGCAGTCTATCAATTTTTGTAATCTTGCTTAGACGTCCTGCAAAGAAAAACAAGGAATTAGTATTAGGAATTTTATGATCATTTCCGTACGAGAGACTTTGAGATGAAATGAAATGCATATCACTTGACATTGCAAAGCAACATAAAATTTTTGTGGGTGTGGGAAGAGCAAGAAGTAAGAAAAACCAGATTAATCAAATTTGCAAAGTCATTCTCTTAGTAGAAAAAACTAGTCCATACGCTAGAAGAAGTTGAAATGGAATGGACTATAATATTGTCCCACAACAGATATAGATTTAGGGAACACCATGTCATGAAAGCTTGCAAGTAAAACCCCAATGTGTTCCTGCACTATATATTAGCAACTGTCAACTTCTACGGACCTATAACACCACGAAACATTAAGCTGCAGAATGAACAGATTCGAAGTATCGTATACAATGAATGAGAAGTAAGAAAGCACCATATTTCAGTATTACATGCTACAATTTCTTTAGATTCTCCCTGCAACAAGCTAAGTAAATAGATAAACGTGGATTTTAAGTTTGACTCAAGAAAAATGAGGATTCAATGACAAATGTGACCTGCTCAGATATTACTGAAAAATATAAGAGAGAGACCAATGTCTCAACAGTCTCATACCTACTTTGTATCAGGTTTGGGCTTCATATATATCAATGTATGAAATGAGATGCGCAGTATGATCTTCGACCATCAGACACAATAAGGGAGACCCACGGTGACAAACAACATCAAGTCATCAACCAAAGGTTTTCAAAGGAAAGGGATTTGAATCAGCTCATGGCTTACTTGAAAGTACTATTTTTCTAGATATTTATGCTTTTGGGATCATGAAATTATCACAGAAGCGATACTAATTGTTCTCGCAGTACGATGTATCTAAACTAGATGGAAAGCTCTCAATCAGCCCAATTGCTTCGCAATGTGGGATTTTTCATTTGAACTTGATGAAATAAGAAAACCCAATAAATAAAGACATTAGAAATTAAGGAAATAAACAAGTAAAAGGGAAGTGAGATGAGTATCGATACCTGAGAAGATCCAGACGAGAGAGACGACGAGCAATGAAGCAAAGGCAAAGACGCCAACAATGGTAGACTGAGAGAGCACAACTGGAATGAAACCAGGTAGATGCAAGTCGCTTGGTACATATGGATGACTGCGTGAGACTTGGAATCCCTCCATTGTTGCCATCCCGTAGTAGGATTATTACGTTGAAGTGAAGGACGAGGAAACGAGAGAGGAGATTCAGAAAAAATGAACGTCTTAAGCCACGAGTTGGATTGAGTTGGGAAATTGACTTTCGAGTTTCGAGTCAGGGCCTCCGATTGCATGTGCTGCTTTTCCTTAAAAAATATATATTTATTTAAAACTACTTTTATATACTTAATAATATACATTTAAAATGAAAAAGTGTCACCTAAATGTCGTAAAAATCCTAAAATTACAGTGAATAGAACATTTTTTAATGACAAAATTTTATCTGATTAATCCATAAATTTGTATAAATAATTTTATATTTACTTTTTTCACTTTAAATATTTTATGAGAGATAAATATATATTAAAAAATAAAAAATGCATCGATCTCGCAAATTTAAAACCCCCTTATAGTTATTAGATCTCTCTCTTCCTTTTTGTTTCAAATATTTTTAAATTTAAAAATTATTTGAAAATATAAAAAATAAAAGAAAATCGATTTTCTATTTAAAAAAAGAATTTTGGTTAATATTTTTATTATTGTAATTGAATCTGTGATTTTAGTATGTAATACTAACTAAATTAATTCAAAATGAAGTAAAATAAAAATCTACAGATACTTTCTTTCAAGTTAAAATCATAGAAAAAGAACATTTTAAATATCTATAAATAAAAAATTTAAATAACTGGATGATAAAAATATAATTATATATCTTCATATAAACATATTAATACAATACGCCTTATCCTATATTAGAGAAGAGGGTGGGAGCGGATTAACTTTGTCTTACTCTCTATTCTGTTATTGGAATGCTTCATGATTGGAGATAAAATTTAATACATCTCTAAGCTCCATAAAGCAACCCAGTTCTACAATACTTTGTAAGGAATGATAAGAAAAAATTAAAAAATATAAATCTTAAAATTAAGGGTTACAAATTTATATATAATTATTAAATGACATCAAACACTTATAAATAATGAAAAAAAGGGAAAACCTAGATTTAAATATTGCAATTCATATATAATTAATAAAATATTATAATAAAAGTTTAAAGTTATATATAACTGATTTAAACAATTTAAAAATTAAAATAAATAAATTCATCTATAGCCAATAAAATATTATTACTTTCTACTTTCATCATCTTAAACAAAACCTTAATATATATTTAATTTTTTAAATAATTAAATAATTAAAATAACAAAAAAATTATACATATATATATGTATATATATTATTTAAAGTTAAAATATAATAATTTTATAATAACAAATCTCTAAAAGCAGGATAAAGCATTATTACTTCATCTCCACTATTTTATTTAGAGTAAAAAACTTATTTCATACCTTATTTTACAAGATAAAAAATCATACTATTCCCAATTCTATTGGAGCAATTGCCGTGAAATATTGTATGTACAGGCATTTTACCATCTTATTAAAGAGTGATAAATTAATAAAATAGGCGTACGTTTTTCCATAGTAGTACATGTATTATTAAAGAAAAATTCTCAAAATCTTGCTCAATTGTCATCGTAATATAAAAATATTCATTGCCTCTTATTTACTTTTTCTTATTTATATGTATCACCACGTTTACCATATTCATTAATAATTTTTTAAAAAACTTTAACTTTTTCTCTAATTTTACCTTTTTTTTAATAAAGTAACAATAATTACATTTATCGTTGTGTATTTTTTTGTGAAGATTTATCTTTATGTATTAAATATCCTTGTACATTGGCTTAACTAGTGTTGTAACAAGGATGTAATTTTGTAAGGGTTTTAATAATAAGGTTGTAATTTTCCTTGCATCATGATAACTAGATAAAGAGGTAAAATTATTATTAGGTTAAAATAGTAAGGGTAATTTTATATTTATATTTATAAAAAATATATGAAGTAAGAGTTATTAAGAGAAGAGTAAATAAGCGGCTTCCTATATTTTATAAAAAAAATCTTACTTTTATTTCAATAAATAATAGTTAATCAAACAACTAAAAAATATTTTACTTTTTTAAAAAGTTGTATTCTTCCGTGCAACTTCGGTGACTCTACCAACCAAACAATTCTTTAGTTTAAAAATTATATTTTCATTAACTATATATTTATCAAATTTTAAACTTTTAATTTTTTAATAATGGGAATTATTAGTCATTTTTCCTTTAAATTTTAAAATGTAAAATAACTCGAGATGAAATATTGAAGTGTTTTCTAAATAGCGTTTTGATTAACTTTTAATTAATTAATGTGATTTTAGTTGATTGACTACACTTATATTTTGTTGTTTAGTAAATAGCTTTTTTGTATTAGTGGAATAGTTATCAATCTATCAATGTGTAAAAGTTGGAGAGTTCTTCTTTCCTTTGAATCAAAAAAAAGAAAAAGTTGGAGGGTTCAATGTTTTGAAATATTCGATTCTCTTTTTATATACAAAAAGACACCTCTACTTATATCTAATAAAATATCTTTCTCATCCACTTTTTGACCTTTTACAGTTAAAACATTTATTAATTCATTTTCTATATTAACACTTGTTCATTTTTTTAATGTTAAATAATAATGTGTTAAAAAATAATATCAATAATAATGTTAAAAAATTAAACTTTTAAGCTCAACACATATAATGGACTATGCTATTCATATGATTTATTTCACAAATATTCCTTTCTCATTAAAGTTGGAATAATCTCATTAAAAACATAATATAGGTTGCAAAAATTAAACATATGTAAATATAAAAAATTTCATTAATTAAAATTACTTTCATTTAAATCTTCTTCATACATACAATATAATAGTTTTTATGTCTCATATCATATTTAATTATGGGTTTTGTTTTTACAGGTGAATAAAGACAGAAAGAAATACAATTTTTATTTTTAAAATAACAAATTAAAGTTATCGTACTAGAAAATAATGTTAATATGCAATTTACTAATAATAAATGAATAAGAAAATCTTAAGGAATAATATTTCAAATATATTTGACTTATTTTTAAAATAATTTAATTTGATAAAAAAATATTTTAAAATATAGAATATTATTAAAATAAATAAATACTCTAATAAATTATAAAATATACTAATCCTCTTATATGCCACTTTATATATAAATAGTTAATGATAAAAAATTAATTTTACTAAATATTTTTATATAAATAATTAATATTATTAGCTAATTAAACTAACTATTAATTAAGCACTAATATAATCAATTAATTGCTAAATAATGTTAAATTTAGCTCATTTATTAATTGATGATTTTCATATTCTTGAGTTTTATAGAAGTATTTAAATTTAGTTATTTTATTAACGTAATTTTTATTAATTTAGGCTCTCAAAAAATTTTAATATTAATTTAATTCTCTATTTATTCAATGTTATCTCGTCAAATCTCTCAAAAAATTCTCTATCAATTTAATTCTAATTACATATTCAACTTTAACTAATTGATTATCTACATTATCCCATCAATAAACAATTAACAAAATTATTAATACAGTAATTAATTTTCTAAAAGTAAAAATAATCAATATACAATTATATTAACAATGTAACATTGTCATATCAACAAATTATTTAGGGTTCATCTTCTCTTAATAACATTTTGAATTTGAAAATAATTTTTAAAAAAAATTAAGAAATAAACGATATATACAATATTTTTACCATACTCTATTAAGGCTATGATTTGCACAAGGAATCTTAATTCTCCTTTTTTAGATGAGGGAGGAATTAAACATTCTCTGATGGGATGCTAAGAAATTTAAACAAGGGGAAAAGTCTTACACAAGTGAAAGGCGAAGTGGTCTAATAGCTTAAAATGAGGATTTCTTTTTTGCTAATAAAAGGGTTTCAAAAGGCATAAGAAAATGCTCCAAGGAATCCTTAATTGGAAAGGATTCCTTTTTCAACCGTGAAAAGGCTTCTAAGAATTTCATGGATATGAAAAGTGATGATGAGAAGGAGTACAGTGGGTTTCAGGTGGAAAAGGATATGAATGATGAAAAACCTTGTCTTAAATTCATTATCTCTTAAAAAAAAAAGATTGAACAGATCTTAGAAAAAACACTCTGATTATAAAGTTGTTACGCAAGAAAATTGATTACCGTATTCTAGATTTGAAACTGAACTAGCTATAGGCTTAAAATGGTATTTTAGAAATTATTGATTTATCAAACGATTATTATTTAATGAAATTTAGTGAATTTGCTAACTATGAATTGGCTCTTATAGGAGGTTTTTGGCTACTTTTTTATCATTATTTGACAATGATATTATGGGACCCTAAATTTGATTTGGATTAAACAACAATAAAAAAGATGGTTATGTAGATCTGCATTCCTAATTTGCCCATTTAATTCTTTGAAAAAAATTTCTAACTTTTGTAGATAATAGAGTGTGCAAAACCTTAAAACTCTAATTACTATAGATCAAGCAAAGGAAAATATGCTCATATTTGTGTTGGAGTGGATTTAATGAAAAAGGCTTTTGGAAGAATTTTTATTATTGGAAAATATATATTTCATATAATATAAGAGCCTTCATTATCTATTTTAATTATGGAAAATATGGGCATCATATAAAGAATTATTTTGATTTGATGAGACATAAAGCCATAAATAATATTAAAAGGTAATGAAAGGATTCTAAGGATATTGGAAACAAGCTTGAAGTAGAAAAATAAATTAAAATATAGAAGATGGATGATAGCTCTAAGAAATAAAAAGAGTCAAAGAAGAATGGATAATAATGCGAGAAGTTTATAAGCAACGAATAAACCAATAGTGCAAATTAATGGAGGGTTATATTTTACTATTTCAAATAAGGAAATCTTTGATAAAGAAAATATTGATAGGCTAGAATAAGAACAAATGTGGGATAACAAGGATAACTTTGCAAAGTATAATATAGCTACTATAGTTTATTACTCTAATGTATTAAACATTAGTAAGGATATGAGGTGGACCAAACAAAAGCCAATTAACAAGAATGTTAAAAATTGAAACTCTAATATGCCATGGAAACCTTAGTCTACACAAAAATAAGCAAATCAAAAGTGAGTAATGTAGGTTATTTCTCAAAAAGCATTATTAGGGGAAGTTCTACATATAAAAGAGGATGCCATGCAAGGAAATGTATATGCATCATTAACATGCATCACAACATAAACTAAATTAAATATTACTAATTAATAAAAAATTTATAATATAAGGTAACAACCAAATTGAACCCTAATGATCCACTTAACACTTCCTATCATAATAATTTACTGATTATGATTACAAATAAAATGCAAAACAAAGTAAAAGAGAATGTAAATAAGATATAAACAATACGTGGGAATGTAAATAGAACTAAATTAGGGTTAAATTTGAAATTAAACAAAATGCACTAAACAAAATAAAATGCAAAAGCAACACAAAAATGAAGTTAATATAGATGCATAATTGATCCAAGGAATTGAGAACTCTTTAGTAGATTAATAACAAATCACAACATATTTGACAATTTCAATTAATTTTTTAGCCTAAACTTATTTAGAACTTTTGCAATAATTCAAAAATTCTATGTTAAATAATCATCTAAAATTTGATCAAATTAAATTAGTAGAATTAAGCAACTATTATAATTCATAAAGTTAGATCTAAATTAATTTAAAAATAGAATTTGGTTGAAATGAAAGATTAAATTAAAAAATCTTTAATTTAATCATCCATTCTTTTATTCCCATATGAAGAATAATGATTAACTAAGTATAATTCAATATAAAAATAAATAGATATTAGAAATCAAAAGATTGAACATAAATTATACTAAATTAGTATTCATCTCATGTAATTCCAAACAATTAGAACAAAGAATAAAAAAAAGAGAAAAATTAACTAAAAAAGTTAACATCATAGCTTAAGATCTATTAATCCAAATAAAAATAGGTGTCAAATTCCTTGAATCAATTAGAAAATTAGTCTTTCATGGTTGAAGAAGAAGAAACTTGAAGAAGAGAAGAAAGTTATTTAAAGTTATGTAGAATTGTTATTTTAACTTTGGAAGCACAAACCTTATATCTAATTTTCTCCTAATATTAAACCTAATGAACTAAGATAATATGCCTCCTGAGGTTATAAAAAATATGACCTTGCTAATTTTAGAAACTTAAAACTTAATTTATATAATAATACACTACAAGAGTTATTATAGTAAAATCTAATAAGTCTAACTTCTAGTCATTGTAAGTCCTCCAAAGCTATATAGTTTCACTAAATCATAAATATAAAAGTTATTAGGCCAAGTTTAGGAAACTTTAAACACTAATTTTACCTTCATTGAACCTCTAAAACTCTAAATATGACTCAAAAACTAAGATTGGATCAGCTTAGACAGAAATAGAATAATAACTTTATAGCTAATTTCAACTTTCTAAACATTTAAACTAGATTTTGGCTAAGATATGAAAGTTGTAAAGCTTTCTCTAAGATTTTTTGGGATATAAAGATTATTTAAATTTAATATTCAAAACTCAAGTTATAGCTAAAAGTCTAAAATAGTGTAAAAATTCAATATTATCTAAATAATTTTAAAATATTGTAAAGCTAATACTTAAACACATAATAAGGTCAATTTCATAAAATCAAGCATATATGATATACTAAAAAGTAAAAAATAGGAAAAAATAATGTAAATAAAATCTTGTACATTAATTGCTACAAAATATTTCCTAAGTTTCATATATTTCTACAACACCATAAGCTACTAATCCAAAAGCACCAATCTTGAGTTCATTAATTATTCCAAATAAAGAGGTTATGATAAATTCAACTAATAAAGCTAGAAAGGATGAGGATCCTCTAAATAAGAAGAGAAAGATGATACATACAAACAAAAATGATTTAGATTGTTCTTTATGTAATGCTAGTGCAAATTTGAGGAATCATGGTGATGCTATGGATCTAGCATGATTTGGCTAAGTGTTATATACTCTTCTTTTTTCATCTATAATTAAAAAAATATAAGTTTAAAATTATAAAGGTTTTGGGGGTAACTAATTTGCCAACCAAATGAATACTATTTTAAGTTCTAATAACATTAAGGCTCTAGACTTAATGAAAACTAAAGTTAAGAGCCATATTACAGGTTCTATTATTGGTATTTTAAGCTTTGATAATTGAATGGTGTCATAAAGAGATAGGTTTGCTAGAGATATATATGGATTGCTTGGAAGAGTAGCAAAATAGTCTTAAAGACCATAATTAATAATTTCCAATTTATTCATTTAAAGATGAAACCTATTGAAAGGATAGTTGGTACAGAACTTTTGCTTATGCTAATCCAAGACAAGAAGTGAAAGTTTTACTTTACGAGGAGTTAAAATTTATAAGTGAATATATGGATACTTCTTAGGTGGTTTTAGGGCATTTTAATGATATTTAGAAGTCAAGCAAAAAAAAGCCTTACTTAACAAGCAACGAGTTCATAATTTTAATGAAAAAAAATCAATAAACGTTAACTGATGGACGTTAGGATATAGGGAGGATGGTTCACTTGAAAAAACCCTAAATTGCCTAATTATGATTAATTATTTAGGAAATTGGATAGGGTATTATGTTATATCCAATGGAAGCTTAACTTTAATGAAGTATATATTAATTCTTTCTAAAGCATTTTATGACTGTCACTGAATTTTGCTTAATTTGTATGGTTTTTAAGAGATAGTGAAAGACTTCTTTTCAAATTTAAGGTTATATAGTTAACATATAGTGAGTTTAATTAACTTCTATTTGGTATATGATAAATAAGGCCTAATATTGTGGATGATTTAAAATCATTAATTCCTAAGCTAAAAGCTTATATTAAGAATGTGTTTGGGTATATTAAAAAAAGAAAATGAGATCTATTATCTAGAATAGTTGGGATTGGAAGATCTTAAAAGAGATATTTTAATCCTTTTTTGTTGATTAGAATTAAAACTACAGAGGGAGCTCTTTCATATTCCTTTTTAGAAGGAAATCTTATGGCATCAAAAATCCAAATCAACTTAGTTAGCCTAAGGAAATATTAATACTAAGTATTATCATTCAAAAGCAATTATATAATGTAATTATAATTATATTAAAATGTTACTAGATCAACATGGAAATTGAGTGAAGATAAAAGAAGACTTAAAAATCTAGTTTATGACTTTTATAAGAATCTTTTTATGAAAATTTAGAAAGTAGATTATTAGTTTGTACAATTACAACATACTTTTAATTATCATTAAATTAAAATGAAATATTGTTTATGAGGGTTACTTTTAAGGAAGTTAGAAAGGTAATGTTCTTAATTAGTGATACAAAAGTTCCTCATGATGATGGTTTCCTATCGATGTTTTATCATAAAATTTGGAATATTATAAGATTTGTAATTGTCAATTTTGTTAAAAAGGTCTTTCAAAGACAGCATCTAGGTAATGTTAATCAAACTTCCATTTGCCTCATTCCTAAATTGGATAAACTATAATTTATCAATTAGTTTAAACTGATCTCTTTTTATAATATTATGTACAAATGTATCAAAAAGATTATAGTCCAGTGACTAAAAAATTTCCTATTCATTTTAGTTTTCTTTTACTAAACCAGTTTTATTCCTAGTTATTGCATTCAAGATAATATAATCATGACTTAAGAAATGATTCACTTGATAAGAAAGATAAAAAGGAAAAATTAGTTTCTTTGCTATCAAAGTTAACTTGGAAAGAGTCTATGACTAGCTTAATTAGTAGTTTATTAAGGAGGTTCTTTAACAAGTTCAAATGAAGACAAGTATGATTGATTTAATTATAAGACATGTCTTTTGTACATTTCTCAATATTCTTTGAAATAGTTGTAAAATAGAACAATTATTTCCATTAAAAGGAATTAGACAAGGATATCTTGCCTTAACATTTTTGTTCTTTACATGGATAAATTTTCTTATATTATTTGGGATGCAGTGGATAGAAAATAATGAAGCTATTATAGGCAAGGAGGAATGGATCGGACATTTCACACCTTATTTTTATTGATGACTTATTGTATTCTTGGGTGGCCATAACTTCTCAAATTTAAACTATTATGATTCATCTAGATTGTTTCTTTAGAATGTCGAGCCAATGTGTGAATAAAGTTAAAACTAACATTTTTTGCTTAAAGAATGTTAAGCATAATGTAAGGTAAAAAATCTTAAATATTTATGAATTCCTTATTACTAATGATTTGGGTTTCTACCTTAAAGTGCCTATCATTCGTGAAAAGGCTACCAGTCATACCTCTACTTATTTAATAAAAAAGGTGTAAGACAAGCTAGCAAGCTAGAAGATGAAATGTTTGTTTATGGAAGGAAAAATAGTGCTAACTAAATTAGTTATAGGACTCATTCCTCATTATTTGATGCAATATTCTACTATCCTTAATGTTACTTTAGTTAAAATTAAAAGATACTAGAAGTCATTTGCTTAGGGCCATAAGTATAATAAAAGAAGATTCCATACTATTTCTTAGGATTTTTTTATTTACATAGAAATATAAATGGATTAGGGTTTTGCAATCTTTATAAGATAAATAATCCATGTCTAATGAAATTGATATGAAAGTTGGTAATGGAAGAAAATGCTTTGTGAGTTTTAATTTTGAAAGGTAAGTATAAAAAAGAACATGATCGATCTTTACAAGTGATTACAAGATAAATGAATTCCTTTTTATCAAAAAGTTTATCCAAATTATGGCCTTTATTATTAACAAGTACAATTAATAAAATAAATAATGGGAATGATATTACTTTTTGGACTAATGTATAAGTGGATAGTGATATGTTATTAAAGGAAGTAATGGTTACAATATCACAAGAATACTTAATGTAAAAGGTTAATGAATTTACTTTGCAGCAGGATGGCCAGTGAAATATTAATATCTTAAAATAGTGGTTATCATTAAAGACCTTTTTGTGTATTTTAATAATCTCTCCAGCAGCTTGAATGTGAATTTTGATATTATAACTATTAAGTGGATGGACCAAGTTGGTAGTAAGCTCATCCACGTCATACATAAGCCTTTATATCAAATGCCTTAGTCCAGTTCTTGTGGGCCACGACTTAAATTGTGGTTTTTTATTTTATTTTTTTATTCTTCAACTTTTAAACATTAAAAATTTTAAAATCATTCAAAAGTACCACGTATTTATTCATAAATAAGGTATAATATATTTTAAATTTATATATAACTTTAAAAAACTTTAAAAAATACTATATATATAAAAATAAGTTATAAAATATCTATAAAATAAAAATATCATGTATAAATTATTGATAATACATCCCTATAGAACTAAGAATAAAAAAGGAAAGTATAATTTTATATGAATTGAGAATATAGGATTATATAAAATTTAGTAAATATAAATAAATAAATAAATATTCATAAGCTAGTTTATGCAAGTTAAACTAGTTGTGGTCTATATTTTTTAAGGTCATAAAAATGAAGGCTTGAGTCTTTCAAAGCCCATAGGCTAATGGACCAACCTACTAGTTTTAACTTATTTCAAAAGCTTTACCTAATATGTTAATATGCAAGCATAGTATCATCATAAACTTCAGCATAAAGATTGCTTGCTTACTTTAGCCTATGTAATCATCCCATTTCAATGATCAATAGGCTTTGAAAAGGCCTTATGAGATCGGGAGGTTCAAAAGAAGTGAAAATTTTCTTATGTGATTTTATAAGCTATAGGCACCTAGGTCCTACTATTTACCTAACTTGTAATCGACCAAATGAGGGTATTCTCCATGGTTTGAAGGATTATCCCTTGGTATAAAAAATTTAGATGAATCTTATTAACATTAGGTATATGACTTATTTCTTTGGTATGGAAGGGAAAAAGTGGTTCTAGCACAAGATGGAGGATTAGTTTTACAAAATCTCTAATTTTGATTAGCCTCTAGTTTAAATGATCTTAATTTGGTGGATTTAATAATGGTGAAATTGGCATATTTTTTAGCCTGATTTCAAAAACCAAATCATCTTTATGAGTTTATACTAAAATATGTAAGGGTTGATAAAGATGTATTTGATCAATAGATTTCTTATTATCTTTCTGCAACTAAATTAGTATTGGACATTAGGTGGATACATCCACCTTTTAGATGGTTTAAATTGAATGTTGATGGTACTTCAAAAAAATAATTTGGGTTATGTTGGATGTAAAGGGCTTGCAAGAAATGAAGATGGGGCATGGATTGTTGGTTTTGTTAAAAATCTTCATATTTGCTTATTATTTGCTATTGAGTTATGGAATGTTGTTCACAGAGTATCTTTAGCCTCGCAAATGGGATGTAAACATTAGTCCTTCTTCATTAATGTTTTAAGTTTATTTAATAAGGTTGAAAAGTGGAAACCTCCCATACATATTGGGAAAAGAGTGATTATATGGATTGGTTAGCTTTTTATAGTTTAAACCAGTAATTAGGTTTACTTGTCTTATATAGACCTCCAAGAAGTTTAAGTTCTTTATTCTTTAGTAATCTAATTAGAGTCTCCACCTTTTAAGTTATTAGTTTGTAATTTTCTTTTTTTCTTAGACTTTAGCCCCATTTGTTTACCAAAAAATTTATTTATTATAATTTCATAAAAAAATAGTTATTATAATCAATTGTTAAATGATTTAAGCATTAAATTCTTAAATAGATGTAGTTAAAAAACTTGAAGATCAAAATATTGCTAAAAGTTTTAGAATAATTAATCGATATAAACTAAATTAGTAAGAATCATTATGAGTGCTTATCATTTAAAAGAGTTTATAATATACTATTAGCATAATGATGCACTAATATATTACTTGATTAAACGTTGATATACCATCATTTAATGTATAAGAGGATTTAATTAACCTAATATGCTATCAAATTTGGTAGTATACTAATGTGCCATTGTATTAATAGTGAATTATAAATGTTTTATATGGTAAAAAATTGTATTAATTGATTTAATCCTCATAAAGTGAATCTTTATAGCAAATAAGCAAAGTTAACTTTTTTTAATCCTAAAAAAGTTACAATATAAAAGAAAGAATATAAATTGCAATTAAATAAACTACAAGTCTTCATTGGTCTTATTTGACAATTAGCTGATAGTTGTAACTATTAGCTGATAGTTGTAATTATTAGCTGATTCAATTAACTATTAACTAATAGATGATTGTGTTAGCTCATTTGACCAACTGATTGCATTAACTGTTTAAATAAAAGTGTTTGATAAAATTAACTGTTTATAATTAATTATTTGTGTGTAAAATGACATATAAGGATATGAATATATTTTATGAATTATTTAAATATTTTTTATTTTAATAATTTTAATTTAATATATTATTTAATAAATTAAATTTTTATATATAATATATTATTATAATTTATTATAAATCAAATACTTCTTTAAAATTAAATTAATATAAATTTTATAGTTAATAAATTTATTGATAAGAAATTAATATTTATATTTATTTAATTTTTATATAAAAAATAAATATTATAATTTTAACATTTTATATTCTTTTAAATGACATGTCCCATTTTTAAAAGAAAAGGAAGATTTCTTTTTTTAAAAAAATGCAATGCATCCAAATGGCTAACTTCTTGACCACTATGGAAAGAGCTAGATGCAAGCAAAAGGAAATAGTAGAGCACGAGCAAACCATTAATGGAATTTTTTCAATAAGGACAAATTGATCATTATGAAAATTTAGAAGGGATTATTTGGTCATTAACAAAATACCAAACCATCAACTGTTGGAAAATGTTGCCTAGTGCAGCCTTTTCTGTTTTAGTATTTTGGAACAAAACAATCATCCCAAACAGCCATTTACCAAACACTTGTTTTAGCTGAAAATGAGTCAAACAGTTAAATTTTAGTCAAACAAGTTAAAAGCTCTCCTAATCACTATTTACCAAACATCCCTATTATCTGTTAAGGTGAAGTATAAAGAAAAATGCAAGGACTTTAATAAAAGACTCATAATAAAGATGGAGGTGTTCATAAACTTACAACAAATAAAATTGCATAAAACATAAAAAATAAGATAATTAAATGTAATCCTATTATCAATTTTGAGACTAAAATCTATAATACATCAAGAAATGCCAATCAGAATAATTTGGAAAATGTGATCAGTCACTCATACTCACTAACAATATTAAATTACAATTAATTACAAAAAAAAAGAATAACAAAGTGCTAAAAAGGGGTCTAGTAAAGTGTAAAAAAAATGCAAAATGTGTATTTATGATTTAAAATAGCAAATGAGCCTTTCTTTCTTTGCAATGATCATATTTATATTACAAAAATTGGATGGTTATTACTTTAATTGTTGAGAGTGGCTCTATATCTTGTTTACTTGTTAGCATGTTTTCCATGTACTTGACATATGATGACTTATGCACTTTTGAAGGTATGTGCCAATAACCATCTTAACTTGCCATGATCATAATTTCTACAAAAAGTGCTTAACTACTTAGGTGTCATTACATGGATTTTGCCTATCAATTATCGTTTAGAAATATTGAACCATAAGATAATTGTTGAAGTATAAAATTTTTTGACACACCTAGCCTTTCTAGTGAATAAATAAAATCTTTCTTAGTAAAAACAATATCATTGGTAGAAATTTAAGAAAATAGATTAACATCAAATTATTACTCACAACCTTTCCTTAAATTATTTCAGTGGATAACCAATGCATGAGATTTTAGTGAAATATATATAGTCAAAATATTTGAAAATTAATTTTAACTCGAGCTTTTTTTAACTAAAAGTAACCATTTAGTTAAAAATTCTAAAAAATGGCTATAGTCACCAATCATCATATCTTATAACCATTTCTTCCATTAACTTTCTCAATAAGCCTAAATTCCAATTTGTTGAATATTAAAATAATCATTTTGATCAAAAAGTATAAAGTCAGATATACTCATTTAACTGAAAATCATTTACTCAATATTTTGTAAAATGACTAACAAATGGAAAGTTCTTCAACTAAATCTAATGCCTTCATTTTCAACATAGACATTAAATTGAAAAATCATAAAATGAATATAATAGATTTATCCACTTCTTTCTTTCTTTTTTATTGATAAAAGATAATAACTTATAAAATAAGAAAAGAATTAAGAAGTTTATTGTCTTTTTTATAATTTTTTTCTTTAATTTCTTAATCTTCTTTGATCATCTTGATTGTTATCATAATCCATTCATTTACGCATCTACTGATTTTTAATCATAAATGATTTTGGATGCATTCCTTTAACTCTTTTATTGACTTTTACACTATAAATAAGAATTTGGATACTTTCCTTGAACACCTCTATTGATTTTTACCCTATAAATGAATTTGGATGCTTTTGCTTAGGCTCCTCTATTAATTTTAACACCATAAATAATCACATTTGTATGGTTGCAACTTAAAGAAATATTAAGGTCAAGACTCATCCAAAAAAAGTTAGATGCTACTTAACCCATTTAAGCCAATTTTATAACAAATGATTCCACTTAAAATGAATGAATTTCCAAAAGGAATTTCCAATCACAAATAAGTTAGAAATATAAGATAAGCATTTTTCCTTAAGACATAAGAAATATAAATCATACAAAGCAAATAAACAACCACAACATCACAAGTTATCACAATTATAATGCTAAAATATAAAAAAGATAAGGAAAAGAAAAGCAAATGCAATATTTATAGTAGTTTGACCTTGAAAATCTAACACTCAAGGGATTATAATGCTAAAATATAAAGAACCACACCATCACAAGTTATCATAATTATAATGCTAAAATATAAAAAAGATAAGGAAAAGAAAAGCAAATGCAATATTTATAGTGGTTTGATTTTGAAGATTCAATACTTCAAGAATTACATCCACTGTTAAGCCAATTTAACTTAAATTAATTTAATTCATTATCTTTTCAAGTTTAAGATGGGCACTTAAAGAATCTTTTACAATCTTTTCTTGAAAATAATTTGATTTTTCTCACTCAAAATACTTACTTGTCAAAAGGTGCCTTATTTTTAGGTTTCCTAAGGATTAGTGACTTGATTTACTTTACATGAAAATATTTTAAAATAAATTAAATTGATTGATAAGTCAATTGAGTGGAATTTTATTTTGAAAATTTGAAATAGGGTAACCTAAATCAATTTAACCCATCTAAAAATTCATTAGAAGATGTGAGTCAACTCATTAGATGTAAATTAACTGGTAAGTCAATTCACATTATCCAAAAGCTATCTGGAAGGCATGAATTAATTGGTAAATTGATTTATGCACCTTAAATTTTGGTTTTTAATTTAAAAGCAATTTTTAATCTAATTTTCAAATAATATTTTTACCCCACATTTGCACCAACTCTTTCAAAAGACATTTAAGCACAAGATTTTAATTTTGAAAATTAAGTTCTTCAATTTTTGAATGAAATCTTTTAAACTTAATTTTCTCTTTTACAATTGAACTTAATTAAGTAAAAATCCTAAAATAATATTTTCAAGAGTTTTCATAGTCTATTATAAGTCAATTCAACAAGTGTTCTTTATGAATAATTAAGCATATCAAAACATTTTATTATAATTAAAATCTATAATTAAATAAGGTTAAGGTTATCAAATTTTCCAATTAAGCAACAAAAGCCATATTTCACTACCTTTTTGGTTAATTTAAGGCTATCGTCCCTTTCATTTGACTATCATTTAGATCCAAAGAATTAGTAAGATTTAGGCTTTTTCCTATAAATTTTATTTTTATTTAGACTTAATCAAAAATAAGTTAATAAAAATAATTTTTAATGAATAGAAAATGATATATTATTTTAGGGTTAATTTGCAAAATCTTTATTATATTATTAAGAAAAATATTATTTTTTAATGTCTAGTTCAAAAATAAGAATTTTTTATTAAAAATATCATATTTTTTAAAATATTTTTCCATCATTTTTTCTAAAATATTCTTATAAGAAAGTAGGTATTTTATATCTTAATGATATAAAAAGATTATTTTATTTATTATAATAGAAAATTTTTACCACAACTACTATCCCAACTAACCACTATATATTACTATTAATCATCTTCTTCCATAACATAATAACATTAACTATTGCATACCATCACAATATTACATATAGTATAAAAGAATGATATAGAATGTAATAGAAAAAACATATCAATTACAATAATAACCTTAAAAATTAAAAGAAAGTGTAAAACTAAAATCAAAATTATATTTATATAAAAGATAATATTGTCATTTTTGTTTATTTATAGTTTTTTATAATTAAACATATATTAAATAGTAAAATTATAATATATGTTAAAAGAATGTATATGATCAATAACAAAAATCATCATTTTTTAAATTTAATTATCAAAATTATAATTAATAAAAAATAATTTTTAAATTTTGTTGCATTAAATATTTTTACAATGAATACCAAAATATTTTATTTTAAATTTTATTATAGAAAGTATGATTACCAAAATATTTGAATTAAAAATATTAAAAATTTATACTATCTTATCAATTACTAATAAAGGTATATTGGAATGTATGAAAAAAGTGAGGATAGGGATGTAAAAAAGTCATTGATAATGGAATACCGATTCCATCACCTTTATTATGAAATGAATATTTCATCATTTGATGAAATTGTTTTTTCTTAAGAAATAGATATTTTCATTCTATAGTGTCTACCAAATAAATTTTTTTCAATTATTTTTTATTTCATTCTATCATGTGAAATATGTTATTTTTGTCATTCACTATTGTTGATTATTGCCTATTGATTGCCCTTTATTATTAATAATAATTGTCCATCATTACTCATTATTATTGATTATTATCCCTTGTTGTTGATAACTATTTCTACTGTTCATTACTTATCACTATTGATAATTGTTCGTCATTATTTATTATCGTTAACCATTTTTTACTATCACTTACCACTCTCTATTATTATTAGCATTGCATTGCCAACATTGATCAACTAATTTTTTTATGTTAATCACTTAATTTTTCATGAAAATATTTTTTATAATTTAATTATATTCTTAAAAATATACAAATTAATTAAAATTTAAATTATAATATAGTAAACATAGTAATATGACATTTTCCAAATCATTTTCTCAAAATTATTAAAATTCCTAAGAATACATAATTATGTGAACCAAACACTTAGTAAAAGAAATCGCTTTCTAACTTCACTTTGTATTAATAAGTTTACATTTTTTTCTTTTCACTTTTCTTTTCTTGCTCTCTCTCTAATTTTTTTTTCTCTTTAACCCTCTTCTCTATCACTCATCTATTCTTTTTTCATTTTTTTGACTCCTCTATTTGTTACCTATGGATTCATTTCTACCCCATTCCTCTACATTACATTTAATTTTATGAAAAGAATAAAATAAAAGTGAAAAAGGAAATAATTAAAAAAAATTATTTAGTATGTGGAAATACCAATGCTTTCAAAAATGACTATTCCATAAAAAATATAAATTTTATTTTATAGTAAAAATAGTAAAACGGATCATTTTATCATATGTGAAATATTCTTTTTACACTCCTGTCTCTTATATTTTTATATATTCCAATATTTTTCTTAATTAATAGAAATAAAATAATATTAATTTTGAATATTTTTATATTAAAATATTTGACAATTATATTTTTAATAAAAATTTTAAAATAAGATATTTTTATATTCTTTATAAAAATATATAATATAAAAATTTAGTAAATTAGAATTTTAATTTTTATGCGTATAATATAAAATTTTTTATTCAATTATAATTTTGATGATAAATTTTAAATAGTGAAAAATTTTATTTTTAATCATATCATATATTATAATAATATTAAATTATTTAATAATACATTTATTATTCTTTATACAAAAAATTATTATCATCAACTATATTTTTTCTATTTCATTCTTATATTATTTTGATATACCAAATATAAAATTGGAATGAAATGCCTACTTTATTTTTTATTATACTAAATATAATTATGAAATAATCATTTTTATTCATTCTTTCATATAAAATGCAATTTACTTTATCTTGCATATATCTCTTTTCTCTCTCTGTCTCTCCCTCTCTCTTTCCATATCTATAAATGTTAATATTCAATAATTATGTTAAAAATTATAGTGAGAAATTATTTAGGTAATTAAGGGAGTTAACATGTATGGCTATCAAACTTAGATTTAAATGTATAACTTTTTTTATTTTTAAAAAGGTTTTAGTAGATTTTTAAATTAAAAATGAAAATTCTTGTAATTTTATTAAATCTCAAGTGACAAGACAACAGGGAACCTAAATATAAAATAATGGGAGGGTAAAATATAAATAAGCATCTATATGTAAAATTAAATTTTTTTTTTAGGGTATAAAGTGTGTGGAAGTGTAAAATTTATAAATATAGTTTAATTCTAAGCCATTAAGTAATTGATTAATGCTAAAGAACTAGAATAGCATCGCAAAAGTTCTAAATTCAAATATCTTTATTGTTAACGTTAAAAAGGGTATAAGTTTATAGTGCTAACATATTAATTAACTCCAAACATAAAATATTTTGAATTATATGGGAAAATATCGTTGATAATGAGATAAAAATTTATTTTGAATTTTTTCACCAAATCAATTCTCAACACTCGAATAAATATTTTTTTTGTGAATAACACTCGAATAAATTTTAAGAAGTTAAAATTTCCATGGAATGAAACAAGATATAATTTTGAAATTCAATAAAACATCCCTATCTCTTATATTTTTTAGTCCTGTAAAAAGAAAAATGAAGTCAGAAAATTTTTTAGATTTAATAAATTAACAACCATTATTAATCATTTACATTAAAACTAATGTGAAATTTCAAAACTTTGAAAAATATAAAAATGTTATTTAATGTTAATCAATTTTTATAATTATTCTTCTGGGCTGATCTAGGTCAAAATTTTCTAGTTTATAGTGTTATATTTTGGAAGGGAAACAGTGCAACCACCAGTGGCGGAGCCAGGGGCAAGACTGGGCCCCGGCCCCCCCTATGTTTTGAAATTTATTATAATATATATTATGAAAATTTATATTGGCCCCCCCTAAATTTTAAAATATTTCATTCTGACCCCCCTATATTAAAGTTTTTGCCTGCGCCACTGGCAACCATGGTGTTGATAGCAACGTCCTTTGAAGGTAGGTTATTTTTCCTTATTAGTTGGTCATTGACTGATGCAGTTTTTAAATATCATTGGGAAATACTTACGAAGATATTACTTATTATTTTATTATCAAGCATCATCACTTAAATATTATTAATTAATAATGTATAAGTTAATTTAATATAATAATTAATTAAATATAAATAATAAATTAATAATTATTTATTATTAATTATAATAAAAGAAAAATTAAATCTAGGAGTATAAAACGAATTGCAATCCATAGATCTACCGCACCTGTGATTTGTTTTTTTTTTTCAAATTTAGACTTTAAAAATTAAACTTATTTTTAAATGTGGGTAATACGAGTCGATCTATCACAGACTTAATTTGCGATGAATCATTTTATATCTGTCATAGGTTATGGTGGGTTTGAATCTCTAATAATTGAATTCATTTTGGATACAGATAATATGGATCGACCTGTATCCGCACAAATTAACTTATTTAGTAAGCCTAATCAAATTAACTAATAATTAATTATCAAATAAATATAATATGTATTTTTAAAATAAAATAAATTATTAGTAAAAAACATGAATGATGATTAGATTGATGATAAAATAGAATCCTGGGTCTCAAATAGTGATTCGATTAATAATAAAAAAAGAGATTTCTTGATTCAGTTTTCTACCTTAACAATAGTATACTTATTTTTATAATTATAACTTTCTATTTATATTTTATTATGCAACATATTATAATTCTAATATTTGTTTATAATTAATTAATTCAATTATATTAAAAATTAAAGATTACTATTTTTTAAATATTGATTGTGACTTAGAATTTCTTATTTTTATTCATTAAAAATATATAATTTAATAAATATAAATTTATTTAATAATAAATATTGATAAACTAGTATATCACGTGAGCTTTAAAATAGTGAATATGAAAAGACAAAAATCATATTTTCATCCTTGACAGATGTTATTTTTTTCAATTTCATCCTTAAAAAATATATGTTATCAATTTCATCATCGATAGAGTGAAAGTAAGTCAATTTCATCCTTCTATTTGTCTATTGTGACTTTGTTGTTATAAAATGTTAATCTGTCATGTTATAAGATGACTTGACAATACAATTGCTTAACTAGACAAATTGATTTGGGCGGCAATAATAGGCAGGCTTTAAAGTTGTAATTTGGAAAACCATATTGCATAACTGCAAAACGGAGCTGTTTGGATTGGTTTTTACAGAGAATCGATTAAAGATATTCATCCTAGATGATAAAACCCTTTCTTTTTCTTGTCTGAAAAAGGATTGAGGGTAGTTGATGCAATTTCTTGCGTGAAGTTTTAACGACAACTGATGCAATACCTTCTGTTTCCACACTTATGAGCAAAATCAATTCTACCCTACCAGCATGCATTTTATCATATCCATATGTGATAATGTCAACAAAATCTAGCTTATACAAACTCATTCCATGCATTATGCTTGTAATATTATAAAATTTGTGTAACTGAGCCACAATCTAGAAGTATGCCCAAAAACTTAAGTTCTAAACTTGTATAAGATGTCAAAAAAATGTTAATCCCTATTAATTGCCATTTTACTTTTCTAGTTCATTATACTTGTATGTATGCTAAGAATTCCTAAAATCTTAAGTCATTTGGAACATATCTCAAGATTGGCTTCAAGTAGTAAAACATTAAAGCTAAGAGTGGTAGTGATAATGAATAGAGGCTTTGTGGAGCTAGACAAGTTGCCTAGCAAGTGATCATGTATAGGTTGATCACAAGAACTACTAGTTAATCTAAAAGTAAGAATCATGGAGCAGAAGAGAAAGAAATTGGTAGTTGTCTTCCCATTTTGTATTTCATTTGCTTGGAGTATAAAATCCTCCCTTCCTTCTATTTTTCATCCATTCTTCTCCATTAAAAAAGATGATAAGAGTTAACTTATATCATTATCTTAATAAGAATGCTTCTAAAGAGATCACCCAATAGAAATGTACAATTTATCCGACAGTGAGTTCTTCCACAGCAGTTAAAGGTAAAAACTTAAATTAAAAGAAACAAAATTACAAAAGATTTACCATATGAGCAAATGTTTCATAGTCAGTTAAGGTATACTGACTCATTAGAAGTCCCATGAGAAATACGTACACTCTGCTACTAATTCCCTCCCCGTTCTTAGTATTGAGAATGAGAATCAATCTAGTGCAACCTTTTCTGGTGCTAAGGTATATTTTGCTACTAAGGTATACTGACTTATTGGTGCTAGCCTTTTCTGGTATAGTAGTTGGAATGAGAATCATAAGAACAAAGACACCAAAAATTTGCCCAATCCAATTTGAAGACTCAACAGAGGCCTTGCCCTATGAAAAATGGACTTATACACAGAAGTTCTGGTGTAGCTGTGGATTTAAATTTCAATGGTACCTCTGTTTCTATCTTAAGTAATTTTCTATCCTCTTTTCACCAAGACTTCAAAAAAATGGACCTGTACGTAAAAGTTTTACTTAAAAAGGCAAAGAAGATAACCCAATTCATTATATATAGTTATTTGGCTTATGTAGGGAACCATGTGAACTTGACTTTTTTTTGAAATGTTGGGAACCATCTCAAGTGAACATTCTATGCAGAGCTATTTTGGCTTTTATTTTTTTTATTTGTTTTTATTCTTCTCATGGAATGTAGGCTGCTTCTGTTTTACAATCATAACTTAAGATATTAAATACTTATATGACATTGTTTCTTATCTCCTTTTATTATTGAATGCTCCAAGATTGAAAATAGATGCTATGACTTTTTAAGAGTTGAAAACCTAAAGTACAAAGATAAAAACAAAAATAAAGAAATAAGCTTCATCAAGTAATACAAACTCAGTTATGAGCTTAACATCTTAATTCCTGTCAAAAGTAATTAGCTTATAAAGTCACAAGTTCACCTATTGACTTTTTACAAAAATGAATACATCATTAATTCTTGTCCAAACCAGACTTACTAACTATCTTGAATGTACTATCATAGATCCTAAATTCAAAAAACATGAAAAAAAAATAAAAGGAGTAGCAAGTCATTTCTTTTGTAAAGTAGCATTGCTTGTATCGAAATCTTGTGAACTAATTGTAAAATTAGCAAATTTGTTCTTTACTTTTGGCTGGTTGCTACTAATGTCTCCTGGCTAACACACTATTAGCCTCTTTAAGTATACTTTTCTAGCTCAAGCTCAGTTGGTAACTTTGTTTTCTTGCTTGTATGGCTTTGTAGGTTTAGCTGGCTTAATGGTTTATCTATGGTACCAACATATAGGGTCTAGCATGATGTATTTCTCTGTTATCCAACACAGTAATCACATTAATGAATAGAAAAAATAAATAAATAGTTATTAGTGCAGTAGGATTTAAAAAAAAAGTTGCACATACACCTTCTTTTTTATATTGGAAGTGGAGCCACTAGTTTGACTATTTTAAGCCTTTGGTCTTTCAATACCTCCAAACTTAGCATCAACATTTCTCCATTCCATTTGGATACAATAGCAGTCTCATAACTTCTATTTTTTTTAGTAAGAATAGCCTTAAAACCTTCATTCCTTGTAGATGCAGAAGTAGGCTGAGAATCACCATTCTCTCTACACCTAGCAGCAGCTTGGTCTTTGGTTAATGGTCCCTTGCAGCTTCTTTTATTATGCCTTTTCATTTTACACTTGCTACAAGTAGGAACTAATCTTCTTTTTAGCTTACCATCTTTATTTTAAGTGATTTCTTTCTCTATAAGATCTTTTCTTCTTTAGGTTTTAGGTCTCACTACTGGCCTTCTGATGTTTGGGTGTTGGATTGGTTCCTTTCCAATGTCTAGCCATAAATTAGGACCATTCATTAGTTGAATCAGTGGCTCATATGCCTTTGCAAAAGTATCTAATCTTAAATACTCATGTACATAATCTTATAGTCTTTTATTTCCATATCCTAATGTAGCAATTGCATGCACATAAGGTACTCTAATTAGATCCTATTGTATGCAATTGCAAGCATTTTCCTTTAGATTCATCATGAACTTTTGTGGTTTGTATTCTACCTCAAATTTTAACTCATTAGGATTTCCGATCCAGGTTGGCAACTATTTTTCATTTTCTTTTTTTGCAATGTCTAATTTTTCATGAATTTTGGGGCATAGTGAACCTTTACTCTTTGATAACAGTGCTCTTGAGCCTTTCATCTTCTTAATAATATATAACTTAATCTCTTCTAGTATTGTAATTATTGGCTTACCCCTATGCTTGATTATTTTATTGTTAAATTGCTCACACATGTTGTTTGTGATGATTTCACTCTTTGTAATTGTACTAAATGCAACTTTTGTCCACACTTTTGGGTCAAACTTGACTAAATATTGCGAAGCCTTGCTATTGAATTCTTTCAACTTCTGCATTCTAACATTAAAGTCTACCATGGTTATTGCCTTGGCACAACCAAGCATATGATCTCTCAGTTTCACACCCTTAAACTTCTTTGCATAGTCTGTGTACATATGCTTTACATAAAATTTATGTTTTGATCCAGTAAACTGCTCAACAATTGTAGGAACTAGACCCTAAAAAAGTAGATAACATTAGCATAAAGTAAATAATGTACCAAATTGGATAAATAGTTTAAAGATATATTCACATATTACATTTTGTTGATCACTCATGAAACTAAACCCCTTATTTGAAAATGGTTGTAAATCTTCCATGAGTCTAGTTAAGAACCATGTCCAAGTCTCTCCAGTTTCTAAATCAATTATAGCAATAGCAATAGGATAGAAACCATTATTTTCATCTTGACCAACAGCAACAAGTAACACTTTTCCATAATTACCTTTTAGGTGGCATCCATCAAGGCCAATCATTAGCCTACATCTAGCTGCAAATCCATATTTTAAGGCACTCAAACATACATAAATCCTATTAAATTTAGGGGTCACTTTTAGGCTTGGTTTATTAACACTTAGTTGAATAGTAGTCCCATTATTTGAAATTCTCAATTCATGACAATAATTTCAAATCTTACCATATTGATTCCTTTCATCCCTTTTTGTGATGTTTCTTGCTATCTCCAATGCTCTGTGAGCCTTAACAGTGGTGACTATTAAAATGTATTCTTACTTACAATAATTCAATACATCATTAAGTGTGGGGTTGGAATTTATTCTAAAAAATGACACAAATTTTTCTCCTATCCATTTAGCACTAGCTTGCTTAACTTTAGTTATCCTGCAACAAGTGTGCTCAGTTGTGTATTTTTTCACTTGGTATAATTGTATATCTTCAACCCAAGAATATAAGATGATAAAAAGACATGGTTTCAAACATTGAACTCTACATCTAACAAAATCATTCTTTTCCAAATACATAGGTTTCCCCTCATATACAACATAATCTTTTATAGCCTTTTTAAATACATCCAAATTAGGGAACACTTGACCTATCTCAAAGTGAACATTTCCATAAGTACTTTTTCTATTGAATTTTGGCCTTGCAATTTTCTTCTCAAGTTTTTTTCTCTTTTTTCCACTATCCTAGTCATTATCATCACTTGATAAATCCAAACTGTAAAGCTCTTTAGATTCATAACGAAATTCATCTTCTTGAACTTCACCATTTCCATCTTTAACTGGAAAATGAATTTCAACTTTAACATTTTGAATTACCGTTTCAAACTCACTAATACTAGCCATACAAAGTTCTGCACCGACTCTGGTATTAGCATTATCACCAACCTTACTTTTTCGTTTCTTTGTAGACTTATTATTCTTTGCACTATCATCGATGTCTACTTCAATATACACGTCAAATAGCTTATCATTATCTTTATTACCATTGCTGTTAAACATAGGATATTTATAAGGCATATCTTCTGCACTATCATAATTATCTAAAGATTCATCATTGTCATCCATTTCCTCTATAACACCTAATTGCTCACCGGTAAAATAATCATAGTATACATTTTTTCTACCACTTTCATTTGAACTTCTAGTGCCTAATCCCTTTAAACTAGCACCATTTTTCATCACTTCAACATGTAAATCATGATCCCAATCCACATCACCTATCAAACCTACATAATCTTCTTGCATTGGTACATTAATCCTTTCACTGAAATCCATAGACACCTTAGTATGCCCTTTAATATTCCCCATATTGTGTATGTCCATTTTAAATAGGCTTTTTATGTAAATTGAAAATAAAAATGCATTTTAATAATAAAAACAATATATTAGATGAAGACTCTATGTTATATACAAATGCAATATATTAGATGCTATAAAACCATGATCCTGTTATTCTGAGTAATAAAAAGCAAATTTATATGACATTTATCACTTTTTAAGATGCTAAATAAAATGAGTTTTCCCCTTCATTAATTACTGTAAAGACTTGACTTTGAAGATTCACCTAAACATGCAAGTGTAACCATACATACATACATGCACTTAATCTGGTATATTACTAATGTAGAGCCTTGCCTTTCAAAATTCAAAGGTAGAGCATATGCAGTTAGAGGCATGAGATCCTACCATTAAACATCCAAAATACAAGACTATTATATTAAATTAATTCAAAAGAATCACCTTACATTATTTTTTATCTAAGAATAACAAAGTAAAGGTATCATTTTTGCATCTAGTTTCAGAACTTTGTTCATTTCTTAACTCAACTTCTTCACATACGTAACAAATTATCATAATTTAATCCAAATGCATCTTTTTTAAGGTTATTGAAATCAAATCCATCTTATTATAACTCACAACAAACAACAAGGAATCAATAAAGCCATTTAATGTAGATTTTTAAGTATTACGTCCTATTTAAAATGTGCTCTCTATAAAATTTGTTCATTAAAAAACACCCTTTCAGCAAGCCCATATAATGAACTAAAGCTAGTCTCTTTATACTAATATGTTTCTTTAGTCAACCCATATAACGAACTAATAGCTCTTATTTACAAACCTTTTGACTATAAATGGCAAATGAGTAAAAGAATAATTTTTCCTGATGATTACTTTACTTACAAAGTGTCTACGAAGTCCAATTCCAGAGTCGTTAAACTTTACGCAGGAAATTGTATCAACTGCCCTTAATCCTTCTTCAAACAACAAAAAGAAAGGATTCTGTCATTTGGGGTGAATATCTTTAATCGATGCTCTGCAAAAACTAGTCTGAACAGCTTCATTTTGCAATTATGCAGTATGGTTTTCCAAATTACAACTTCAAGGCCTGCCTAGTATTGCCGCCAAAATCAACTTGTCCAACTAAGCAATTGTACTTTTAAGTCATCTTGTAACATGACAAATCAGCATCTTATAATAGCAATATTACAATAGACAAACAGAAGGAGGAAATTGACTTACTTTCACTCTATCGAGGATAAAATTGATAACATATATCTATTAAGGACGAAATTAAAAAAAATAACATCTGTCAGGAATGAAAATATGATTTTTGTCAATATGAAAACATACATCATAAATAAAAGAAGGATAATTTAATTGTAAAATAATTTCTTTAATTTTTAATTATATTCTAATAATTAAAATTAATATTTTCTTATTTTGCATAAAAAATTAATATTTTTAATAAAAATTTTAAAATAGACTTAATAATAATAATACTTTCATAAAATGGATGGGAAATTTGTGTATATTTTAAAACAAAACTAAAAGAGACATCTGTATACTTTTAAGTAAATTTAAGGAAGATTTGTTTTAAAATATAAAATTCATTCTTATCCGATTTTTAATTTGAATTATAGGTAGCCACGCCACGTTGAAATACAAGTAACAAACGGTGGTCCAGTTAGAAGCCCATAGCACCATCCATGGCCATTGGAACATCGGCGGATGCTCTTCCGGAGTGCTCCGATACCCCAAGCGCCTCCAACCACTCTTCGCATGTAAAAGAAGTTGAACTCTCAGAAACTCCACTTCTCGATCTTATTGACTCGCTCGAATTCCATGAATCAAACTCTGCTGAAGACCAATCTTCACTGCCGAAGGAAACGTCACCAGAAGCTCCCGTTTTGGACTCTCCGGAAACCATTCGCGAAAATTTTGTTCAAGAACCGCTCCAAAACCGGAACCGAGTTGGACCTAACACGACCGACGCAACCGCCCCACAACCGAGGAAGCGTCGGCGGCGGAAGAAGTTCTTCACTGATATTAACGGCAATGCATCTCTCGCCAGAAGTCGAAGATCTGACATTGCCAAAGGTTGCGACGAGGAAGCGCTAATAGCAATCTCGGTCGGGTTTCCCGTGGATTCCCTCACAGAGGAAGAAATCGAGGCCAATGTGGTTTCCACTGTTGGTGGGTCAGAACAAGCTAACTACATTCTGGTACGGAACCACATTTTGGCTCGATGGAGGTCTAATGTATCGGTTTGGTTGACCCATGATGATGCGTTGCAGTCAATTCGGTTGGAGCACCAAAGTTTGGCTGCTTCAGCTTATCGATTTCTTCTGCAGCATGGATACATTAATTTCGGCCTTGCTCCGGCGATTAAAGAAGCAAAGTTGAGGTCTTTTGATGGGGTTGAGAAGGGGAATGTGATAATTGTGGGTGCTGGGCTTGCGGGGTTGGTGGCGGCAAGGCAATTGGTGTTTATGGGATTCAAAGTGCTGGTCTTGGAAGGCAGGAACCGTCCTGGTGGGCGTGTGAAGACGAAGAAGATGAAAGGTGATGGTGTCCAAGCTGCTGCCGATCTTGGTGGAAGTGTACTCACTGGGATAAGTGGGAACCCACTTGGGGTTCTTGCAAGGCAATTAGGATTGCCTCTTCATAAAATTAGAGATATATGTCCTTTGTATTTGCCTGATGGCAGGGCCGTGAATTCTGAAATTGATTCTAGTGTAGAGGTTGCTTTCAATAAATTGTTAGAAAGAGTTTGTAATCTTAGGCAGGCAATGATTGAGGAAGTTAAAGCTGTGGATGTTTCATTAGGGACCGCACTGGAGGCTTTCAGGCGTGTTTACAAGGTTGCTGAGGATCCGCAGGAGCGAATGCTCTTAAATTGGCATCTTGCAAATTTGGAATATGCAAATGCTACTTTGATGTCTAATTTGTCAATGGCTTATTGGGATCAGGATGATCCATACGAGATGGGTGGTGATCATTGTTTTATCCCTGGAGGCAATGAGATCTTTGTCAATGGCCTTGCAGAAGACCTTCCTATTTTCTATGGAAGAACTGTAGAGAGCATCAGGTATGGAACTGATGGGGTATTGGTTTATGCCAACGGACAAGAGTTCCGTGGAGACATGGCCCTCTGCACTGTGCCATTAGGTGTGCTTAAGAAGGGATCAATAGAATTTGCCCCTGAACTTCCTCAGAGAAAGAAAGATGCAATTCATCGATTGGGATTTGGTTTGTTAAATAAGGTTGCAATTTTATTCCCCTATAATTTCTGGGGTGGAAACATTGATACATTTGGTCATTTGACTGAGGACTTGAGCATGAGAGGCGAGTTTTTTCTATTTTATAGTTACTCTTCTGTGTCTGGGGGCCCACTTCTTGTTGCTCTGGTTGCTGGGGATGCTGCAATTAGGTTTGAGATGATGTCGCCGGTGGAGTCTGTGAAGAGGGTGTTGGATATCTTGAAGGATATTTTTAATCCCAAAGGAATTGTGGTACCTGATCCCGTTCAGGCAATCTGTACTCGCTGGGGAGAGGATCACTATACTCATGGATCCTACTCTTATGTGGCAGTTGGATCTTCCGGAGATGATTATGATATCCTTTCAGAGAGTATTGGAGATAGCGGAGTGTTCTTTGCAGGAGAGGCAACGTGTAAACAGTATCCTGCAACAATGCATGGTGCTTTACTTAGTGGGATGAGAGAAGCTGCAAACATCATGAGAGTGGCAAAGAGAAGGTCGTTAATTCCTGCTAACAAAGCAGCAAATGTTGCTGAGGAGAATGATGATGATTTGAGCAACTTGTTTGGGAATGCAGACTTGACATTTGGGAACTTTTCTGTCTTGTATGATCCGAGGTCTAATGATATTGATTCTAATTCATTACTAAGGGTGAAAATTGGAGGAGCATTCTTGGACTATGGTTGCCTATACCTTTATGCGTTGGTTTCAAGAAAGCAGATAATTGAGTTGACTGAGGTAGAGGGAGATGAGAACAGGATGAGAATTTTGAGTCAAAAGTTTGGAGTGAGTTTGGTCGGAAGAAGGGGCTTAAGTAGTGCTGCAAAATCTTTCATTACCATCGTAAAATTGGTTAGATCAAATCTTAGGGGTGCAGAAAATGGTAATAAGCAGATTTAGGAATAATTTGTTAATTTCAGGGGGAGAAAAACCTCCTTGATTGATTGTGTAGTGCTTTTTTCTTTTCTTTGATGGATCTAATGAAACTCTGACCATTCTTTGCTTTGGTTTATATTAGATCAGGTTAACAAGATCGCTTTATTATTACTGAATTGGCTTCTTTATGCTTCTTTAATCGTGAAGCTGCCAATGAAGAATTGAACTTGTCTATAAAAGGTCAGTGTACAAGTTGTGTGCAGAGTAACGATAGTTTCATGTTTTCTTTGGCCTTTGATAGTTCCATGGTCATTTCACTTTGACTCTCACTAATTATGAGTCTCCCATATTATCGTCACAATGTTAGCAAATTTGTGGGTGGTGAGGTATGAGAATATTATTACTCTGCACTTGTAACTCTTCCAGGTAGGGCATATTGTTAGTGCATGTAGCTAGAATATGTTGTTTTAGATTGAGACTTATGTTAGGCAATATCTTAGATTGATTATAATTGATTCTAGATTATGAGCTTGCTTGCATCCAAAGTTTAAGGGTATTAGAGTCTTTATATATCTTAATAGCTATATAAATAAAGTATGAGGGTTAAGTCTTATGTAACAATTCAGCCTTTTTATTCATTCAAGAGTATTTTTATCTTTTCCCTTTAATTTACTAACTTCTCTATACTCTTTTTCCTTCTACATCCTAACCATATCTTTCAATATGGTATCAAAGCAGTACCATTTGCTATGAGTTTGTGGGTTACACAGCTGCTGGCAATTTCAAAAAAGTTAAATTGTCAATGATATAGAATTTAAGTTTATTTTATTTTTATTGAGTTTCTTTGAGTTTTGGGAGAAAGAAAGAAAATCTATGAAAAAAGAAGAAAGTGTTTCATAATTGTGTCATCAGTTTTTTTTTTTTTTAAAAAAAAGGTTATTGAGTTTTAAGTGATAAAGAAAATATTAGAAGGGGGAAAATTGGAAAAAAATTAAAAGAAAAAGAGAGAAGACAAGTCTTGGGAAAAGTAAAAAACAGCTTAGGTTGGTATAATTCTTGTGCCATTAGAAAAATGGCGGCTGGTGTTTGATTGATTGTAACCCAGCCGGTAGGTGTGGTGGCTGTCATCAAACGACAAAAGGCAGGGATCAGAGTTACGGCGAAGGCTGACAAAGTCCAATGTTCTGTCCATTCTTGGTGATTTTGAGAAGCTCATGAGTGGGGATTGCAGTTTCCAAAAGCTCGGGTGGGTGGCAATAGTAGGTTCCCTATTGATCAGGATTGGCGAAGTTAAAGGCTGGCTTTGTTGATTGTTTCAGGCCTTTTTTGTAAGGGTGCTTAATGGATCGGAAGTCCATGGGCTAAACAGATTGGTATGTGGATTTCATGCAAACCGAACTTCAAAATTTAGGCTTGTTAAAAAAAAGACATAAATGGGTTGGTCCGCAAGCCTAAACGGACCAACCTTTTTAAAAAGAAATTATATTTAATAATTTAAATAATATTTATATGTTAAAAAAAAATTGTAAATTATTTTTATATTATAATTTAATGTAAAATACAATTCAATTATAAAAAAATTAAACACAATATTCAAAATAATTAAAAATAATAAAAATAAAAATAAAAAAAAATTAATGAATATAAAAACACATAAAAATATAAAAATAAAATAATAAATTTAAAATATGGCAAATAATAAAGAATAAAATATAAATTAAAATATAAAAAGAAAAGGAAAAAAACGGACTGGTTTATGGTCCGGTCCAGATCAATTAGTTTAGGCCCATTTAAATGGACCGGATCAAAATAGGCTTTGGCCCAGTCCAATCCGACTTATCCATTAAGCACCCTTACTTTTTTGACTTGCCATGGTTTTTCTTTCGATTTGAGGAGTAACATGGTGGTCACAGATTTTGCCTGGAGCACTAGCTGAGGTTCCAACAAGATCTTGATTACTCGCTATATATAATTACATATGAGGTTGAAGCATAGGGGGAAGGTTGTTGTTCGTCTCAATTGTGGCTCTGAAGGTGTTCATCACTGGTTGCAGACTTGCAGCTGTTTCAATTAGAAAAGAAGCTAGATGCCAGTTTGGCTAATTGCTGTTGGGTTGTGCTGTTTGTTCAAGTTCGATTTTGTTGGTGTTTTGGTTTGTTCATGTTCGATTCAATCGAAGGGAATTTTGTTCAATGTACTGGGTTGTGGTTTGAGTAGCACTGGTTTAGCGTTTGGTGGTGATTAGTTTCTGTTTGAAGAATGAATTGATGCTAATTCAGATTTGGGCAGTTCTATTCTGGGTGTTGTAGTTGGATGTTCTATGGTTTGGTTGTGCCCTTGCCTGCTTGAAAAATGATTTGATGCTAATTTAGATCTGGACAGTTCTGTTCTTGGTGTTGTAGCTTGAATGTTCTATGGTTTGGTCGTACTCTTGCCGTGCATTGTTTGTTTTGGTGAGTATTAAAGTTGTTCTGTTGCTGCCCAACTCTGCAAATCTTTGTTTTTATGATTTTGAAGATGTTTAATTATATATGAAGATATCATTTTGCTGGTTGGTGATGGATTTGTTCTAATATGGCTGATCTGATGCTATTTTTTTATCCAATTTGTTGTAATTCTTGAGGATTTGTTGCCATTTGATTGATTTTGAAGTGGTTGAAGCGCATTTTGGTACATCTGTGCTATGCATGTTCTAGCTTGGGACTCGACTGTATGAGTTGTTTTTTTTGGCAGATTTATACGAGGATTGACTTGTTTGGTGATGAGTTTGCACAATTCTGTGTAATATCTGGTTTTATGAGCTATGATTTTGGGTTTTCCAATATGTTGACATTGGAGGTTGTTGTGCATTCCATTGGAGTTTATTTATGGACTGTTGGAGATGTGATTTGATGAATTATTGCGAGGAGTAACTTTTTTAGCATTGTTCTAGTGGCAACAGTTTCAATGATGAAACGGCGTTGACAGAAGTTTCAATTCTTGCAATTTTGTTGTGAGTAAGATTGTATTGCTTGGTGCTTTGCATGTTTGGTTTTTATGGTTCAAACAATTGGTTTTGGTGTTTTGATATGATTTGGGATACTTTTTGGTGACTTGTGTTTGTGTAAGTTTGATTTGGAGAGGTTATCTTCTATTTAAGGTAGTTTATACCACTAGTTTTTGTTGGCCTATCATTGAATTGATTCATACTTGTTAGATACAATTAAACGACTAATGATGGGTCATTAGTGCAGGGTGTCGGTTTTTTTTATTTTTTAGGTAGTCAATGAGGCTATTGGAAGTTATGTCCAACCTTAATTGTCAATGTCTTTGGCTCGAAAGTTGAGAGAACAGCTCAAGAAAATTTAATAGAAGATTTTTTAAAGTTGTTGATATTTTTACCAAGGATTTGTATTTGCAAATATTTCCATGTAAAGGAAGTGTGCCGTATTTCCATGTAAGGGAAGTGTACACAAGTTAGGTAAAGTATATCAGATGTTCTTTAGTTATATTTTATTTAGTTTGATTTTGAGATTTCAAGTTTATGTAACAAGTTTAAACCTTGTGGCCTTTAACTTGAGGGAGAGTGGTGGAATATATTAGTAAATTATCTTAAATTGAAAATTCTGTTATATTAGGAAATATCTTAATTGATTATTATTAATTGTATATTATAAGTTTGTTTGTCTTGTATTCAAAATCTATGCCTTTGTTTGCTTCGTTGGAAAACATTTCTTATGGGAAAATGTCACTTGTTATTAATAAAAGAGTGATATACTATTTGATAGTTAAAAAAATAATATTTAAAGATATAATAATAAAAATAAAAATAAATTTTTTAAATAAAAAATTATTTTATTTGAATTTTTTATATTTAATATTAAATAAGTAAAGTATTTTTTATCTTAATATTTTATAATTATATTTTACAGATAAAGTTTTTCATCGAAACAAATAGAACTTATGGGTATTAAAGTTTTACATAACAATTCAGCCATTTAATTCATGCAAGAATATTTTGCTTTTATCCCTTTAATTTTTTACTTTCTCTATTTTTTCTTCTTTTGAATCTTATCTGTGTTTCTCAACACATATGAAAATTGAGATTGGTATATATTTTTAAAATAAAGAAGTGTAAATATATTTATATTAATTATTTAAAAAGTGAGTGTAATTTATCTTAATTTTTAAAAGCAAAAGAATAAAAGGTTTGAGTTTAAGAACATTAGAGGGGAAGATGATGGGATTCTACGCCAAGAAGTGTGTTCAAGGATTCCCTCGAGAGATTCGAGATCATCACTATGGCACAAAGTCACGAATCCTGGTTGTTATACTCCCAGAAAGGGAATGCCTTTTGTTCGTGCGGATATAACCGATCATGGAGTTTCCACATTTTGCCATTCACCTAGAACTCGTGAGCTTATTTTTCCTTTGAATCACTAATTTAATCTAGAACACGTTGTTTAAAGTGGGGCTGGGCAAGAAGATAGGAGAGAAAAAACAACTTCAGATTTCCAAACAAATTTTTTGATTGGTTTGTTTTTAAGAACTGTTCACAAAATAGGTTTTAGAAAACTGGTCTGCAGAACAATAAAACAAAAATAGAAACAAAGACATTAAATTGGTCTCATGGTGCTCCTTTCATCCAATTATCGATTCAACAGGAATATGACAGCCAGACCAGTCTAAGGATGTCGTCGATGGAAGATTTTTTATCCGCCCATTCTTCGAGCTTCATTCTACTCATAGATAAATCATCCAAATTCGAGTCCATAAGTAACACAGTTGTTATAAAAAGACTCGCTTTCACCGTGGCTCCAATATCTTATTTTTAATATCCCATTGTATTGATTACAAATACATAATTGATGTGATTTAAAAGAATTAAAATATGTATCACTTATTATACTAAATATAAAACTGACAATATCTTATTTTTACTGTCAATATAAGTATTTTAATAAATTCTTACGAGTTCAGTTATCTCCCAGAATATAACAAAGCATTTAGATTACAATGACCGATTTCAATTCCGCTAGCTGACTTAGGCAACAAGTTTAGAAGACAATGCCTCAATTAAAATCCCTACTCATTGGACCCACCGTTATACGTTATCCACTCAATTTATTATCCACTCCTGAAACTCGGTTTTATTTTATTTTATTTTACCAGAACTAACCATTTCAACACACCCTCGGTTTCTTTAGAAATTTAAGAGGATCCCGAATTCTTGTATTCATTCTTAGAAGTGCCTTTACCAATATTTATGATTCGAAAATTCTATACAAATTTATCATAACTAATTTTACAAGCTAATAACATGGAGGCATTGATGTGTGATACTAGGCCAAAACCCGTCCACTTCCATGTAATAATATTTCACTGTTATGAAGGAGAAACTGATATAGATTTCAAAAATGAAGGAGAACCAGGACCTCAACAAGATATGAGATACAATGAAATAAGCAAAGTTAACTTGATCCCAATTACAATTAAGAAAAAAAGGAAACGTCCAAAACGAAAAAGAATAATGAAAGTACAGAGATTGCTCTAGCCGGACATCATGGCTTGACCAATTGAGTGTAAAGCTTGGGAGGCAAAAAACCTAACATCCACATCCGGATCCTCGCTGAGCTCAACCAAACATGGACGTATAGTCTTCTCAACGACCTTATTGAGAAAAGGCAGAATAGTAGACACGAGGCATCATTAATAAATTATTCATACAGTTACTAGTGTATAACATAAATAATAAGCTCTAAAACACCAGTCAATTTTCACATCATTCCTCAGTAGCTCAAGCACTATAAAAGACAGCCACAATAAATTTATCTATAGAGAGCATCATTATAAAAAAGTGATGTAATAAAACCGTAAATAATGGTCACTTACAGACTGCTCGACGATTGGTAGAAGAGCTTGCAACACTTTAGCTACATTGAATTTGATATTGGGCACCCTGCAAAATGCACCTATCATCACTTATTCCAATATCATGACACAACAAAATTCAGGTTCCATTTGTTTTGTCAAAAGTTTTTTGTAAAAAAGTCTCATTTGCTTATATTTAAGTAAAGGAGTGACATGTTATACATATGTCTTGATTAGAAAATTATAATAACTAGTACCATGATAGTAGAGAAAAATAACTTTTCCTTCGGAAGGGAGGATGTTGCTTTTTACAACACTCTCCATATTTAACATTGAATAAATAAAATATTTTCTGCTATCTTAATATTTTGTAATGATATTTATGCAAAAAATAATTTTCGTTAAAATAAACAAATCCTTGGGGTTCACCAATTTACCTATCTTTTGATGCATTGATGACAACAGGGAGGAGTTTTGAACAAGTAATCTCTGAGCCCATAACGGGAGCAAGTAGAGAAACTGCATGGAGGATGGTCATCCGGTACAGATAGTGTGGATCATTAATCATGTCCAAAACCTGTAAAGGTCAATTGTTTGGATGAGTATCTCACAAATTGTCCCAACAATCATAAACATAAGTATTCACTAAAGTGCTTTCTTTTTCCCAAAACTTAAGTCAATTAACACTTCAAGTTAATAGTATGTGGGATGTCCAATGCCATCCACTAATTAAAATTCTATAGAATCTATACAGTAGAAGGCAGTAGATAATATTGGTAAAGTCTATCAAGAAAACCAAAAATGAAACGCCAAAAGGAACCTGGGGAATTATGTGCTGCATTGCCCATTCTGGTCCAAATTCTTCTGCCAAGCGTTTCACATTATTAGCAGCAGCATCACGAATTGAGTATACCTACAACCATTACAAATATAGCTGATTTAATTGGTATTATTCAGTTGTTCTAAGATAGGAGGACTGCAGCTGAACTGAAGATTTAAACAAAAATTATTTGCTTAAAAACCTTGTCGTTCAGCCATTGCATACAAAGAGCTCCAAGCTTATCATCAAAAAACCTTACACCCAACTGACTAGCCAGTAAGGGTATATATTCTATGATTGCAAGTCGAACTCTCCAGTGCCGATCCTCAGCAAGCTCAACAATAGCTGGTAATAGAGACTGAGATAACAGATCAATGCCAATTACCTGTGTCATCATGTAAATCAGAAAGCTTCAATAAGAGAACATATAAACAGAGTTCAATCTTCAAATTATGAATTTAGAATATACATCAACAATCAGGAAGAATTCAAAATACACATTTTTTTTTAAAACCATAAACCTGGTTCACTTGATCAAGCTTGCTGATAATGTTCAGCCTCACATCAGGAAATTCATCTTTCAAAAGGGATAGGAAAATAGGCAGCAGCTGCTCTATGGTAGCATCCTGCAACCGCCACACAGATGAAGATAAATACAAACCCACTTTGACAAGATTTAACTAAATGGAGAACAGTTTCAAAAGGAAAAACAATGTAATAGATAGTTCAGTGGATAGAAACTATGGATACCATAAAAAGAAATAAAAAATCAATATGAAGATTTCACTAACGTGTACATTTTACATGTATGGTATATAGCTGCACCTATTTGAACTCACATTCTGTTTGAAAATGATGAAATAACAGAATCTTAAGCTTGAGCACAACAACTATGTGTCCACATAGAGATTCTTACCTTCCCCAAAACCGGTGCCATTCCCATTATAACTGAAGCCAAAGCAGAGCGAACATGCTGGGATGAATCTGTTGATAAATCCTGTTGCAGACAAACTAGATCAGTTGCTAACATCTTTAGGCAATCCCAGAAAAAATCAAGGCTGATCAGGTATAATAAAAGTGCTGACAAGTATATCGGTGTTTTATTTATGAGAATGCATACCTTCACACATGGTAGAATATGCTGAATAGCAAGTTCTGGATTTAATATGCGGGAAAATTTGGTCACTTTTCCAGCAGCAGCTATACGTACTTCAGCCTCATTATCACGCAGTAGCCGAACATATGCAGGAACCAAGTCTGACCTGTAAATATAATAGCATCATTAAACAAAGCAATTAGAAATTTCAGAAAAATCCCCATTCATATACAAAACCATGTCAAGCATCCCAAGGAGTTTATATGCATTTATAAACATTATTTCAAAAATAATAATAGAGTTCCAACTAATGATAGTACATCGAAACATAACACAGCTTCTAAACCAAGATAGCACTAGAGGGAACAGAAACAAGTGGAAAATTTATGAACAACAAACAAGTCTTTCAATAAGTAGGAAGACTACCTAGTAGGCTCAGGACCAACTGCTTCACATAGCTCATAAAGTTGATTGGCAACCATATAACGAACACGCCATGACTTATCCTGGTCAAGAAATAACTTAAATATATCACATGACATTTAGGGCTTCATTCTGGGAACAACACAAGCCAGAAAAAGTTGAAACAAAGCTACATAAATTTTTTACTCAAAATTTTGGTTAATTAATATGCCAAAACAAAAGCATATCTTCCCAATTAATATTGATGCCAGTTACCTGTGAGAAATTGACTATGACAGGAAGGATATGTGCCACACAATCTTGAGGCTCCAACAACTTCCCAAGAGCTGCACAACCCTCCACAGCAAGTAGACGAACAGAATCTTGATCTAAGAAAAAAAATAAATTCAAAATATTTATCAAGCTGCACATGTTAAAAAACAGATCTGCATTACAATTTACACATAAAGTCATCATTTTCAAACATGAAGTATTATAATAATTATATGAATGTTGAACAGCCTCAGGAAACAATGTCATAGAGGATTATCCACAGTGCCAGACTATTGGCTCTTCCGTTGATTTTAACACCTAATCTGACTAACAAACAATAATCTTAGCCAAAGAAAGTTAGTAGGAAGCCTATATTGCATGTGTATCCTCACATTTCTCCTCCTTTAAAGGGATTCATGGTATTTGGGTGCTAAAATAAGTCAGATAACTTCGCATACCATCATGTGTGAGATCCTCAAATAGGGACATTATATCAGTTTTCAAGTGAGCAGGTTCAACAGTAGCAGCAAATTTTCCCAGGTTTGTTGCAGCAGATCTCCTAACCATAGGCATATCATCTTGACACAGTTGACCATATATAGTTCTCAATTCAGTTTTTGATGTCTCTTGAGCACTGGGGTACGCAATATGGAATAATCCACATGAGGAAACTCGTGCTGTGAACCACTCACCAGCAGCCAGTCTCTACATGTTGAAGAGTATCATAAGCAAATGGTCAATGTGCTGCCATTCTCTTGGCATGGTATGATAATATCAAGAAAACTGAAAAAGAATGATGACATGAGGTCCAAATATGACAACAAAACTATAATAACAGGTTCTGATATACACTGAAACATACAGCTTGGCGGACTACATGCTCTAACAGACCCAACAGTTCTATAGCTGTCAGACGTCCATATCAAAAACAGAAATTGAAGCCTAAAACTTGGGAGTACAAAGTTTTCCTAGTACATTTGTAACAAACGAGTCTAGAGTCAAGAAAAATTTTGAAGATAAAGGTGGACGAAAGAAAAAATAGTAATTAACCATACTTTCACTAGAGGAATAAAGTATTCAATTATGTCTTGTTCTCTCATTTGAGCTCCAATTCTACATAGTGACTCCACCGCTTTGTCCCTTACACAAGTTTCCTCAACGGTGCAGAGAGTTTCTAATGGGGGTAGTAGGACATTGGCATGCTCTACTCCTCCAACATAAGGAATAAACACCCCCAATTCCTCTGCCATTGCGAGAAGCACCTCATCATCATCATCACTGTTTTCACTGAGAAAAGGGATCAATTCCTTCCTGGTCCTTTCCTCCCCAAGTGCACGTGCAATTGTTGAAAGTCTGCGGATCGAGTTCAGTCTAAGCTGAATATCTTCATTTTTTAACTCATCAATCAAAACTGCTATTGGGTACAGAGGTTCATCTACCGTCGCCATGTTGTCTCACAGGATCCGCTAAACTGAAAACACAAGGAAATTATATAACAATTCACTTTAGACTCATCACATCAGGGAAAAAAAAAGAAAAAAACAGATGAATACTTCACTCCATAAAACATGCCATATCTACTAAGCTGACTGTAATTTGATAGTAAATGTAATTTTTTTCTTTAAACCAAATACCTAGCATCAGAAAGGTAGTAAAATTCACATTCAAAATCGACAAATCTTCCTCGTGATCTCAAGCAATGACCTTTAATTTAAAGAACATTTTACCAAGTGAAAAAAATGAAAATCAGGTTGCACAGATAAATTGCCATTAAAATCCAGATTGCTATTCAGCAATTAGAGAAAATCATAGGGGAAGAAGAAGGGGAGAAAGAGGCACGGGGAGCGCAAAAGCAAGGAAAAGTAGAAAATTAATGGTATATTACCCGGTGGGATAGTTTCTGGAACTCGATCTAGTAAGAGACGGTGTTTCAAGACGAAGTGAAGCCGATCTGTTGGTTGCAATGTTGTTAAGAACTTAGATGCTATTTTTCCTGGAGAATTTCACCATCGTCGTTGTCGAATTTAACTTTCCGTTTCGTTTTGACCAAACCGCCCCGTCGCGTTCATTCGGCGAATAGTTGGGGTTGGATATTTCGAATTAGCTTTGGGCCGTATACGATTATGCTCGACCCTAAACAGTGGAAAGACATCTTTCATTTTTGGTATTAAAACTAATTTTAAAACACTATATAAGGCGATTTGAAAGAAATTAATTCAAAACGTAAAATAAATAATAAATCATATTTATACATAAATATATAATAAAAAATTAAAATTAATTTTTTTATTTTATTCAACTTTAATTTACTATAATCATATTCGAGGTATTTAACTGTTTTAAAATTAGATAGCAAATATATAAAGGAGACATGTATGGTAATTTTTGTGGGGGTGTGTGACTTTCACAGTTACCCATTACCTTCCATTCTCAGAGGAGATTCCAACCGTTTTAATATGTTTAGTCGCTTCATCATATATTATCTTGCAATGTTGGATTATCACAGTATCGTAAAATACTTATACAAGTTTAGAAAATAACTAGAAACAAAACCATGGCATCGATTAATACATAATTTATTATTTAATAAAAATTATATGAATTCTTAAATAATTTACTATTTTATTTTATGAAAGGAATAAATATAAAAAAATTGAATTGTTATTTCAAATTGGGTACTTAATATAGTTCTAATGATTAAAGGACATATTACATTAATCGATTGTATAAAAAATACTATTATACATTTAATATATTATATCATATCATTATTGGTTTAATATGTATATAAATAAATAAATAATTTTTTAAGTAAATTTTCGTAATGAAACCAAAACTATTTATCTTAATAATTAAAAATCAAAAATTCATTTTATGCGATTAAATGGAGTATATAAGTATGAAAATATTTTTCTAATTAAATGTCCATGACTGTTTTAAGCAAATAATTATCTCATTTTTGTAAGTGAATAATTTTTTTAAAAAAATTCTTAATAAAAATAATAATTTTCTATTATATATCTGTAACCATTAAGCAGTGTTTAACATTTAAAATATGATAAAAATATTGGCAATAAAATTAATACGCATACTCATATTCATTTATCATATGTGTTCAAGAAAAAACGATAGCATCTTTTGTAATACAAGTTTCATACAATTTTAATTTTAAAGTATATTATAAATTAAAAACTAACAATATTGTAAAACAAAGTATGTAATGATCGAAAGTAACAGTATATTATAAAATAAACTTCTACTTTGTGATTTTTACCATAATAAAATATTCAATATTATTATAAAATTTATTTTAAATTAAAAAAGATGGTTAAAAATTGCATGAAAAAAGAAATATGGTGGTGAAAAGTAAAATTAAAAATAAATGTGGTTACAAATGTAAAGGGAAGCGAGTAGTTGAAAAGTAAAATTAAAAAAAAAATAAGAAAAGAAACTGTTTGCAATTTTGAATCAACGAAAAAGTTGGAAAGAGTGGGTTGATACTTATAAAAATAAAAAGAAAATTAAAGAAAAGATCCACATTTGAGAGAGTATAAATTAGAAAAGTACTCCTTTTGTAAGTACAGGTTTGGTAAGAAATTTAGGCATTTTTTAGCGATTAATTGATAACATTAATGATTAACTACATAAATAAAATTATATATTTACTATTAGTCGTAGGTAATAAATATTAAAGTTGTTAAGTTAACATTTGTTACCAGAATAAGACCATAAATTGTAACATTATGAAAGGTTAGCTTGGTAATAAAGTTATACATAGGTCGAGTGACTCGTGCCAACCCAATGAGCACAATCCAAAAAATATAGGGTTGAAGTTTTTTTTTTTTGTTCAATACATTTGTTGAAATTTTTTTTAATAACTCAATTAATAATTAAATCAAACTCGAGTTAAGATAAAAAAACTCGATAAGATATTTTGACCAGATTATATTAATTTATTTTTAATAATATAATTATATATTAAAAAATAATTATATTTAATTATTCTTAATAAAAAATTAATTAAATATAATTAAATATTATATATATTTAAATATCATATTATCTTTTTAAATGTATATTTTTATTTTAAATTTTTTACTAAAAATTAAAAAATATTTTTTTAAACTATTGGATTGGGTCTTCGACCTTTTCATTTGAAAAATCGGATTAGGCTAGGCCAATTTTTTAAATGTAAATAGATCAAGCCAAGTTTAAACTTTAAATTTCATATAATTCGGCCTGCTCAGCCTAACTCAAGTACACCTTTATTTAATAATGTTTAATCCATTAAAGAAACAATCCAATAGTACTGGTCCACTAAGAGATCATCTTTTTATTAGAATCATTAAAACATATGGAATGATCATTCGATCATTAATGTGTAAAGATCGGCCTAACTATATAATTAAGACTAATATATTTAAGCTATAACCAGCAAGATAAAAAATATTCACTCATTATATAAAGATCGATTTACCATTGGTTGAAATGATTGGTTTATCATATTTGAGAATCTTTCAAATGATCACTATAAAAAAAGATTATGTATTGTTTCTTAACTCTAATCATTTTTTCTATATTTCATTACTTCTTGAAATCTAAGTTAATTTGAGCATTGAAGGGTCTTCAATAGTACACACCATGAAAACTTATTTACAGATCATTTTTCTCGGTGGTCATCTCTCTGCTATGATCAACCGTACGTTGCCACTTATGACAATCGTTGAGAAATTTATTATAATAGATTGTATATAAAATAACATATAAGAATAAAAGTATATTTTATTATTTATTTAACTAACTTTTTATTTTAATAATATCTCATATTTTATATATTACTTATCTTATTAAAATATCTTGTACAAATATATTATTACAATTTATTATTTATTAATTTTTAGCATAAAAATAAATTATTATAATTATAAAATTTTACTTTAAGAAATGAATAATTATTTTGTTATACTTATTTTATTTTCTTTAAATAAATAATAATTACGATTTTAGAATGAATGATTAACTAATATAATTTATGCATGTAAATAAAAAATATATTATATATAATAAAAAAAGTGAGCAAAGAGATGGGATAATTTTTTTTGATGAATTAAATTTATTATAGATATATAAAAAGATGAGTATAATGCCAAATATTTTTTCATACTTGTAAATAAATTCAAAGAATATATCTTATCTCTATATATTTTATGCTTTGAGTAGCCTTGTATTTAGTATCTCATTTTTTCATTTATACATATAATGTTTTTCATAATTAAAAATTAAGATTTTGAAGTTTTTTTTTAACAAGGGTAAAGGAGGAAATAAGTGTACAATTGAGGAGATAAAATTTTTTTTGTTGACTTTGGCTCAAACAACTATTTGAAAACATTGACTCTCCAATTTTTTCAAAATTACTAATTGAAAGTCAATAAACCAACTAAACAACTATTTGCTAAACATGTAAAATAATTATTTGATCAAGTCAATCAACTAATATCAATTAAATTGGCTAAAAACTAGTGAAAAATCCATTTGCTAAACACCTTCTTATTATAACAAAGTGAAAATTCCATTTCCAAATAATTTGGTAATGGATATGAGAAGAAATATCATTCATTATGAATCAGGGATATTAAACCCTAAACAAAAGAATAATAATAGTTATCGATACTTCAATGTAATGATATTTGATATTGTCTTAAATTTTAGACATGATTTTAACTATCATGTCTAAAATTTAAACTCAAATTTTTCAATGTGTACATTAATTAAATTATTGTCCCTATCATTGTTTTGGGGGAAAAAAAAGGTAATGATTGTTACATACTACCATATACCACTATCTTGTCTAAACAAAGTTAGTACTTCTTAAAATGTTATGTATGTAATGTAACTTGTAATTAAGCATGGAAGATACACCATTATTATCATGCACCATTGAATTCTAGGGTCTAGATCTGCATAATATTTCATAGACTAGACAAAATCTAATGAATTTTTGGGGTGAAAATGAAATCTAATGATTTAAAACTATAAATGCATAGTAAGGTAATGCATCTCAATTTTTAATTTTTTCCTTAAGCATGTGACCATCGTTTCTCTGTACAAGAGTGACCCCACAACTATAGACTCCTAGCTAGTGCTTTGGATGGAAAAAAAGCCCAAAAGGCGATCAGGAAGCATTTTCAGAATTAGCAAATAAAACACGTCCTTACATTTTTTCAGAAGTAAAACCACATTTGACTCCGCTGATGTTTTAGCTACTAAACGGCCTGCAGAGCCTCAATGACAATAACAATGCTCCTTTCTAAGTTGAGCCGCAGGCTCAGGAAAAGTTGAGATGACAAGGCTCAGTCCCTTACATACAGAAGAACCACTCCAAGAAAACAGTACTATACTTTTCACATTTATGATTTCCTTTGGATTCGACATCATCTGATCTTTGAATCAGAAAATAGAATGGAAGCACCATTACTTCAAGCATCCAAAACTACCAATGGGGTCATATAATAAAGGCTTCAACATGAGAAGTGATGTCAACAGCCTACTATCAGCTTCCATAGTCAAGAGAACGAACAACGCAGATGTTGGTTTAAAGTATTCCTGCATTAAACAACAATCGATGTGGCAATTAAGCACATATCTCAATTGTTAAACTTAATGCAGTTACATAATCTCCTCCAAAACCCATCAGATGGTGTCTGCATCTTGAGGGGGTCCTTAAAGTTTGCTTTCTCACTTAATTCTTCGAAGGAGTCAACAAGGTTCTGGAGCCTTGCCACAAATTCAATAAGAAGGGATGTAAATGTTGCCAGAGATAAAGAACTAGCACTCTCATAAGTTTTTGATTCCTCCTCTTTTGTTGCCGTATCTGCTTTAATGGAAACACGTTCAACAGGCCAAGATATCTGCTTCCTGAACATGTTTTCTGAGGTAACAGCTGCTGCAGGCATCGGGGCGTTAACAGTAGGTTTAAGATGGCCATCCCAACTGTTTGGAGCTTGGACTGCCCTGAGATCAAGCACAGCTTCACTAAGAGACTTGTACTCTAGAAATTTTCTTTCATCATCCACATCTAAGAGATCTTGTGGCCTGTCCTCTCTTGGGCGGTTTCCAATTTCCCAACTCTCTGAATTTACAAGAAGGTAAGATTTTTTATCAATCTTCTGTTGCAAATCTTCTGCCGCCTCATGTACTTCATACAGAATGTCTACCTGACCTAGTTTCTCCATTGTTTTGACTTTGTTTCCAAGTTCACGCAACACTTTGGCCCCTTCGTAACCTACTCTCTGAAGCTCACTGCGGAAAACTTGTCTTTTCTCAGCCGGGGCCTATTATATGTAGAAATGAAAATTTAGTACATAAATACTTGTACAGATAATTCACGCTAAAGAAATTAGACCAGAATAAGAATAGTCAAAAAGGGAAAACGTTTCGCATTGCACAATGCTAGCTGAAAACCTAAAACCTTAAGCAAAAGATATATCACAGATAATATACTGCCATAACAACAACCGCCCCCCCCCCCCAAAAAAAAAAAAAAAAAGGGAAAAAAATCTAAAAGGAAAAATAAATCTTATATGATAAATCTGCATAAGTCCATTGTACAAATTCCAGGTCTTGAGACAGTAAAGAGGAGTAAATCCCAAAGACTTTTAGCATAACTAAACATTTTAAGCTATAGGTTTAATTATAATTTTGGTCCCGCATATTAAGTTAGTTGTATTTGATCCTCCTTAATAAATATAACATTCTGTTTTGGTCCCTCTAATTCAAATTGGAGCAAATTGGATCCTCATTAACAAATTCTGTCAAATTAAATATTGAAAAATGATAATTATTACGCATAGATCTCACTAGACTCTACGTTGGCAATAACTAGGAAGGAAATCAGTAGGCCATATGATGCCAATGGGCAAATTGAGGATGTTTTTGTGTCATTGGTGGGTCATGTATTTTATTTACAGCCTTTTTAACATGACAAAGTAAATTTCACTAATTTTATCATACAATAATTATATACCTGGAGTCCCAGAGCGTTGGGGAACCAAGGCCTCAACCAAGGAGTGCTGGAATATGGGTGTATGAGAGTGCCTGAATCCCGTTGTTTTGTGTGTGCACGAAATGCCAAAGAGTTAGAAAATTTTCTCTTTGACATGGAGCAATATTTTCGAGCCGTTAGGTCAAATTCAGAGGAAAAGAAGGTTATGACTGCTGCTAATTAGGATTTTCTGTTTTCAATTTGATGGAAGTAGCCAATTTGGACTTAATTTGTTCTGATTTGTATATTAGGACTAAAATAGTATATTATATTTAACAAGACCAAATGTGATTAATTTGTAAATTGGGGGACCAACATTATAATTAAGCTTAAACTATATGAAATGATCATTCAAAGGCCATGCATTAATGGATGATGTGTACCTGTATTTCAGAGAGAATACAGCCATGCATAGCCATGACCGTAAATGCACAATGCCTTAATGCTCCACTTACTTTCACATAATTCTTCCAGGGATATTTAAGCAATTTGTAATGACCATGTGGTGGCTCCCAGACAGCAAAGCCCATCTTTAATCAACAGCATTTATATGGAGTCAGAAATGTAATCAATATCAATCAATGAAGTAGAAAGAAAACTCAAAAAGACTTTACCAATGCATCCTCTTGGCTTGTAGACTCGACAGCTGATCTGTAGCCACTGTAAACAGGGTCATCAGCAGCCTGGTAAGTAAGAATTTTTGAAGGAACCCTCTTATATTCAATACAATTAAGGTAATTGTTCAAAACACCTGAAAGGAAACCCAGTGAAGTTTTTCAAGGAAGGAAATGAGATTAAGAGCCAGCAAATCTATATGGTAGTAATTATAAATTGAATGTAATAATTAATAAAATGTTGGGGAGCAGACAACCTTCCAAGGAAGTTGCAACACCTATGAAATTTTTTGCCACAAGATTGTGGAGATCCTCCCCAGCCCAGATTGGATAAATACACATATTTACTCCCAAAGAAACAGTAGCACCAAGTGCAATGAGCAAAAATCTATTTACAGCTGTTTGAACAAATTCTCCTGTTCGATAACCAGACACTGTGATAAAACAATACGTGATCAAGAAGACGCGGAATCCATATTCATAAGGCTTCAATGTTGGATACAGTTTCGCATAAGTTGCACAAAACCCTAGCATACACAGTTCATCAGCATTCCAGGCACGAGCCAAAAAGAAAGGAGATACAAAGAACTTTGACCAGGAAAATAAGGAACAGTGATCAGAAAACCATACCTACAGTAAAGATGCTGATGATAATTATAAGTTCTTCCCATTCTCCAGCCAATGCTGATAACTCAGACATTCCTAAAGCTAGCCCTCCAGCTGACAAAGTCCCCAATCCTCTGTTAAACCCCTTGCTAAGTGTTGCCCCTGCAGCATTGCAACGTACTTGAGACTAAATATGAATAAGAGAAAGGTGCAAACTAATGCCTGTGCTGACCAATGAAAAGCAAGGAAGGAGGAATTCACAATAAAGAGAACCCCTAAAATATAGAATTTTGTGCTATAAGAATGAGAAGAAATACACAACAGTGGCAAAGATGAAGCTATTTATCAAAGCAGAAGGCAGCAAGAACTGGACGCTATCTCATTTCATGTTGTATACATGAGCAAAAAGGAACCAATTGGAACCTAAACAGTAGTTTTGGTGCATAAGGGAGATCAAAAGAAATCAAAGAAAACTGAATTAACAATCAGGATCGTTATATCAGTAAGTTAAGTGGCCAAAAAAAATAAAAATCCTATCATTTACCCCAATCATATCTACTCGGTCTTGGTCATATGTTATTACTTGAAGTTGAGGCACAGTTCATTAAAATAAAGGTGTAGAACAGTGCCCGTTCCAAATTCAATGGAAAACAAGTGCAACTATCTTTCCGCCCTACCTTTGCAATGTTAAGTCCATTAAACATATCGCCAAGCAAATATAGCAACTTCGTGCACAAACTCATGGTTGTTTGACCAAAATTCAGTATGCATGTGAAGAAACAATGAAAATGGAATCGATAAAATTTGCCCCCACAACAAATATTAAAAAAATGAAACAGGAAAGCGTCATCCATACCTATACTGAATTCGAACACAACCACAACCGTTAATATAGCCCAAACGGAATACCGACTCATGTCCTTGAAGGGTTCTTTGAGAAAAATCAAAAGCGAAATGAGCATCAGAGCTAGACCCATTTTCGCAGAGAAGATAATTTTCCTGGGATCAGAACGACCCATTTCATAGGCCTTATTGGAGACGCTTTTGATTGTCTTCCAGCCATCGATAATCCCATCAGAGAAAGCTCGATAGGAGCAACATCTCCTCCCGTCTTGTTGTTCATATTCATCATGTTCAGGCATGGGGATTCCTATCTGAGAATAGCCACTCTTCATGGAGAGTAGCCTCTCCCTCTTTTCTGCGAAATTGTACCTGAAGGACCCATATTTGGCGATTTTCCCAGCCATACTCACGGGAGAGAAATTGATGTTTTGGTCTTGTACGGAAAAAGCATGAATCTGGAAGCTGTAACTCCCGGATCGAATGAGAAATCACTTTCAAAACTTAATCACTGCAAAGCATCGAGTAGGGAGGGAAGCACCACTGTTAAAATTGGAAAGGTTTAAAAATGACGCCGTTTCAGACTGGATTTGTTCGAAGCCAGAAACAGGATGCGAAATTTGCCTAAATTCCATTTTTTTTTAATACCTTTTTCGTTTGTTGAGAGAGAAAGTACAGAAGGTCAAACGTAAAGAATGAGAACCGGATCTTGTCGTGGTGGCCCACCACAAACCAGTTAAAATATGACAAGTGGTTGATAGACGTGCATACATGTACTGTAATCTAGGTTGCAAATTGGATAATATGCAAATGTCTTTTAACAGAAAATACAAAGGGGGTTTCTTGAGTAATCATTTTTCTGGTACTCTTAAGTACTCATTGCTAAGATGAAAAGGGCTGCTTACACGTGGATGAAAAAACCGGAAGATCGAGGTCATTGTCTAACCAAATAAACAAGAGATATTTTGCCCTTTCCTTTTGAATAGAAAAAGTTATATCTTCATACTTGAAAATTAGGCGTTTTGGAAGGGAAGGTGTGACCGACGGACGGAGGTCGAGACAATGCAGGCATATGGTGGTGTGACTGGAAACGGGTATCGGTGTGGAAGCAAAGACAGTGAAAGGCAGTTGATGGTAGTAACCTTGTGTATTTTTCTATGGGTTATTGCGATTTGCAAGACAAAAAATGATTTTCTACCTTTTCTTTCACTGCAATGATTTTCTTCATGGGTTAAGTTCAATGAAACATGAAGGGTATTTTCGTCCTCTTATCCAATTCTCACTGTTGCTTGAAAGAGTGTCAGGTTATTTTTCACGAAGGGCTTAGATTTTATCTTCTCATATCAACGGTTCAAATGAGATCATTTTTATCGTACTCATTGGTTAGAACCACCCAAATATAAATAATGATATTCTCAGTTTGTAATATTAAACGACTAATGATGATAAATTAATTTTTAAAACGGCACACTTTGTATTGATTTGAGATATGTTAATGGCCTCACTTTTTACGAAAAAGAAAGTGTAAAGAAAATAGAAATAGCAACGAAGATAAATTTAAGTTTTTCTTTTCTTTTTTTTTTTAACTAAGTTAGACAATTGCATTTTAAACAGCTTTGTCAAAACTGAAGCTATGTTTTGAGGGAAGGAAAAAGGAAAAAATTGCCTTTAGAAGTTAGAAGGATCGTTGAAATGTCAGATTCAAAGCAGAAATGCACAGCCACATGTGCTTTGCTTGGTATGAAGGCTAGAGTACAACAAACTTTTTTATTAATTACTAATTTTAAAATTTATTATATTATTTCAAAATTTATAATTTTGATAATACCAAATAAATATCTTTCACTTATTATCAATCATTCAGTTATGAATATTTTCTGAAGAAGTTCCTAACAAAAATTATTTTTCTCGAGAAATTTTCTCCTGCGGTGAATCAAAGTGCTGCCACAAATAAACAACGATGTTACACAGTGCCAATTCATTTCAACATCTTCCTACCCATCCTTATACGAACAAATACACAGGGTTAGGAATTTCAAACCTTATCTGTTTGTGATTTGTGAAAAATGTGGATGAAAGAGATCTCATTTACATATATTATCTAATTTGATAATTAACTGATTTTATTATTAATTAATTAGTTAAATTAACTATTAATTTATTTGATCAGTTAATATTGTTAATTATTTATTTAAAAATATTTAATAAAATTATTTATTTATTATTAATATTTATATGTAAAATAATATATAATGATATGTGTATATTTTATAATTTATTTGAATATTTTTCACTTAAATAATATTTTAAATTATAATATATTATTTATTATAATAAATTCTTCTGAAAAACTATATCATTACAATTTATTACATTTATTTATTTTTCTTAAAAAATAAATAATTATAATTTAAAAAAATGCTTGTACTATTTTGTAGATACGGTAATTATTAAATTTTCTTTTAAGTATTTTTAATATCAATTTAAAATTTATATATTTATCATTAAAAATATTAATAAATTATATATTTTAAGTATAAAAACATATTTTTCACAAATAATATCATTCTGTTATTTCTTTTTTTCTTAATATATATTGTTCTTTAATTCAAAAGATATCACTTGACAAAAAATTAATTTTCTCAATAAATTTTTTATTATCTTCTATGAAATGAAATATATATTGTCTTTTTTTCTATAAAACTTGATAAAAAAAGAGATGATTATATTCATGTAATTTTTTATTATTATGTAAATATTTTAATACAAATTATTATACTTATTTACTTTTTACTTTAAGAATAAATAATTATAATTTATTATATATATTATATTTTTCTCTAAAAAATAAATAAATATAATTTAGTACTTTCTTATTTATTAGGAATGAAAATGTAAAAAATGAGGCAAGAATATCTTTTTCTATACTAACTATAAATTAGTCACTTTAAAAAATTATTATTCTTAACTTTTTAGGGCCAATAGACTAAATAAAACAATTATTTAGCAAATACTTAAATTAGTTGGTTGGTATGATTAATTAATTAAAGATGGTTAAAAAGTTATTAAGTAATTATTTACCAAACACCCTCGTCGTAAAAATTAATTAAAAGACAAATTAAAGGATTTCTAAACTTTGCTGTCATGTGAAATTTGTTCATAGGTATTTTTTTTTAAATGATAAGAAATTAAGTACACATATAAAATTTAAGAATCGAAATTCAAATGCAATGAAAAGTAAAAGTTTCAAGATAACTTTGTTGATGATATAAAAAATTTTAATACACAGTAAACAAATAAAGATTTTTCCTTTATTAAAGAAGGAATAGATATTAAATTAAAAAATATATATACGAATCTCTTGAATAGAAATCCTTCATATATTTAAATTGAAACCAATAAAGTGAAAATCTTCATTCATCCACTCGTTCGCACACCAATAATCTTAAAATCGTGGCTTTTGGAGGACATAGCACCCCACACACGGCCACTTCAAACATGACAAAAACAGACGGCTGTTTTCATAGAATAATTAGACAAAACATGAAGGCGGTGCCCATGTCTATCAAATGGGTCTCCAACTCTCCAATGAACACAGCAACATTCTACAACCCCAAACAGAAAAAAAAATTATGGCCAAGCTGTATATGAAATCCTCCAATTTCAAAACCACAACCACTATTTGATGACCTTGCTTGCGTGTCAAACACAGGTTAGATTAACCATTTCTGATGATTGCAGATTCGGATTCTTTAAACTCCAGGTATGCAACAGTGGTCTAGTCTGTTGCATTATTCTTTCACCCCTTTCTTTATTTGAAAAAATCTTTGTGGTTGAAGAGAAAATTTTTAAATTTATTCTATTTTTTTTTTGTTTGAATGAAGAGAAAAGAAGAGAAATAGCAATTTTAAAGCTAAAGTGTATAATTTTCTAAAATTTTCAAATTTAAAATTTTTTTTTCACCACTCTCTTTTTAATTCAAATTTTAAAAAAAAAATTCTGTTATCTTCCTAGCCAAACATGGTCAGTCCCACTTGTGGCCGGAATCAATTGATTCCTGAACATGTGATTAAAACTCGTACTACTGTACAATGCATTGTCTGCAAATGTTTTGACATGGAGCAAGTACATGGGTGATGTGTGATTCTCACAGACAGTATTGCTTGGCCGAGCACTCCAATAGAACAAACAAGTACCTTATGTTGCAGACTAGCTTTGTGGCTATCCTTTTCGCTTATTTCTCTTCTAGGCTATCTTTGGGTGGAGAAAAAATAAAATTAGAAATGAGAAAAAAATTTTAAACTTATTTTTAGATGAAGAGAAAAAAAAAGGAAAGAAATATTAAAAATAAAATTTGTGATTATATTTTTTTAACAATTTAAATTTTAAAAAAAATTTCTCATTTACTTGCTTTCTAATATAAATGTAAAAATTTTCTCTTCCTTCCCTCCTCTTTTCTTTTCATTCAAATAATGGGCTACTATTGAAATTTCATCACATATTTTTATTATTATATTATTTTGAATACATTAAAATTTATATTTTTAATTTTAATTTATTCATTTTAAAATTTTTAACTAGCTATTTGGAATGATTGATAACTTTGAACTAGCTATTTTTCAAAACGTCAGCACTAGCAGCATTTTCAAATGGCTATTGGGCTACAAATTATTAAATGGCTAAAATACCCTTGATAATTTTTCATATTCTCTGATTTATCTTTCTTTCAGCCCACCCTGCTCATCCTGTTTTCTACTTCTCTCATGTCACTCACCATAGAGGCTTCATTTGACTCTACCAAAACATTTATCAACAATTAAAAGTTGAAGAAGCAAACTATTGATGAATCAGATTCAGTACCAAAACCGGTGAACTTCTAACTTTAAAATAACCAGTAAATAAATATCCTACAACTTATGATTAGGAAAAATATATTAAATAATTATAATTACTAATTTTTTTGATAAATTTATTTATTATAAAAATTATATTAATTTAATTTTAAAGAAATATTTAATATATAATAATTATAATGATATATTATTTACAAAAAAAATTAATCTACTAAATAACATATGTAATATAAAATATTAAAATAAAATAATACTCAAATAATTTATAAAATATACTCATATTCTATATATCATTTTACACATAAACAATTAATCATAATCAACAGATTTTATCAAACATTGTTGTTTAAACAGCTAATACAATCAGTTGGTCAAATCAGTTAATACAATCAGCTATTAGCTAATAATTAATTGAATTAACTAACTGTTACAGCTATCAGTTAATTGTCAAATAAGGCCAAAGACTAGGAAAGAACAAGAATTGCATGTCCAAAGACACACACCATGCGGGTAACAACTCACACAGAAAAATGCTCATTCTTCCACTTAATGATTACACTTCAGACACTCAGATACGGAGGAAAATATCAAGCAATGGGTTCTCATGCTGCTGTTATCCCCATTTTCTATCAGTTCTTAGTCAAGTAATGGGTAATAGTGATAAAGTTTGATCTTAAATTATGTTAAAGTGGCTTGCAATGCAGGTTTCTTTGCATCAGATAGAAATATATGCCAATTTTCTCCGTTGTAGGTATTGAAGTGCCTCTCACTTCACCAGCTTCTCAAGTTTCCCTTGGGACAGAGGACAACTCCACCATTGCTGGTATGCTATCATCTCTCTTTCAACAGTCCTCTAATCTAAACGCTACATATGATATCTATTAAATGCTTGGCCCCAAGCACGTCCGGTCGAACTCACTCAAACAGTGTGAGAAGCCTACACGCTGCGTCTTGATGTTATCGGCTTGTGCTTAGGGCAAATGTATAAATGTGTCCTACAACCTCTACATTCAATGGTAAAAACAGATCAAATTTTGTTGGAATCGATTCAGCATCTATACTAAGTATTAAAATCGATTCAATAGCACTTCAACAATATGTTAATCGATTCAATCTTTATACAAATACAACTCCCACTACCAATACACCATAGCAGGGACCTAGGAATCAGAAAGCATATTTTTTAGAGAATGAAGGAATGAATTCTCCTTTATTGAAATCAATATTGATACATCCATATCAAAATAAATAGATAAATGCGTTTATATATTAAGTTCTAACCACAAATTTAACTATCATAATAAACTTAGTTTAATTAACTAACTTACAAATCTGAATTAACCAGTGCACTTGTGAACAGTTAACATTGTCCGAGTTCTGAAATTCCTGTTATGATTTGATGACTTTTACAATTGGGAATTTCAGCCTCTCCAGAAATTTCAATAGCGCCTATGCATAACAAGAGCACTATGGGATTGAGAGCTTGGAAGTAGCGAAGCCAATGATCTTAAGGCAGAGAGTAGTCTTGTTCTGCTGATGGCTATATGGCGGTTTTAGTACTCCCATTAGTGTTCCATTCAACAGATACTAATAATGCATTATGAGACCATGTTTAAATGAAAATTTGCTCTTTCTTTTTTGTTTTGGTCTTACAGTAGATTGGTTAGATCATTTCACGTACTAGAATTTGACAATTTGTACAAGCTAGGATTGTCCTACTCTTGGAACAAAAATTCAGTAGTTTCTGATAAATAAATGAGCCATTTAGACATTATAATCCCTACATTGATCACAACCTGATGTCTGTAATATATAGCAAAATCTATTGTCTGATACAGAAGATAATAAGAAATTCTTCAGACGACTTAATCCATCTGATGAACTACCCAATAATAAAAATGAAACCCAACAATACTTCACAACAAACATTTTAGTTCATAGATACACTCAACGGGTTATACAATATAAACACATGCATCACCTTACAAATTGAGGGCAATGCACTAAGTCCAGATTCATTGGTCTCGAATTGTATAATGAACGTAAGTTGTGTTTGCAGTGTCTCTAATGCTAGACTACTCCAAACTAGGAGCCACCTCTGTTGGATTGGACTCAAATACGTCTGAGTTGGATTCTTCAGGTTCTTCTAAAAGTTCTTGAGACTGAATAGATTCCTTGTAAGCAGGAGTCATCTTGAAATCTGTTGCCCCTTCGTTATACGTGACTGCGGCAATCACAGCAGAGATGGCCTGAGATGGAAGTAAGTACACTAATAGTTAAAATCAAATCTTATGTCCATATGGTAGTGTCGGACTATCTTGATTGTCCAGGCAGATACGGGTAATGCTGCAGTAGGTTTACACATTAACTCACATGATCTCGATTTGAATTACTTTTTTCTACCTAAAAATATCTTTCGTAAAAATATAATTATAAATTATTAAAATAATAAAAAATAATTTATATATTCAATATTAAATATAATAAATTTTGTGAAAGACAAAATCATCTTTTAATAAAGCAGAGATGGGTAATGCTGCAGTAGGTTCACACACTAACTCACATGATGTCAATTTGGCTTAGTTTATTTTGGCAGAAAACATTTTCCGTAACAATATAATTATAAATGACCAAAATCATGAAAAATAATTTATACATTCAATGTTAGATACAAGAATTTTGTGGAAGATAACTTCATCTTTTAAAGAGGAAGTTGTTATACTCTCCCACTATGACTCTTGAGATCATTTTTTTAATCACAGAGTATAAAGATAAATGATACTCCTTCAGTTGTATATAATGAAATGAAATTTTTTCTAGAGAAAATGTTTTCCAAAAAAACAAAACAAACGGGGTATGTAAAATTGGCTAACTGCGCACATGAAGCCACCTAAGGCAATTATCATTTTCCGGCAGAGAATCATGGGCTTCCAATATAAGAAACCAGAAAATTATAACATTGATTTGGCATCTCATTAAACAGCATGACAATCAGAAAGTTACTTCCTCCCACATTGCTTCGAGTAAAGGCTATCGTGACGTTATGATTGGAAATTAGCATATCGCATTCCTTAGCAATTAGCATCAAATGAGTTCAACATAGTATATACAAAGCATAAAACTTCAACTCATCAAAGCAAAAATCCGTGAAAGTTTAAAATTGGGAGGGGGGAGGAAGGAACAATTAAGAAATTATACCGCAAAAACAAGGCCAAAAGCCCACAAATACTGCACGAAGAACCCCAGACCATCCCACTGTTCACCTTCCCAGAAGTCTGGTTTATCACCGGGAAGCTCCGGCAAGAAATAGTCATCGTCATCGTCGTCAACAGATTCATCCTCCGCAGAGCGTTGCTGCTCTTGTTCTTCGGTTGTTGTGGAACCTCTCCGTTTCTTGCTGTCGAATCTTCCCGATCGAGGCTGAAATTTTTTAGCAGAAACTATGTGAAGGTTTCTTCTACTCAACAATGGAAGAGAGAAGAGGGGACGATTAAGGAAGGAAGCGCATGGAGTTTGGACAGTGATGCAATAAGGCATCCTAGTTCCACCCCCACCAATGCCTATGGTTAACGCCATTCCAATTCGTGGATAAGAGCTCGGAGCACTGCCAAGTTGTGATTTTTCGTGTGGATGTGGAAAGGGAAATCGAAACGTTTACGGTCCGATTGCAGGGTCCAGATCCGTTTGCCCGTATGTAAACCGAGTTTGGGTTCCTTATATACCCGGTCTCTTTACCATTTTCTAATAACAATTGGATTGGATTTGAGTTTTTGGATCGAAAGAAGGCAAACAGCCCAATACACCAAGAGGTCCAGGGCCTTGCTCGTCTTTCAAAATAAAGTGAATAAACTAGCAAAAATTCAACTAGAATCTGATCCAAATACATATTAATTTATTTTTTTACATTATTAAGTTGTTCTTAAAAAAAAGTCAAAATTTTATTTTTAATTATTCAATGACATTTAATCCAATTCTTCTGTTAGTCTACTGTTTAAATCCCTAATAGTATTGTTGATATTGAATTTAATTTATTGGCATGAAAAGAAAGATTTTATATCTAGCTGTATCTTTGTTTCTTATTGGCTTGCTAGTAAAAGATCTTCATTTGACATAATCAAAGGATTAAATTAATATATACTGCATTATGCCTTTAGTCTATTTCTTTTGCTACAATTGTTAGTCTTATTGTTACACACATTAGTGTAGCGCATTAAAAAGATATTTTCTTTATAATTTTCATCAAATATCAATTTATTTTCTCATATTTCTCTAAGCTGGAATTTAAAATTATGATAGACAAAATCTTTACCCAGACAACTAACCCTTTGTTTGGAATAGGGGGAGCAGGGAAGAAGGGGTGGAACGAGGGTGAAAATCAAATTTCACCTATTTTGGATGGTTTGACAGTTTATGAAGGGTGTAAGTGAGAAGGAAAATTAGCAATGGGGCCCACAGCATTTTTTACCCCTCTGAAATGGAAGGTTTTGACTGTGCAACTCATCCGCCCCTGCTGCCCATGAACTATGCTCCCTTTGCTGGAGCGGTAGTTTCATTTTTTTTATTTTTTTTTTCTTTCCTTTTTTTCATTCCTTAATTAAAAACAATCAAACCAACTATTCTTGAATTTTTGAATCAATCAAATTCCTAAATTAGAAAATAATAAATCAAATTATTTCTTAATTAATTTAGACAATCAAATTAATAAGATTAAAAAGAAATTAGTAATTTTTTTGTAACTATGTATTTTATAAAATTTTTATATTAAAAAATTTATTTCATTTATCATCAAAATAAAAATAAATTATGTAAAATTAATTACTAATTAATATCATCAAATATAAAATAAATTATATATAGTCAATTCTCTCAAAATAAATTATTATTAATTATTTATATTTTTATTAAACATAGTTATTATGGTAATTTGATTCAATCTCATTTTCTCCTCCCTCAATTTTTACATATTCCAAAAAAAAAAATTAACTTCACTCTCATTTTTTTCCCTTCTATTTTCACCAATTCCAAATAACCTAAGTGAAATTACTTCCCCCTCCATTTCCTCTCACTTCCATTTCTTCCCCCTTCTATTTTCACCTCCACCCAAATAAAACCTAAAAATATGATTGCCTGTGTTGGCAAAACAGGCAGAAGCAATTAGCCTTGGGATTTGTATCGTATATGAGCATGATATTAATGCTTAGCAATCCAATATGCAAAGACACCTAAGATATGTTTATTTTTTTGGAAGATTTTTTTATAGAAAAATTTTGTCTTCTTTAATATAGATAAAAGAGTACCATATGTATTTATATTTTATAATAAAAAAATGGTATCTAATATCATAATTGAGGAAGAAAATAATTTTTTCTTAAAAAAAAATCTTCCATCAAATTTCTTATATTTTTATTTATATAATGCGATTATCAGTTGTTCCTTTCATCACTTTTAATGAAATTGAGAAAATTCAAAGAAATTTTATTTAGGAACATAAAGTAAACAAGAAAAAGTTTCATATTATAAGGTGGGATTTGTTTTCTCAAATAAATATGTTGGGGAGGTGGGATTCATGAATAAGGCATGCATTAGGGAACTTGCTTGGCAGTTAATAATTGGAGACATAGGACTAGAGATGTCAAAATGGGTTAAATTTAATGAATTAATTTGAGATTCGTATAATTTTACTTAATCTAAAACTGAAATTGATATAGAAAATAATAACAATGGCTCTATCTATTAAGAAATTGGAATTGATTAGCTTGATCTAATAAAAGATTGCGACTAATAAGTATTAACTCGTTGAACTATTGCGTTAGTTCGTTAGCCTAATAATAATAGTAAGTAATACATAATTAATTTATTATTGTATGTTTAATTTTTATATAAATCTTAAAATAATAATTTTGATATATTAAAATTCTATATATGAGCAATATAAAATTATTTTTAATATTAAAATTAATAAATTTATATATTTAATATTATCAATATATATTATATAATTTTATCAAAATAAATAATTATATTAGAATTGAATTAATAATTTAATATTAAAAGTTTGAATTATTTAAAAATTTTAAATAAATAATTTTGACATTAATTTTAAATATATTATATACATGTATATAATATAATAAATTATTATGATTTATTATTATATATAAATTATTATAATTATTTTTATTGATATATTATTTATATAATTATTTATTTATATATTTAAAAATATATAAATTATTAAATGTATTTATTTTTATATATAATACTTTAAACTTGATTAATATATATTTAATAATATAAATTTATTTTATTAAATAAAATAAATATATAATATATATTTATTGTATAATATAAAATAAATATATAAAATTATTGATTAATATAAAATTTAAATTATTTTATTAAATATATATTATTAAATGCAAATTCTCACATTAATTAGATTTTAATAATATATATTTATTTTCACATATAATATATATGATAATAATATATTTTAATTAATTAATAATATAAAATTAATAATGAATAAATAACTAATATGATAATAATAATAAAATATAACGGATTATAATAACCTATATGATAAATGTTGATTTTGAACTAGAACCGGTATTATAACAACTCGATCTGGACTCGACTTGACATGCAATTTTTGCCCATTAAATTAACCTGATAGGGTTGGGTTAACTTATTTTGATAAATTTACACAAGACTCTAGATTTCTATTTTAAAGGATAAATTTATATAACATTATGACTGGACTATAAACGTAGTGGTTAAAAACTCTAACTCATTTATGTGGAAGAATATGGCTAAACTTTAGCCAAATACCATTCAAGCTACCATTAAATAGGTATTCAATATGTTAACAACATCCTTTTGGAAAGATTGCTAATTAGGGAAGGAGATCCTTCTTAATAAAGCTATTAAAGATATTTCTTGTGAATTTATAGATGTTCATATTACAAGTTTTTTGTTTGACAATGGAGAATGAGATTTAAATCAGCTTAGAGTTAAGGGTGCTAATTTTTAATGCGACACAAATTTAGAAGGCTTAGGTTAAGCATAATCAGGTTCGAATCAACCTACATAACACGTCTTAACTCATTTAAGTTACACATATTATTAATTGGATCAATCTAACTCATGTAACCCATAAAAATAAATTATATAATATATAGAATTATTAATTATCAGTTTATATAGAATATAAATTTCAAAATTTTAAACTAAATTTGTTTAAAAGAATAAACCCTGAAACATTTAGTTTTAAAGTAAAACTTTAAAAATAAAAAAAATTAAAAGTGAAAGGTGAAGAAAACTAAAAGTTTAAAACTATAAATATCAACAAACTTAAATGAAAAGTCCTAATTTCTAAAAGATTAAAATAAATAGCCTAAACTAGAGTGGCTAAGCCTAAATGCAAAGAAGAAAATAGAATAAAAGTAATCTAAATTCTAATGTAGCAACTCGTCTCTTACATCTCTTAGTAATAATGATGAAATAACAATAATGATGCAGTAGTGAGAGCAACGTAACTATTTCTTTATTTCAATGAGTTCCTTTTCTTTGATTGAATAGTAAAAATCTTATTAAAATCTGATTATATGTATAGAATATGTTTTTAAACCTGATTAGATGCAGATTTTAAATAAACTAATAAGAGAGATAAATAAGAGAAAAATAAAGAAATATTTTTACTAAATATTAAATAAAAAATAACTTTTAATATCTTTTTAAATTCATTCTCATTCAAATAAGATGAAAAGTAATTTTTCTTAATATTTAAAGTTTATTAAATAAATAAAAATAAAAAATAAATATAAATAAGTTGATAAATGGGTTCAAATTAAATAACTTGTGTAAGCATATTATAAATATTTTATGTTAGGTGAGTTATGTCATGTCAACTTATAAAATTAAATAGGTCATGTTCAAGTCCAATGTAAACAGGTTAAGACCATACCTCAATCGGACACCAACTTGACCCATTAACCCAGATTGCTAACCTTACTTAAACTTTAGCTGCTTAGAGAATTAATTTTACAAATTTTTGTTGTACCTACTTTTGTGATGGCTTTGTCTTTTGATATCTTAGTATGGAATAAAAGCATTTATGATGTATTTAGTATCAAACTAGCCTATGAATCCCTATTATACTAAAATTCAAATGTGTTAATTAGTTTTGGAGAAGAATTTAGGCACTTAAGGGTCTTCAGAAGTTATAATTATTCATTTGGAAATGTTTGCATAGAAGGTTGTTCATTAATCAAAGGCATCATAAAGCGAGGTCTAGGTGAAGCATTATGCAACTTCTATCATCAAGCAATTGAAGATGAGATTCACATGTTGAGAAACTACTCTATAATCAAAGACATTTGGCTAAAATTGATCATCATGAACTAGTGAACAAATATATTTTCTCTAGAATTAGAGGACTAATGTCATTTTAATTCCCAAATGTAGTTGGGTTCTAATACTTCTCAAGATTTGTTTCTAATATGGGGTTATGTTGTTTAGTGGTTATGGATATAGATGAATAATTTTATTTTTAATCTATAGAAGAAAAAATTATTCAATCTAGTAGTTTTTATTTTTCATTATGTTGTCGATATCTCAAATGTTTTCACTTTGAATGTTGTGAGTAGGAAAAGTTTGGACTATAGAAAGATTCAAATAAGTTGGAATCCTATTTTAAAAGGGTAGGTCAAAGTTAACATTAACTATGCTTTTAAATCTAACCTAGGTTTTACGGGTGGTGGTGGTCTCATTAGGAATGAGAAGGGTAGGTAGTTGAAAAGTTTTGATAAAAAACCTAGGAATTTGTTCTTCTTTGATTGCAAAACTATAAATTGTTTTTCATGGATTATTCTTAGTCCATTAGCTTAGGTTTAAAAGTATAGCTTTGGAATCAAAATCTTCACTTTTGGTTTAACTCTTTAAAAAGGAAAGTAAAAGCTCATTATGACATATGACACTTTTATCTTGAGGTAAGAATTTATTTAATCAAAATTGGCAAGTCATTGTTCAACATAGTTAGTACGAAATGAATTAACGTGCAGATTAGCTAGCTTCATTTAGTCTAAAGGATGATCTTTATTTACATGTTTAGTATCACCTTTAGCAAATTTTAATAGTTTATTATTTAATGATATTATTAGGGTTTTCATACTTAAATAGTTTATATGTAATTTTCCCTTTTCTATTAGGCTTAGTCCATTTCTTTTACCCAAAAAAATATTAAATATATGAATCATTTTCTATTATCTTAATATCTTACAACTATATTTTTATAAAAGATGTTTTTATCCAAAACAAACAAAGCCTTATAATGTCCTGTAAAATCCTTTATGGATACTTAGAGCATGTATAAAAGCAAAGTTATGCATTGCCAATATGAAGAAATAAAATTATGTCATGCCTAATAGTTATAACTTTTAACATTATTACAAACGCTTGATACTAACAACTTGGGATGAGTGCTACTATTTAGTTGTTTAATAAAAATCCAAAGTTAATGGTATAGTAGCATAAGGAATTGTTTGATATATAGATAAAATTAATTGATTATTGATAAATTTAAGTGTATATTATAACTTTTTTATGGTTGGCTTAACTGCCTTTGAATATCATTCTTTTCAATTTCATCCAAAATCAAGTTCTCAATCTTGCCTAGCATAAAAGAAAACTAAATCCCCTGAGTTAACCATTGGAGGGAAATTAAAAGAAAAAAAAGGAACTTTTGGCAAAAAATTCTTCCCTCGATAATTTGCTTCTATTTTAGGAAATTTTCAAATGAGCAATTTCAATAAAATCTTTTAATTTTTTATTTTACTATATTCAACTTCATGTATTCTTTTATACATTCTTTTATTCGTAAAGTATATCAAATGTACAAAAATGGCTATAAGAAATTTTTTGTTATTGATGTTAATAGCTATTCTTAGAGGAATATTTTAATTTAATGCTAATGATTTAATAGTTATCCTTGTAATTCTAGAATATTTCAAATTATACTCTAATATATTACTTAAATATAGTAAGAAAGATATACAATTTGATGAAACTATTATAAAATATATATTCATAGAGATCAAATCTTGAATGCCGCGGAAGATATAAAGCCATTAAGAATATTAAATGTCATTTGAACTAAATATTTTTTATATTTATTATTATTTTTTAGTTATATGATTTATCCAAGAGAGAGATCAAACTTAAAAAATAATAAATAGTCTTACCAATAATTAATTAATTTTATTTTTTTGGAAAGAGAACCAATTTTAGATATATTTAGTAAAAATTATAATTAATTAACAAACAATAGTTAATAATTTAACTTTTTTAATTATAATTTTTCTCATTAAAAATCTTTACAATAATTATCTCTCATGAAAAATAATTATCATTAAAAATCACAGTATTAATGAAAAAAAATCATGATTATTACATATTGCAATCAATCATTAGTTACAAATCAAGCCCTAAATCTGATAAAGGCTTTTGCTTTTGCTGAGAAAAATTTAGTCTCTCTGCCACTACCTCGATCAGAGAATTTTAATATAGGCAAATTCTTTTATATATCAAACTTATCCATATATTAAATATTTAACAAATCACCTTCAATTTTTTATTAAGTTTTATAATTTTTTTTAAAACAAATTCATATGACTTACAATCAATTTATCATGCGTTGATAAAATTAGCTTAGTGTAAAAAAATCTTAAATGTAAATACTTCGAATGTAAGTCAGAAATATTAAATGAAAAAACAAGAGTCCATATTTAAAATTTCAAAACGAAAAATACTCAACTTCAAAAGTTTAAACAAAATTAACCAAAAACTGCCGCACTTTCAAATCGGGAAATACATGACTGTAAATATTTACAAATTTTGTTTTGTCCACTGTTTTAAAATTTGAACTGACCGAAAAAACAAGCTAATTTAACCCTTAAATTTAATTTTGTAAAAATCTGAATTCAGCTACTCCAACTTGGCAAAATCCTAAGTTAAATCAATAATCTGTTCAATCCGTCTACCTATTTTTTTATTTTCTTACGAAATGATGAAAATTTAACTTTAATTTGAAAGTCTAATGAAAATAAAACTTAAATTAAAACAAAATAAATAAAATTTAAAATATCAATAATAATAAATTTTCTTTTCTAAAAATTTTGAATTTTTTAATTGCTAAAAATAAAAACATATTAAACTTTTTCTGCAAAAATATGTTAACAAAACTTTAAAATTTTTTAATATTAATAATTTAAAATATTTAAAATTCATGAAAAAAATGAAATTAAAAAAAATTATTTACTCTTTATTTAAATTAAATTTATGTTAAATATTAATATTTATTTATTATTTTAAAAATATAATAATAAAATATGTAATTTATTACGTATAAAAATATGATAGTTAGTTCGACCATCGACCCGTTCAATCAACCCCCCTCAATATAAACTTTTAAAATACTGGTTTTGTCCCAAGGTAATGTCTCGGGTCCTACAATTATAGACTCCAACAGTTATAGACTGCATATAGGCATTATGTTCAATTATATCCTCGAAACTCGAAAAACTCTAGCACGATCATCGTCCAAAAATATGTTTGTTTATTATTTTTAAATATAATTTTTTATTTTTTATTTTTAAAAATAAATTTATTTAGCAAATCATTTTTATAATTTATTTCTAAAACTATTATTTAAAAAGTTAAAAAATAAAATTTATTCTAGACTCCTTTTTCTCATTAAGATTTTATAATTAAAACTTTTATTTGCTTATTCTATCAAATATTATTTATTTATTATTTTTTAATTCAAAAACAACTATTGAAAATAAAAAAATAAAATCACGTTCATACACACTCCGGATCACCCATTACTCATTTAAAGAAAAAATACGAGAAAAATTTAAAGAGTGCACAGTGCTTCAAGAAGACTAAAACAAAAATTAAGGCAACAAAGTTGCAATGACACATCTAAACCGATTGTTTGCCAAACAAACAGAAAGAGAGAACAGAGACATCTACATTTTCACAACTACATCCTCCGTTTCTATGCATTTTTTCCCCATCCTCCAACTAGATTTACAAGTTTCACAGCAAAAAAATAAAATAAAACTAGCTGACTAAACGTTTCGGCAAGACCGCAGCAAAAAATACCGCCACGCCGAAATGTTTCACACATACTACATAGCTTGCAACGACTCCGACTGCCACAACAGGTCAGTGGGTTCAGCATAATCGAATAATCCATCCAACGTTACAAAACCGCCGCCGCCATACTCCGAGTCTACCCCGCTTCCAAATCCCATAGTTCCGTACTCTGGATTATGAATATCATCGTCGAACCCCATGAACCCACTCAAATCAACTGCTCCTGCACCAACCCGACTAGAATCTATCGATTCCGATTTCTCTTCTCCTCCGGACTTAACCGTCGGTGGCAACCCGAGTTCGTCGTCGGATGCTTCCAGAAGGTAACCCAGATTTGGCTGTATCTCGTTGGATTCGGGTTCTGAATTCGAATCCGGAGCCGGGGCAAGTATTTCTTCTTCAAAGCTCTTGATTACAGAGTCCAGGTCCCGCTCCGCTACATTTTCCGTATCGTCAAGGATGTCCAGAAGATCATCTTGTATCTCCCGTGACCCGGACGAGTCGAGGGATGTGTTGCCCGAGTTGACCCGTGCGAGTTCAGACTCAACCGAGTTTGCACATGATTCTACCGTGTTCACGTGGGAGAACAGAGTCCCGTACGAGTTGAGCTCCGAATCCGAGTCGACCCGGGCTGTCTTGGACTCAGGAGAGTTCACCTCCGAGTCATCCCTGACTCGTTTCCTCGTGTCAGTGCAATCCCCCATTCTCAACTAGAAAGTGTTAACAAGGCAAGAAAAATGTGGAGTCTTCAAGAGGGTCGGTGGCTGAAACACAATGCTGGGAAGATTTATTTTTTTTCTTTTTAAATAAAAATAGAATAGGGTTCTTAGAGAGAGAAGGCACAATCAGCGTTTTTGGAGAGAGGGAAAATTATTGAAAGAAGAAAAGAAAAGAATAGATAAAGAGACTATGTGGTTCGCCCGACGGTAGTGGTTTGCTTGGCAGAGTAGGAGAGATAAAGGTGGCTTTGAGAGAGAGAAAATGAGATTAGTTGGATGGGAGGAAAGAGAAACGGGAAGAGGGTATATATAAAGGAGGGAAAAGTGGGATAGGGTTGTCTGCTTTGGTGATAGAGACGGGGGCGTGGGGACCACAAAAAAGGCTTGAATTAAAAGCTCCATCACGGATGTCTCGTTGTTTCTACTTCTTTTCTAAAATGGTTATTTAATTTAATAAGATCTAAAATCATAAAAGAAACGTTATATTCTGTTTATATTTGCGTCTTTGACGTGTTATGCAGATTTGGAAAATTAACTAAATTTAAAGAGTAGTGTGAAGTCCGGCGATGCGGACCCCACGGAGTTAGGGGGAAAAAAATCATGTGGTTGGTTTTGAACTTTTTGAAAATCGGAATAGTCAGTGGTCCCACCGGCGGAGGAGCGCCGTTGATGCATTCATTCAAGCTTTTGCTTTGCTGTGTCCACCTTCCAATTTCCATACTCTCTGGGATACTTGCTCTGATTGATTTATTAGATAGAATACTAAAATATACAATGATGAAATAATTTTAAATTTTATTACGTAAAAGTTAATTTTTTTTATATATTATAAATTTATTTTGAAAATTAAATTTTATATATTATATTATAATATAATAATAAATAAATTTAATAATTTATTGAAATATTATTTGTTAATTGTGCACTTTTGATTTTTTAAATTATTTGATTATAATTTTTATTTTTAACAAAATTTAATTTAATAATTTTTAAAATTATTATATCATCAATTTAAAATTCAAATATCATAAAAATTCTCCTCTCTCTGAGTATTTTTAATTTTTATATTTAAAATTTAGAATCTATATTATTAATTTATTTGACAAATTGCTGCTTTTAAAATAATAATAATAATAATGGGAACAAGTCGCATTAGAAAACTTTTGTATTTTTTCAACATTCGTTTGCCGCTGATTATTTGTAAATCGGCTGCCGTGCGAATTGTCTGCCTTTGCTGCCGATTCTAATCCGGTTGGCCTTATCTTCTCTGATTGCCTGTTTGTTTGTCTCTTTGACCCTAACAATTATTTATAGAATGAAGTTATTTCTTTTTCGCTCCATATTTTTACAGCCCAAGGTCTATTCATTGCTACTTCGGCTAATTTTCGCTTTAATAGAACGAAAAATTTTATTTTTTAAAAAGTAAAAAATAGGTAAATTATTTTATTAATTATTATATTATAAATTAAAATAAATAAAAAATTTAAAGATTTTATTTTTATAAAATATAAAAAATTATTTACCTACCTCTTCTCCAAATAAGTTCTACTTCCGTATTATTATAAAATTATTTTTATTATTTAATTAATAATAATTAAATTTTATTAATTTATATTATAATAATATTTAAAATATAATAATTATTTTATTAATATTTTTTAAAATATTTAAAATTGAATCGATATAAAAAATTATTTTTTAAAAGGTATCACTTCTATTATATTAATAAAAAAACTTTGTGTACTTTTTGATAAGTTCGGAAAGTTATTTTTAGAAAATTCAATTTTTTACAATAAATTACTTCTTGTTCTAAAAGATTATTGCAGTTCCATTACATTAATGAAGTTTTATAAATAATTCAATTCAGTTTCTTTTTTTTTTTAAGTAAACCAATTCAATTTTTTTAATAACTAACTATATAAGCTTCGGGGGGGGGGAAAGAATACAAATCTTTTGCACAAGATAATTATAGGTTCTCTTAAATTTTAAATAAAGTCATTAGAGTTTCTCTTGAATTTACAATTTATTTATTTTTTATATTTTTAACTAAGTTATAAGAATTATTTTTATTTATTATTTTCTATCATAATTAATTAACTGAGCTTGCCATAGAAATTACAATTATTTGACAAAATAAATATTTGTCAACAAGAATACCTAGCATAGAAATAAATATAATAAAATCTCAAACACCAAAATATTAGGAAAATAAAATTTCATGTAATCTTAATTTTAATAAAATTTTATTGTATATGTTATAATATTTACTTAAAATTGTAATAATTTGTTGTTCTAATGAGTGTTTATTATCATGTAGTCCTATTATCACATTATAACATAAATATTAATTATATTAAATAATTGTAGATAAAATTTTTTACATTAACAAGCATAAAAATTAATTATACTAGTGGATTCACGTTAAATTGTATGTATATCGATTGCTAAATATAATAGTAAAGTTCGAATTGTCTTCCAATAATTCATCTTTTCTATTTTCATTATTTAGTATAGAAGTGTTAAATGAATACTAAAAGTATTAAATGATTTGAGGAAGTTGAATTATTTAAAATTTGATTTATTTTATTTGTAAATTTATATAAATTAGTTTGTGAATTGAAGTTTAGATGAGTGAATCTAAATTGGACTTATATGTAGATTTATAACTAAAATCTACGAATCAATGAATCAAATCATAGATACAATTTTAATTAAGTTATTCAAAATTTAATTCATTTTGAAGTGAATTTAAACAAATCGAAATCCAAATTGATTCATTCATTTGCTACTCTTAGTTAAGCACACTTTCCTATTAAAGATGGCATGTTTGTGAATTTGAGACTTGCCTTGCCAATTTTGTCTCGGTTAGCCATGATGTGGTAAGAAAATTTGTCATGCAAAAAAATGCGATGTAAGTTTTTAATTTGAAATAAATTTTGGAGATGTGACAATATTAATTTACTTTGTTTTGCAAGTTTAAAATTAAATTTCTTACTCTATAATTGATGAATATATGCATTAATATATTTAATTTTTTATAATTTAACTATTAAAAATATTTTTTAAAGTATTTCTATTCTTTTTAATTTAAGTGTTATATTTAAAATTTAAAAAGAAAAAACATCAATTTAATCTATTTAAAATGGAAAATATATAAATATAAGAAGTTGTTAAAGTTATATTAGACCCACAAATTAAAATTTGCGGCATGTAATTAATAAGAAATTATACGATATTTATAAGATGCACTTGATCTTGTATTTTTCAAGTTTTAATTCTTAATTTGATCGAGTTTTCCCATGAGACATCGATGCTTCCCTGACTGTAGGTATGATACCCTAGTCGCCTTGCAAATGGAAATGGGGTATGGATGAGGCAGAATATAGAATTCCTAGGAGAAGGCAATATAAGGTCGATTTATTTCAAATTTATGTCATTGCCATTTCTGTTTTTTTTATTGATAATAGCGGGTGCTTCGATATATATATATATATATTTGCTTATTTTTATAGAAATGAATGGGAAAAAAACCTATAGAAAAGAGAGTATACAAATAAGATTTATTTTCATTTGATTACAAGTGGAGAAGGGATAGAAGAAAAAAAGAACATGACTTGTCAAAATATTTTCTCGATACATATGTTATTAAAAAATGAATGAAAAATTTAATTGTTATAATTTTGTTGTGATTACTTTGAGTTTAATTTGGAGGTTAAAATTATTTAATTCAATTTATTTTATTCTTGCATTTCTATTTAAATAAGTAAATAAAAATTATTTTTTTATTTTTTAATATTTTCTATCCATACAAACAAGAAAAGAATTCTTTTATTTTTATTTAATTTATATTTTTTACATATTTTTTTATTATATCCAAACTAGGGTTTAGAACGAGGATGGTTCTAGCTGAGTATTTGGATAAATAAAAAATTAATTATAAATAACAAAATTAAAAAACCTAATTAGAAAAAATAAGAATGAAATACAAATTTAAGGATAATATTATAAGAGTTTCATTTATAAGAGGTTGAGTACTTTATTAATTGATTATTATTTTTTAAATATCAAAATAAATAAATTAAATTTTAAAATACTAATTTTAATGTATTAAATATAATTTGATGGTAAAAATATTTATTTTTTAAGAGGTGAAATTGCCTATAATATTACCCCAAATTCAAACACACTATAACCAAGAAAGTTAAATTTAATCTTTATTTTTCTTTATGGAAACTGATCAATATAAATGCAAAATGTAGAGGTTAACATAATATAATAACTTAACATGAATATAAAACTTTATACAAATTTGAATTGTTAATGAGTTAATTTATTTATTATGAATAATAAATGGGTCCAAATAAAATTGTAAGTGAATTGATATGCTAATTTATTTCAAAATTTTAATAATATTATTTAAAAACTAATTAATAATTAAATTATAAATAGATATATATAATTAAATTTTAAAATCCACATTTCGATAAAAAAATAGTAAAAATTTAAAAAAAATTGTTAATAAATAATTTTTTAAAATAATTAGTAATCTAGTTCAATAAATATTATAATATAAAATTTATTAATTAAAATAAATTAATATATTTTATTATATTTAATTAATATATTAATTCAATTTAACATAATTATCATCCAAACTAAAATCAAACTAGATTTGTTTGAACTAATTATTAATCTATATCTATATGTTATATATTAACTGTGATATTTTTTACTTTCTATAATAAGTGTCATTCTATAATTTGTCATGTGTTAATTTGTTATCTTTTATCTATTTACCTTTTAATATTAAATTAATTTCTAATAAAAATTTAAATTTAGATTACTTTTTATCTATTGCCAAAATTTAAAAATATTAAATTATTCTAATATCATAAAAAGCTCCTCAAAAAGCTTTCAAATTATATTTATATATTTATAAATTAAATATTAATATCACTAAATGTATCAGTATAACATAAAATATTTTATTATAATTTTTTTTAAATAGTTAAAGATCTAATTTTATTGAATTATTTTACTATATATTATATATTTTAACTTTTATATCACATTTTAAAATTTTTTAATTTGAAACTTAAATATGTAATAATTAAAAATAAACATAAAAAATTAAATTTAATATTTTTATAACTTTTTTATATATATATTTAATATTCTTATCTTAGAAAAAAATAAAGACCTGTGCACTGCATAGGTTTAAAAGCTAGTATTATATATTTACTATGATATTTTTTATTTTCTATCATGATAAATATTATTTTCATAATTTGTCATATGTTAATTAATTTTTAATAAAAAATAAAATTATCATTTTTTACCTAAAAGATTAATTATAAAATAAGAAAATATTTATTCTTATAATATTAAATCAAGCTCTAATAAAAATTTTAATTCAAATCTATATTTATCATTAAAATTCATAACTATTTATTTATTTTGTTCTCATAAAAATCTTCTTATGTTATATTTAGTTTCATTTTTTTTCTTTCTCCATCCTTAATCACATCAAAATTATTATTTTATCTATGATAAGAATTTTTATTTTTAATATTTATAAGTTCACAATTACTTTATTATTTTATTCTAATAAAAAGTTTCTTGAATTATATTTAAATTATATTTATTTTTATTTCCATTTTTAATTACTTCAAAACCATAAGTTTTTTTTAGATGAGAATTTTCATTTTTATCTTAAATATCTATAAGTATTTTCTCTTACTATTTTGTAGTTGCTCAATTTAATTTTTTTATCATGTAAATTTTTTACAACTTCTTTTTTATACTATTATTATTATAGTTTGATTGTCCTTTTTTTTATTATGAATGCTTTATCTTATTGAATTTTTACTTTTTAGAAAAAAAATGTAACTCAATTGATTCTTATCAACTTAATAGATCCTTAATATATGACCCTGTAAAAGTATTCATATAATTTATTTCATTAAGTAATTTTTTTTTATTTTACGTACTTTAATAGGAAAAATATAATTTCGAATAAAATTATGAAAGGAAAAGAATTAATATATGAACATATGAACTATCAGTTATCAAATCTATAAATTTGTAGTTGATAATACATATGAATAGACTATTTTTCATTATCTTAGATTTATATAAAAATATTTAGATTAATAAATTTTTATTTTAAGATTTAAAAATTATTTTATCTTTATTTTTATTTAATTTTATTTAAAAATTTTCTTTCTCTATTTTCGTTTAATCCTCTTTATAAATAATTAATATATAATTAAATTATTACATTACTAAAATATTCATAATATAAAATTATTATTTTCAAGAGATTGTTTGTATTGCAAGGTACTGAATAAAAAAATATATTATCATTAAAAAATTTATCTTATAATAAATTATGTCATCAAATATTTATATTGATTATAATAATTGCATTAAAAAATATTTAATTAATAAGACATTTGAATTCAAGATCAATTGCCTATTTAAGATGAGCAAAATTAATAGAGAGATAACTTTTTTAAATTTGTTAGATATAGAATAACAATAATAAAAATTTATCCTACTAAATTATGTCATTAAAAATTATATTTAATTAATAAAATATTTAAATTTAAAATTAATTACTTATTTAAGATGAGCAAAATTGATAGAAAAATAATTTTTTAAATTTATTAATTATATAATAACAAAATCTTACCTCACTAAATAAAATTAAATATATGAATCGTATGATATTATTAAATTTTATTTGAAATTAATTTTTTTAAAAATATTATTTATAAAAAAAATATTTGTTAGTTATATATTAATTAAATTTTTATTTATTTTTTATGAATAATTATATATAATTATAATATTATATTATTAAAATAAATTTTCATCCGTATAACATTTAGTTTTTTATACAATATCAATCCAACACAAAAATTCGAATTGCCACATGGCATGAAGCGAGGAATCCAGCTTTCGTTTGGTTGCGAGCACATCAGCCTTTTACTTAGCGGATAAAATTAGGCACGGCATGCTGTTCCCGAGGCGGTTCTTCTCGTTGTTACCGACGACCAAAACCTGCTTCTCGTAACTCTTGGACCCCACCCAAAGTGCTATTGACATCATTGCCGTATTGCCTGCTAACTTCTTCAACTACTCCCTTCCACACCCTCAGATCCGCACGGAAATATCCTACTTTAATTTAATCCCTTATTTAATGGCGGAGAAAATAAGATAAAAAAAGAAAAAATTTTAATTTTAAATAATTTTTTTTAAAATTTAAGAAAATTATAATTATATATTTTATTTTTTATTTTTTCTTTCTTTTTTCACTTCAACCACACAAATAAAAAGAAAAAAATATAAAATTTCCTTTCTCCCTCGTTTTCTTCCTTCCATTTTAAATAAAGAGTAAACGATCAAAAACTAATATTTTATTTTTCTAAATAAACAGGCTTACGCAACTTCAAGAATCAAGAAATATTCGTGGCAGAAAATTTTATCAGTAACACCTCGTATCGCGTGTGAAAATTGACGTTGACTCATTATTTTTGTCGTATTTTAATTAATTAAATTCTTTTGCTATTACATGGAATTTTACTAAATTTTTAATTAAATTTTTAGAGATTGAAAATTTTAAACTGACTTTTATATATTTTCATTTTTAATCCGATAGATCTGAAAAATTATTTATTAAATTTCATTAGTGATTAACTTGTATAAATAATGATCTATTTGCAATTTATAAATAAGTGATAAATGACATATTATTTTTATCTAAAATTAAAATAATATTTAAAATTATTTTTATTTATTTTAAATTATTTATCACTTAAATATAATTAAAATTTATATGAAAATTTTATATCAATACCTATTAAATCACATTAAAAAGTATAATCCACATTTTTTAATTACTATCAAAATCTAATAAAAAACTATTTATTTATAGATAAAAATAATGTGAAAAATCAATTTAAAACTTTTAAATTGTGATGATCTGATTAAAAACCGAATGAAATTATAAAAACTAACAGAATAATTTAGCTTATTTTTATTAATTTGATACAAATAAATTAAATATATTTAATACAATTCAAAATCTTTCGATTTATATATTACTGGCATAACACTGCTTTATGAATTAACTTTTTGGTTGAGAAGAAAATAAGGAAAATAAAATAAAATATTTTAAAATTTGATATGAATTGGCAACGGAAGAGAATTTTTTAAATAATATCAATTGATTAAAAAATTATAACTATAAATTTTGCTGATAATATTTTTAATCTAAATTTAAAATTTTTGTTTTTTTCTCTATTTTCAATCTTCCCATTTAAATAAATAGAAATAAATTATTTATTTTTATTTTATGAAAATTACAAATATTAAAAATTATAATTTTTAATTTTTTTATACTTAGATTTGCCCTTTTCAATTTTAGAATTTCGGAAAATCACACTCGTATCCATCATTATCTTAATTTATCACGTTATTAAATTATATAACTCTTATAAACCTTTTTAATAAAAGTCATAATATTATAATATATTAATTTATTTCATCACTATTTAAAAATGATTTTTATATTATATAATTAGTAGAAATTTAAATTATATATATAAATTTTAACTAAATACTTTAAAGTGAGTTGAAAAATTAAGTGTAAAAATGACAAAATAAATTAATATATTATGATAGTGGGATTCTTATTTAGAAATTTATAAAAATATATAATTTAATAAAATAATTAATTAAGTTTATAACAAATGATAATTTGAATTTTTATATAATTTAAATGAATAATTTTCAAATTTTAGTTTCTTAATATTTTTATAAAATATTGAAATATTGCAACACCCTCTAAAATTTTTATGCTACAATCATTATTTTTAAGAGTTACAAAATTGAGGACATGAAAATTTTTGAAATTCTGTATGAAAAATTAAACTCAAATAGCTTATGTCATTATGAAAAAAAAAAACATATTTTGTATGAAATATTGCTTATTTTCCAATGAAGTTTTATAAAACTCGTAATCAGCTATATGCATTTTGCTTCAACTTGAGATATTACACTAGAATTTCCTTTTTATATCAATTTGTCTCTTACTTTTTTTTACCCCAAAAGTAAATTAATTTATCTCATATCTTATAATTTAAAAAATTCTTTTTTAATACGAAAAGGAAAATAATTGAATATTAATTAATTGTGATGTTTAATAATAATTAATTTTATCTCATTAATGACTAAATTTTTAATAATAATAATTTTCCTTCAAAGATAATTGATGTAAAAAATTTTAATAAAAAAATATGATAAAAAAGTAAGAAAAGATAATTTATTATTCAATTTTGGCTTTTCTCTCGCTAAAAGCGATTAAAATCAATTCTTTCTAAAAGAATTTAATTATTATCATAAATTATATCAAATATTAAAAGATAATGCTATAAAGAATTTAACATTTTAGAAAGTTATGTATTTTACAATTAAATTATATTTTTTTAAATTTTAAAATAAATTAATTAAAATTAAAAATATAATCTTGATATATTATATATAATTTAATAATAAAATATTTAATTAAAAAAATTAAATTATTCAATATAAAATTATGGTATACGCCTATGGTTATAATTCGATCACATAATATTAAACAAATTCTTTTATTTTAAAAATTATAATATATTATTGATATAATAACATATTAATATATAATTAAAATTTATTATATATTAATTTTATTTTTAAAAATTAAATTTAATACATTATATAATAATAAATTAATAAAATTTGGTGTATCAATAATGCACCACAGAATTTTTTTATTTTATATGGACAATATACAAATATCTCCGCAACCGTGGCTTACTCGAACCATCTCCGCCCGATACTTTCCACGTATGCAAACGCAACGATCATGTGGAAATTGTGGAGCCGCAAGCACCAGCCGACTCGGCTTGCGGTTAAGGCCAATGAATGCTTCTAGCTTTTCTTTTCTGGGAAATCGTGAAAGTGGTGACGGTAATGAGTCAGGTTTTACGGCTTCGAGGCATGCATGCGCGGCGCCAGCTCACATCAGTCTTACCGACACGTGAGAGCGGGGTCCACTCTGCAGCTGAACGGTAACCAGCGCAGGATCGTGTCTGTTTGGGGATCAGCACGAAGTGTCCCCACAGGTTTTTAAATAATAAAATACCGGCTATTCCGGTGAAGAATGGGTGGACACGTGTGATGATGTGGCAAAGTGTGGACCAGTCACATGCAGGTGTAATTGTGCTGTCAGTTGGGTAAAGAGAGAGCATCATGATTCAGGGTACCTCATTGTCTCCTCTGCAAACGTTGTCAGTGAACCTCACATTTTCTCTAGTTCATTTAATTACGATTGTGGCCCTCTGCATGCACTGGAATCTCAAGATTGCCATTGCGTCTCTCGATTCTAACATGCTCACCGTCACCTGGTCAATTCCACCCCCACCAAAAAAAAACAAAGCTAATGCTTTGGAGAATTAAATCTTTTAGTAAATTGAGTGTTTTGTCGCTTAATTGTATTTTTTAAAAATTTTAAAATAAATAAATTAATATTAAAATATAAAATTTAATATATTAAATGTTAAATATAATTTAATAATAAAATTATTTAATTTTTAAAAACTGAAAATTTTCAAAGCATTAAAAAGAATTAATGTGTCACGGGACACCGAGCATCAATAAAATTACTGGGGTCACATTTTTGAGATTGAAATACAGTTTGTTAAAAAAAATTATAAAATCCTTTTAATTTTTAAAAAATAGAAATAAACTCTTCTTAAAAAAGTAATAAAAATTGATAAAAGTTTTGTAATTTTTAAATTTTGAAAAGTTGAGTTTTTCTGTTATTTGATCATTTATTTTATATTAAGATTTAAATTTTCATTTGATTAATAAAACAAATATACATTACAAATAGTCTTTGTACATATATTTGAAATAATAATGTTACTCTCGTTCTTCTCTCTTGTCAAGTTGTGATAATCACAGATGATTACTTCTTAAAAGATTACAACAAATAATTTCTTGTTTGAAATGGTTTCAGAGTAGAAAAAGGAGGAATGCTTTGATCTATTGATTAAAAGGCTTGGAGTAAAAATTAAATAATACGGCAAGAAAAAGTTTATGAAAAATAATTTTCTCTGTTATAATTTTTAAAACAATAAGGTAACTGCCAATGGAATTAAAAAAAATTATGATACATTATTAGTATAATAATATATTAATACATCGTTCCATCTTATCATCGATATATGATATCATGAGACGTGCTAACAAAATTATTAATTTAATGTATAATTAACTTTAATAGTGTATTTATGCTGTACCATGAACTATCCTAATGGTATGTATGTCTGAGCTCATCTAGTAAATTTTATTGATAATATTTTTTAGTAAAATAATGCACTCAATATTAAGCAATTTATTTATTTAGAAAATATTTTAATAAAATTATAATTATAAATTCTTAAATAGTGAAAAATAATATATTTATCTAATGTTAAATATTAGAAATTTAGTAAAAATCCTATATTTTAAAAGAGATTATTTTTTATTATCATATTATTAAATATTATAAATTTTTAATTCAATTTAAAAATGATAATTCACTCACTTACTTTATAAAAATAAATGAAATTCTCTAACAAAATAAGTAAATGATATGTCACTCCAGTCAATTTTTTCAGTAAAATATATCACCTTATAAAATAAATGGCGTGAAACCTATCATTCTTAATATTTAAGAATAATATTATTATATTTGATTCAATTAAAATATTTTATAAATATTATTTAATTATTAAAAATATTTTAATTAAAAATTAAATAATTATTAATGATAAATATTAATTATCGATAATTACTGAAAATAAATAATAATGATAATAAATAATAATTATTAATAATGAGTATTGTAGGGATTGACCAATAATAATTACAAAAAATAGATACGAAAGATGATGATTAATTTCGATGATGGATAGATGGGCAAAATAAATTTTTATATTAATTAAATATTATTACATTATAAGAATATAAAATACCTAATTTCTTCGTTAAAATAAATATTTTAAAAGAATATTAAATTAAAAATATTTATCTTCTTAGAAATATTTTTTAAAATTTAAATTAAATATAAAAAGCTTTTACATTCTCTTAAAATATTTTTAAAAATATAAAAAAATTCTACAAATTAAATGTGGCGTGAATCTTCTGGGGTCGCGTCTTCCGCCGACGCAAAAGGTGAATTTTTTTCTTTCCAATAGGAAATGGATATGGAAAAAAGGAAAAAAAAAGGGGGAGTTGTATAAAGTGCAGTAAGCAACCCTAATAATACGACAGGCACGTTTACCTTCCAATAGCAATGCCATTTCCTCCACGAAATGCCAATTTCGTTGACCCTCTAATTATATTATTCTTTAGTTAATTGTCAGTTTGCCATAAACAAAATTTTAAGAGCAAAAGAATATATAATATCAAAAATAGATATTCTGGAGTGCTTCATGATTTATTTTTAATCCAAGATGATCAGAATATTGGTTAACTTATAATATCAAATTTGGCATAATTCAATATCTTAAGACCCGAGATATATTTAGATGACGAAACGGATGCAGTTGAGAAAATCCGACATGTTAAACGAGAATTTGAAGAGGTCAACATTGACATAATTCTAGATATCGATCGATATTGTCCTCATTTCTCACACAAGGTTCGGTTGGAAGTTGCATGAAAGAGGCCTCCAAGCATTGGTTAGAAATTGACAATTAATTATAAAGGTAGGTGAGCCATCAAATTGAGATATTGAGGGAATGAAATTGTGGGTGTACTGCATCTTCATCTTCGATTTCCTTGTCAATTTCTTTGCATTTTCAAAAGAGAGAAATGGAATTTCAAATTATTTAACGTGCACAAAGTTATACAAATAATATAATATAATTTTTCAAGGAGTGCAAAATATGTAAATTATTTGATATGTTATTAATTGTTAAAATATAGGTTATTTAGACTAGAACCTTTCAATCAAATAATATTCGATATTTATTGAAAATTTTATTTGTATTTTTTATTATATTTAAAATTTAATTTTTAATTTTTATATATATCAAGTATTTGAATCATTTTTACCTTTAATGAAAATAAAGGTTGTTTATTTACACCTTTTAACAAGGAACACTTTTTATATCAATTATAAATAAAAATATAAAATTATTCTTGCTCGATTTAGTTATGTACCTTTAATCCTAACTATAAATTTGAAATATATATAGAGGAAATCTTTATTTTTTTATTTAAATCAATTTTATTTTGTATCAAATATTAAAACAAGAAATTATAAATTTTGAAAAATTGGGTAAAAAAAAGGAAATAGAGACACAATTCCAAAGACAGAGAAATAACGTTTCTAATTTTTTTATATCAAAGTTTTAATTTTAATTTTTATTGTAAATTTAAATAAAAGATTACTTGTTTAAAAAGTTTATCTTAAATTTATTTATTTTTATAACTTTTATATTACAATTCTAAATTATAACAAGTATAGTAATCATTTTGATAATATTCATAAAAAATTTAAAATGAACCAAACAAAATGTTTGAAATTATTTTGAAAAGAAGTGATAATTCTTTATTGTTAACAAAATAAACTTGAATACTTTCCAAAAAAAAATTCAAAGAAATTTTTTCTTAATGTTCAACGCTCAGATAGAATTTATTTTTGTATGAACTAAATGATATCTTTGTTATTCTAAATTTTATATTTTTCATTGAAATTCACTTTTTAATAAAAATTACTTTTATATGTTCTTTTAATTCACAATCTCAGTTTCTTAAGAAGCAAAAAAACGGGGAATGGATCCTTGGGGTAAGTGGCGTACTTGCATCCCATTCCCCATAACACCAAGTCAAGCACCCCATCCTCACTGGTTGATTTTGATTGATTCCTCGATCTCCATTCTTTGCTTCATGTTGAAAACTTGGTATGTCGGATTCTGCCAATTTCCACTTGCAGATATTGTACGCAACTGCCAAACTACCTCACCTGCATACCACGGCGGCACCTCAATCTCAATTGCATATTCCGACTTTTCCTAATATTTACCAAAATTAGATTAGATATAAGCATTTTTTCTTATTTAAGCACATTTCCAGATCTTTTCTAATATGATAAAAAAAAAAAAGAAAAACTATAATGAACCTCAACTTTGAATGTTCCATCAATAAAATATTAACAAAAATATAACTATAAAACGCAAATCAAATAAAATGAAATATTTTGAGGATTTTGTTATTAATGATAAATTTTGACTAAATTCAACTAGCAAATACATCATTAATATGAACCAAAAAAGCCAAATTTAGATTCTACTGCACTGGTTTTTATTCTTTTGGAATGTCTTTAAAAATTCTTGAAAATAAATAGAAAAATTGTGGAAAGTCTGCATAATTGCATTAAAATTTAATGTTGTGTCTAGATAAAAAAAATGAAACAAAAGAAATTATCAAAAAGCTTATCCCATTACTTTCTTAATAAGGAAAAGAAAATAATAATGTCATATATACTCTAATATTTTTATTTTAGCAACACTATATACATTAAAGCTGGTATCCAAAATTGAGTTTAAAAAATAATTAATTTAATTTAAAAATTAGAAATATTCAAAATTTAATTTCAAATTTTATTTTTTTATACCTGCTATATTTTTTTGCTCTTTAATATGCTCCTCTTGTATTTTTTTAATAAAATATTTTAAAGAATTTTTAAAACATGCTTATATAACTATCTATCCCATTTTCTTATTTTTTATTATATTTTATTTTCTTCTTCTTCCAATTTTTAAACATACCATCAGAGAGTTTCTTTTTTTAAAAAAAAATACTATAAGTATTAAAAATAAATTTTAAAATTGATTTTCAAATATTTAATATTCATTTGATTGAATTTTATAGATTTTTCCATCATTATATATGTAATAATAGCCTTAATTTTCATTTGTAATCTAATTTTAAAATTTATTTTCAATACATATAATTTTTTTTTCTTTTTTTGCTAATACCGATTGAGTCAACCGGGATTATCTTGTTTGGAGAGTCGAACGAGTTATTTTCAAATTTTATGGTGCTTCATTCGTAACATTCGATTGAACACTTTATTTTTTATATATAATTAATGAGAATCAAATTATATATATTTTCAAGTAAGATATAAAAATATGTTTATAATTAGAGTAAAATACATGGATTCTCCATCAATTTGATCAAAGTTGCGTAAACCTCTCTTCAACTTTTGAAATATGCATAAATCTCTTCTCAATTTTATAAAAAAGCTATTGTGAAGTTTTAAATATTATGCTCATAGAATGTTAATTGCGACTAGTCAAAGGTCAAAAAATTTCTTTTCTGACCAAATTATTATTCATTTATTTATATATCTCCACATATTCATTTTACTCCAAATTTTCAACTCTTTTTTAAATATGTTTTCACCAAAAAAATTTATTTGAATCCTTTTTCTTCCATCATGTGTACTAATTTTACCAGTTAAAATGTAGAGATTACTGTAGATATTTGAAATTATCATTGAACAAAGAACTTACTTTTCAAATTTTAATATCTATGATTTTACAATTTATTTATTATGCTTATTTTTATTATTGATATATTTTTTAAAATCATATAGGTTAAATTTATTTCATTAGAAATCATCTCTACAAAATATAGCAATAAAATGTTATAATAGAGAAAAATATTTTATTTATTTAATATTAAATATAAGAAATTTGAAGAAAGTAACTTCTCTTGTTTTAAAAAAGAATTTGATTTCCTTCATTTTTAAGTTTCTAAATATCTTTTTTTAATTATTCATGTAAATGATATGTCATTCTTCTATTAATATATATATATATATATATTCCTACAAAAAATATATTTCAATGAAACAAACGGAACCTTAACACGGTTCATCCTTTTTGTGACTTTTATATTATGCTACTTATTGATTTTTTTTTTGCTCAAAGTTCTACAATAATTTTTACACTTTAAATATTAAAATTAGTATACAAGAATAAAAAAAATGCAAAAAAAATATAGATATATTCTTTTTATAAGAAAAAATATAAAAACAAAATTTTTTGGTGAAAACATCTTCTTTGTATGAAAATGAGTTCAAAATTTTGAGTAATTTAAAATGACATAGGTATGGGAAGGTATATAAATAAAGGAAGAGTAATTTGGTGATAAAATTATCTTTTTCATCTTTGACCATATTTTAACAATTAAAATTAACCTTTTCTTAACATAATTATAAAGATGAATTTGGTAGTAGATTTTTTTATAAAACTAATGGAAAGTTTATGTATATTTGAAAGTTAAAAAAAAAGATTTGTGTAATTTTGACTAAATTCAACTAGCAAATACATCATTAATATGAACCAAAAAAGCCAAATTTAGATTCTACTGCACTGGTTTTTATTCTTTTGGAATGTCTTTAAAAATTCTTGAAAATAAATAGAAAAATTGTGGAAAGTCTGCATAATTGCATTAAAATTTAATGTTGTGTCTAGATAAAAAAAATGAAACAAAAGAAATTATCAAAAAGCTTATCCCATTACTTTCTTAATAAGGAAAAGAAAATAATAATGTCATATATACTCTAATATTTTTATTTTAGCAACACTATATACATTAAAGCTGGTATCCAAAATTGAGTTTAAAAAATAATTAATTTAATTTAAAAATTATAAATATTCAAAATTTAATTTCAAATTTTATTTTTTTATACCTGCTATATTTTTTTGCTCTTTAATATGCTCCTCTTGTATTTTTTTTAATAAAATATTTTAAAGAATTTTTAAAACATGCTTATATAACTATCTATCCCATTTTCTTATTTTTTATTATATTTTATTTTCTTCTTCTTCCAATTTTTAAACATACCATCAGAGAGTTTCTTTTTTTAAAAAAAATACTATAAGTATTAAAAATAAATATTAAAATTGATTTTCAAATATTTAATATTCATTTGATTGAATTTTATAGATTTTTCCATCATTATATATGTAATAATAGCCTTAATTTTCATTTGTAATCTAATTTTAAAATTTATTTTCAATACATATAATATTATTTTTTTTCTTTTTTTGCTAATACCGATTGAGTCAACCGGGATTATCTTGTTTGGAGAGTCGAACGAGTTATTTTCAAATTTTATGGTGCTTCATTCGTAGCATTCGATTGAACACTTTATTTTTTATATATAATTAATGAGAATCAAATTATATATATTTTCAAGTAAGATATAAAAATATGTTTATAATTAGAGTAAAATACATAGATTCTCCATCAATTTGATCAAAGTTACGTAAACCTCTCTTCAACTTTTGAAATATACATAAATCTCTTCTCAATTTTATAAAAAAGCTATTATGAAGTTTTAAATATTATGTTAATAGAATGTTAATTGCGACTAGTCAAAGGTCAAAAAATTTATTTTCTGACCAAATTATTATTCATTTATTTATATATCTCCACATATTCATTTTACTCCAAATTTTCAACTCTTTTTTAAATATGTTTTCACCAAAAAAATTTATTTGAATCCCTTTTTTTCCCATCATGTGTACTAATTTTACCAGTTAAAATGTAGAGATTACTGTAGATATTTGAAATTATCATTGAACAAAGAACTTACTTTTCAAATTTTAATATCTATGATTTTACAATTTATTTAATATGCTTATTTTTATTATTGATATATTTTTTAAAATCATATAGGTTAAATTTATTTCATTAGAAATCATCTCTACAAAATATAGCAATAAAATGTTAGAATAGAGAAAAATATTTTACTTATTTAATGTTAAATATAAGAAATTTAAAGAAAGTAACTTCTCTTGTTTTAAAAAAGAATTTAATTTCCTCCATTTTTAAGTTTCTGAATATCTTTTTTTAATTATTCATGTAAATGAAATGTCATTCTTCTATATATATATATATATATATATATATATATATTCCTACAAAAAATATATTTCAACAAAACAAATGGAACCTTAACATGGTTCATCCTTTTTGTGACTTTTATATTATGCTACTTATTGATTTTTTTTTTTTGCTCAAAGTTCTACAATAATTTTTACACTTTAAATATTAAAATTAGTATACAAGAATAAAAAAAATGCCAAAAAAAATATAGATATATTCTTTTTATAAGAAAAAATATAAAAACAAAATTTTTTGGTGAAAACATCTTCTTTGTATGAAAATGAGTTCAAAATTTTGAGTAATTTAAAATAACATAGGTATGGGAAGGTATATAAATAAAGGAAGAGTAATTTGGTCATAAAATTATCTTTTTCATCTTTGACCATATTTTAACAATTAAAATTAACCTTTTCTTAACATAATTATAAAAATGAATTTGGTAGTAGATATTTTTATAAAACTAATGGAAAGTTTATGTATATTTTAAAGTTAAAAAAAAGATTTATGTAATCTTGACTAAATTCATGAGAGGTATATATATTTTACTCTTGAAATAAAATTATGTATGAAAAAAGTATTAGGACGTGTTTGTAGGTTCTAAGATTAGAAGATATAAGTACAATAATGAAGCGTGAAATAATGGTTATGAATGTGCTAGAGGAATAATTTTGCAATTAAACTTTTAGAATGGATAAAAGAATCTATTTTCACACTCGATGGACTTTTTATGTTATCTTGGGTTTTCTTTCTAAACAGGTAAGGATTTAAAGGTTTTGAAAATATTTTTTCAAGAACTTTTCTTTCAGCAATGTTTTTGTTTATGTTAATCTCTTTATTTGTCTTTTAGTGTGTATGTGCATCTTAGCTCATTCCTTCTTTGTTTTTTTAGGTTTTATGGGAGGTATCTATAAGACAATGGAAAGCTGACATAAATATGGATACTAAAAATAATAATTTTGTATAATGCATTAGGTTGGTGAGGAATCTAAAGAAGATGAGGTACGAGGGTTATAATATTGTGGTACATGGTAATAGTGGTGACAATGATAGTTGGGGGTAATGGTAGTAGATACTACTAAAAGTATTATATAGGGTTAGGTTTGGTAGATGGTCCATTAAGTATAGGTATTTTTATATTCACCGTTATTCAAATGACATACCACTAAAGAAGGTTAATATTGTTAGTGTATATGCCCTAAAACTAATTATATTGGTGATTGTAATTTTGAATCATGTTATTTTAATGACAATTTCAATTATTATATTTATATATATTGTTTGCGTAATATATTCAATTATGATAATAACCTTAGAATAATTGTATTCTTAAATGTCCCTAGTCATATATGATTGTGGATTAGGTTGCTTTGATATGTTAAGACTAGCATGTGTGAAGACTTATATGGGATATTAAGTTTACACATGAGTACAAGTTAGAGAACTTGTATACTGAACCGACCCATATTAAGAACACTACATGGATCGTTATATGAGTGTCATAAGTGGTTCTTAGTGATCATTATTAATATGGTCCTTTGACCTGAGATCACCAACGTTCCTTACATGTGAGTTTCATATTTTGATACTATTTAATGTCACTAATGGTTAAGTAAATACAATGGTAGATATTGGATATGTCACATATCATGCGGAGGGGTTTGTGTGATCAAGATGGGATTTGTCCCTCCTATATAACAAGAGTAACATCTATGGGCCCCTTGATTAAGTAAAGCTAAGAAAATGCATGACCATACTCAGATGAATTGACATGAGATGTCGATTACATTTGTTTCAGTCAGCTTACTTAGGAATCAAGAAACCTTAAGATTGGGCTATACGGGAATGACACGGTCCATGTCTCGTGCTCAATCTAGATGTATAGGACAAAAGGACATAAGTGATGATCGCATGTAAAGGTTTAGTCAAATCACTGACTTTCTCATTACTTGGGTAACAATGATGTGTTGCTAGACACCAATCATTGTTTATGATCATTAATATGATTAATGGTTATTACTAACATAATGAGAGCCTGTAGGGTCGCACACTTAGAGCCTAGTGAATTTGGAATTAATGGACCAAATTGTTTGGACTTAATATTTGAGAATTCATGTTATAATTATAAGGCCCAATAGTAAGCCTATAATTGTACATGGAATAAAGCTCAAATAGGTTAGGTTTTTCTATGCACCTATTTAAATAGGCTTATTGGGTAATAATAGGATTACTATCATTATTCACACACCCCAAAAAAGGCATAAAAACCCTAGCACCTCTCCTTAACCAAAACTCCTGAAGAGGCGCAGCTAGCACTACGAGGTGTAAGGAGATCAATTCCAACCGGTGTGTGTAGTGGACATTCATCGGTGATTCACAAGTTCGTGTGGATACCACAGAGGTGCAGCCACATAAACGCTGTACTGGTGATATGATCTTCTAGTTTCTATTCCGGTTCATGATTTGGAGAGCAGATTAGATTGGAAAACGGACAAAAGCAGATCGAATTTGCTGTGTAGTAGACAGAAGATTTTTGGCCGAAAGGTATAAACCCTAATCCCTAATTTATGGCGTTCTAAATTCGCATGGATCCTTGGTGGAAATCGTGCAAAATTTTTATTCCATTGTGCATGTGTGATGCACGATTTCCAGCAAATATGATATGTCTACTTCCTTTATAGGTTGCAATGAAGCACTTATTTCAATCCCTTAAAGCTACATAATTCAAATATTTTTGAAAAGGTGGGAAAAGAGTTATTTTATTTTATAACTAAAACAATACCTGCCCTTAGTTGAATGTTCATTAGTTAACTTTTAGTCTTCACAGAACCTTACTCATTCAAGTCTCCATGGTGAGAGTGGTGTGGAGGGCAAAGCAAACAACCTCTTTTCAGGCATAGCTGAGATCAAGTAGACATTATTTTTTTTAGGCTTTGAATATGGATAAAGAGAGGAATTTGTATGTTTAAAAATATTTTAAAGTTTATTTCATGAGCCTCTTTTAAGGTAATCTTTTAACTATATATAAGAATTTCGTGTAAGAAATTTTTTTGATTTCTTATATTTTGGAATTCTCTTTTAAAGATTCATTTTATAAACTCTTTTTGAGGTGGAGGCCTTTTGACCTTTTTAAGTTTTTCATGGAATTGGAAACATTTTGATACCTTTTTTAATCTTATGTGGAATTGAAGGTCTTTAAATCATTTTTGAGATATTTTTGAAGGCAAAGATTCATTTAATTTCCTTTTAGCTTCACTCCAAACATATTTTTTTGACCTAATTCAAAACTTTTTTTAAGACAAAGGTCTTTTCATCTTGTTAAACCTCTTTTGAGGTGTTTTCGCAAAGAAGGGGCTCGATTGGTTTCTTTAAAAGTGTACGTTTGCAAATTTCTTTTTAAAATGAGTTTCATTTATGCTTAGGACCTAACTTAGGGTTTGTTTGGTTAGAGTAAAAAATAGGAGAGAAAGAAATTAGTGGAGAAAGAAAAGATGAAAGAAGTTATTTTTCTTGGCTTTATTTGGTTATAGGAGAAAATAAAATAGAAAGAAACTGAAAGAAAAATTGGTTATATTTAATTAGAGGAAAAAATAGGTGAAAAAAATGAAAGATAGATATTTCAATTTTATTTGAATATAAATAAAATTAGTAGGGAAAAAATATATATAATTTTTAATATTTAAATTTAATCTTTACTTATTTATTAATATTTAAAATTTGAGGAGGCACTGTATCTTCAGAGTTTCCACATTTCAATGTCACATTTCTCGGTGGCGAGGCACTGTATCTTCAGAGTTTCCACTTTCTTCCCTTGAGAACTAGATCTGCACCTATCAAGAACTCAGTTCACCGCATCTACCGCTCCAGCCCTCCCATTGAATGAAACTCAACCGATCGTCAATCCTATTCTTCACCGCTCAAGTATATGTATGATTGTAGTCTCCTTGTACTGTTTGTTGCTATTGTGGTTTCTGATTTATAGGATGCTGCTTTGAAGATGCTGAAGAATTAGTTGTTGTTCACATGTCGCGACGCCATCTAATCTCCAGCATAAATGGAGTCTCCATAGTCGAATAAGCTACTATGCATGAATTCTCTCTGTTATGTTGTAGCTTTGATGTCCGTTTCCTCCTTAGGGTATGTTTGGCTGGAGGTGAAAATGGGAGGGGTGTAAATAGAGGGGGTGGAAATGGAGGGGAAGGAAATGGAGGTGAAAGTAATTTCACCTGAGTTGTTTGGAATGGGTGAAAATAGGAGGGGGAGTAAATATGGGTGAAATGAATTTCTTTTGTTTGGAATGAGTGAAAATAGAGGGGGAAGGAAATGTGAATGAGTGAAATGACTAAAATATCCATTTGTTATGTTATGTTGAGGTAGTTATAATATTATTTAGTAAAATTAAATAATAAATAATTTATGGATTAAAAAAAATATGTTAAATTTTTTTTTTTGAATACTAACATATTTAAAAAATTATAATTTTTTATTTTCATATAATTAATAAATATTAAAAAATTTGCATTATATTTTAGGAAAATACTTATGGTGAGGTAGTAAAATTATTATATTATCATTGTTTAATAGAATTATACATATTTGATGATAATAATTTTATTTGACAATTTTAAATTACTTTTAATTTATTTTATTACTAATAACATTAATCAATAATTGATTATACATTTTTTAAAGACTAGAATTAATATATTTTTATTACAGAATTAATTAATAAATAATATCTCATTACATAGAATTAATTAGTAAATAACACATTTCTCCTAATATTGTCAATTTATTTTTTGGTAGCAAAAAATATATATCATGTTCATTAACTGTTGCAGTATAGATATACACACATACACATAGAAGCAACAATTCACTTAATATAAATATACAAACTGCTATATTGAAAATTAATGCAAAAGAAGTATAATTAGTGAGAATAACATTTAACATAACTAAGGTTGAATGAAAAACACTTGCTTCTTGGGTGCAACGTACATACATTGTACAGCTCCAATAACTGTAAACATAATAAAGACCTATCATATAAGGCAAATACCATTCACATAAGGGCAAAGTACTGTTTTCACATGTTTAGATCATTGATTCTTTAATGACACCATATCTTAATTTTAAATCATAATAGGCATAACATAATAGAATTACATAAAGTCTAATATCGTCGTCAGTTGTCATACTCTATTAATTATACACACACACACACAATACATTACACTACATAATGTGTTCAATCACAGGTTCCTGTGAATAACCAAACAAAGAGAATGATTTTATCCAAAAACTAACTCCCACCTTACAATTGATTTGACTGTTTTAAATTTAGGAATGAAATTGATTTAAGAATAATTGAATTGATATTGGAATAATAGATTTAGGTATCTAATTTACGTTAATAATTTTAATAACATTTTAAATTTTAACAATTATAAAGAAATTGTAATTAAAATTAGTTTATAACATAAAGTTGAATTTCTGCAATATTTTTAAGTTGTATTTAATTGCAAAATATTATTAAACTTCTCATAAAATTAAATTTCTATATTATTTTTAATATGTTTTTAATTACAAATAATTCAATAACTATTTATCTTCTCAAAGTTATATAATTTATTCTTAAACTTGATATTAATTATAAGTCATATATATATATATATATTCATATAATTTTATCCTTATTTTAATACATCTATATTCATTTTTACTACCACGAGGATGAATGTGAGTTAGGTAATGGTTAACCTTATCACTAAAAATCATAATAGGCCAACTAATTCATGATAATTTTTTTATGAACTTACTGAATTAGAGAAATATTATGTGGTGCAATAGTATTAGTTATTATTTAAATTAACAATGATAAAATTGAATAAACTGTATATACACAATATCATAAGAAATTCATCTCTGAACTGCATAGAGAGATGGAAGAACAGAAAATTTGGAATGCAGGATTCTGGAAAAAAAATTTGGAATGCTGAATAAAAAAAATTGGAATCTAGATTTAAAAAAAAAAGTTTACACGGGTCGAGTTTCTTCTTCAAATCGGTTTCGATTCATAGTCCATAATCAGACCCGATATGACTAACCCAAGCATAGAGTTTCCTGACCCGGGAGTGATCCCCGCCGGATTGCTTGCATTCGGTCCGATGAGAAGGAGATCAGGCACTGAACTCCGCCCAGAAGCGCAGGATATCCTTCATCCCTCTCCATTCGACATTAATCAAACATCCTCCAACCAATTCGACGACATTCTTGTAGATACAGCAATGCCAACACAGCAAAAAAGGATGGGAGAATGAGCAATACCTGTGAGGAAGAAGAGGACACGATTGTGATGTAGATTGGTTCTTAACGGAGGCGCTGTAGCAGTTGATTTGGAGAAGGCTGAGCCGCTTTCGGTGGAGAACGGTGGAGAGGAAAGGCCTTTGAGCACTCGGATGGTGGGACACAGCCAGGGCAACTTCTGAGGATGCCGTAGACGTTCTTGGATGTGATGCTAGAGGCACTGCAGATGGTGTTGTGGAGAAGGCAAGAGCCGTGTTGATGGTGGGAGGTTTGTCTGGGTCCGACCAACTTTTTTACTTTCAATTACGCCCCCTGCACTTTCGCCGATTAGCCAAACAGGTGAAAATCAGAATTTCACCCCCATTTCGCCCGAGTCTTTACTCCCCCTCCAAATTTTGCCTATTCCAAACAGGTTGTTATTTCCTCCTTATTTTTTCTCATATTTGAGAAGAAAATTTTTTCCTGGGACCCATGCCTATTTCCAGATAAAATATTCCCTTCTCCTATAATTTTTATTACAATCAAATAGAAAAAACAATAACTTTCTCCCAATTTTCTCTTCAAAATTTCTTTTCTCCTCAATTTTTTTCAAATCCAAAGAGGCTATTAACTTCTTGAACCTTACAATATTAGATATCAATAGAAGGTATATCTCAAATCATTATGATATTATAATACTTTTAATCTGGTTTAAAAAAGTTTAAGAAAAAATATTAAATTAAATAAAATAATTAACCAAGTGAAAAATATACATTAATTTCAAGATTTAATTTTGATAATTAGATATCTTAATTTTAAGTTTTGAAAACAAATTTTAATCACCCTGAAATTAGAGAGGATTTTTTTTTCATTTTTCTTTTGTCTAAATAACACTGTTATTCTGAAACAGCTGTAGCCACTGCTTACTCTGGCCCACTTCATTGAATATGTTTCTTTAAAAATGTCCAAAACCCGAGATCTAGAAGTTGTTACTTGCTGACCGATTTGGTTGTTTTGTAAGATCGTACTATTTGGTTCTTCAATTAAATGCGATGTGATGCATAATTTTGATGCGTGTACTACATGCACACCAATTGATGATTTTGAAGTACGCCACGGTACTTCGCTAATAACCCTGTTTTTTATTTTAATTTAAAATATTATAAATATAAGAAAATAAATTTTAAAATTAAAATTAAAATTTTTATATCTATTTAAATAGATATTTCAAATCTGCTTATTATTTATATTTAATAATAATTTTTAATTTATATTTAGAATTTAAATTTATATCTTATTTTTAATATGTATAACACTATTATTATTATATATGTTGTAATCAAATATTTGATAATATCAAGATTTTGAATTTATTAATAATATATAGGATTGATTAAGCAATTTACACATTAAAAATTAATAAACTAATAATTTATCACACGAGTTTAAGCTTTAATACGTAGAAGCTTCTGTAGTAAGTTCACGCATGTGTGAAAGGTGACGTTTAGTAATGTATTAATATATTTTTAAATTTAATTATTAATATATTATATAATAAATTTTATTTATTTTTTATTAATAAAATTAATATATAATTAAATTTAATAATATATTAATATACTACTATATAAATAATATATTATAATATTTCTCATCAAAAATCGATTTATTATCTTTAATATCTGACATTCAAAGGCCGCAAATTTGATAGGATAATTCAAATAGTAAAATACACATACCTATATCTATCCTACTCCATTTCATGTGTGAAAAACATTGGCTAAGTAGGAATCTATCTAAGCTAATATGATCATAGTGCGTAATGGACATCCACCGAATATGAGAGTTCAAACTATCAAATATGAAACATCTATGTACCAAAAACTAGAAATAAAAATGAAACATCTAATATTTTAGTTTGAGAACACTTACAAATATTAAAGTCCAACTCCCAGCACTTCAAATGATTTTATTATACAACCCTGAAAATATCTGCCGATTGAATTTATGATTGGTTCAATCTATTTTAATGGGCACACATACTCTGTTGGGAGTCAAGCAGTTCACTAAGCAACCGATAAAATAGTGCTCTTCTTTGTTAAAACATGTCAAAAGCGTAACGTTCACCCAACACAAAGAAAGCAATTAGAAGTGAGAACCTCGCAGCTCTATAGTCACGTAAACATTTTTCATTAATTCAGGAATTACAGCAGACGTCACTTCTTAGCGTACAAATAGTTATACGTATATTGTCTCCGAGCAGTACTATTACCTTATATCTCTTTGGGAAAATAACTTGACCACTAGAATATAATCAATAAATCATTTCTATCATGTTCTATTAACACTTCATTGGCAGTGTAGGATAAAATATCACACCAACATTTTTGGAACACATCATTTTGTTTTTTTTTTTTTTTGGGTCAAAATATATAGATAGTTAGGTCTTATAGTATGTTTAGAGCTTAAGAGAAGACAACGAGAAAGAAGGAATGAAAAAAAAAAAAAGGTCAACGGATAGTTAATCATAAGATTCCTCACCTTCTTAATTAATTAATTAAAAAACTCTCTAAAATCCTTTAGTTAGAGTGTAAAATTATTAGTGTTAAAAGACATAGAAGCACTTTACAATTTTATCATAATCTTCACTTTTTCTTCTCATTCACTACATTGTCACCCTTAAACAAATCAATTGCTTTTTTTTTTTTTGGTAAAATAATCTACATTTTCTATATATTAAAGAAATTAATGTTGAAATTAGTTGAGTTAGTTGTGAAGCTTGTTGTTTTAAGACTTGGTTAGAAAGTTAGTTAATGAAAGGAAAACTGTATAAATAAAAGTGAAATATGTATATGCAAAATGAATGAAACTAGAATAAAAATTTTGTAAAACTCTTGGCTCTATCTTTTCTTCTTTGTTTTCTCTATTTCTTAGTGTGATATTGAATTGATTCCAAGATTTCTACAATAGTTGTTATATTGAATTAATTTCTTCTAATTCTAACTAAGCAAAAAATTCCAAAAGCTAGAATCTAGAATTAGGTTATGGTTAGTTCATATATTGCTTTTTCCTTTACATTCTCCATTCTTGATGGCAGGAATTACAATAAGTGGTGCATGTAGATGAATGTGTTACTTAACTATTAAGATATTATAGAAATTGTTATGAATGAGGTTCAGTTCTACCATCTAATACTACCGATTCTTAGAAAAAAGGAGTACAAGGATAAAATAGAAAGATTTCACGAAGTTGTTCTTGCTCCACCAAAATATTGATGTCTTCACATTTGAGAGAATATTTAGTGCCTTATCAACTAAAAAAGTATGGCAGATTTTGGAAAAGATTTAAAAAGGAGTTAATAAGATCAAGAAAGTGAGGTTGCAAACCCTTATGATATAATAAGAATTGCTATAAATAGATAACAAAAAGAGTATAAGAGATTATTTTATATAAGTTCTTGGATTAATTAACCAAATGAAGAATAATGGTGACAAGATTGAAGATTTTGCACTGATGGTGAAAAATATAATAGATCTTACTAACCAAGTTTGACTACATTGTGGTAGCAATTGAAAGATCAAATGACCTTAAAGAATTGAAGGCTTATGAGCAAAGATTAAGTGAGAAAGCAAATGATAAGTTAATAGAGCAAGCTTTCTTATTCAAATAGAAGAAAAGTTAGAAAAATATCAAGAAAGATTTAAATATAAAATGATAAGAGGCAGAAGAAGGAATGGTGGATTTGGTGAATTAAATTCAAACAACCTTGAAGATGTGGATTAGGAAAAAGAAAAGTCAAATAATGAATAACAATCTAGTAAAATTTCATGCAGAGGAAGAAAAATGAATTTTAACAAATCTTAAGTTCAACACTAGAATTGTTAGAGATTTAGTAATTTTTCAAATGAATGTAAAGCAAAAAAAAATCAAAATTGGAAAGAAAATAGGAGAAGAAGCTAGCATTGTTTAAGAGGAAGGCAATTAACACAAAATGCTACTGATGGTTACATCTAAACCAAAAAACTCGCAAACAAAAATTAAATAATGGTTTATAGATATGAACATATTAATCAAAATGAAAGTTAATTTCATAAGTGGTAGCATATTTCCTATTGAAGGGAATAAAAGAATTTTGATTTAGCAAAAAGATGGTAGTCATGCATATATTTCAGATGTTTTCTTTGTTCCAATAATGAAAATTAATCTTTTAAGTCTAGCTCAATTAATTAAGAAAAGTTATTTAATAAAAATGGAACAAGGTAATTTAATTGCTTTAAATGAAAGAAAAAGGAAGATTTTTAAAGCACTACTATTCCAAAGCAGAATTATGATACAAAATTGTGAACATCGATATCTTTTAATAATCATGAGCAAAGAAAACTAAATTTGGCATTTTAGATTTAGGCATTTTAACTTTAGGAGTCTTAATTAGTTAAGATGAGAAAGGATGGTGATTGGATTATCCATAATAAGCCAATCAAACAAGTTATGTGAAGTATATATATATTGGGAAAACAATATAGAAGATAATTTAATAAATGAGACACATAGAGAATCATATTTGCCTAAGGTATTTAGATGCTTATGGACCTATGAACATTTAATAACTAGGTAAGACTAATTACTTTATTACTTGTGTTGATGAATATAATAAAAAAGTATGAATTTATTTTGTTAAACAAAAATTTGAAGCTCTTGATACATTCAAAAGCTTTACGCTTATAGTTAAAAAATGGTATGAAAAATATGTGAAAACAATAAGAACTAATAAGAGGTATGAATAGAACTCATATGAGTTTCAAAAGTTCTATAAAGCAGAAGAAATAATTCATAATGTAACAATTCCCTATACTCCTCAATATATTGTGTCAACAATAAGAAGAAATAGAACTATTTTGAACATGGTTAGAAGCACACTTAAGACAAAGTTAATGTCCAATCAATTCTAGGGTAAGGCCATTGCTTGTGTTATATACATCTTAATTAGGTGTCCAACTAGGAAATTGAGCTAAAAAATACTTGAAGAAGTTTGGTTAGAGAAAAAACCTAATATGAAACATCTCAGGATTTTTAGTGTACTTTGTTTTATACATGTTCTTAAAGGGAAAAAAAAAGATCAAATTAGATAATAGAAGTGAAAAAGCAATAATGATCAATTACCATTGTACTAGTAAATATGAATTATATTGTCCTTCCACCAAAAAGGTGATTATTAGTAAAGATGTGATTTTTTATTAAAGCAAGCACTTGGGACTACAAAAATGATGCAACAACAAGTTATTAGAGGAATTTTGTCCTACTTGAACAATATAAAATTAGTGGTGAGGTAATCCAAGTAAAAGAATAATCAATAACTCGAAAATATGAAAAAAAAACTCCTATTGCTCTTGGTGACTAACCAATTTGTAAATCTTGGAGGATTAGATAGCCTTTAATAGGATTCAGAGAATTTGAGCTATTTTTAGATGATATTGTAACAAATGATGGAACTTTGGTACATATGACTTTATTTGCTAATAGTAGATCGATTTTGTTTGAAGAAGCAATTTAATTCGACACTTGGATTGCTAATATGAAGAAGGAACTAAATGCAATTGAGGGGAACAAAACTTAGAAACTTATGGAACCCTCCTAAAGATAAACAATTATTAATGTAAAATAAGTTTACAAAACTATGATGAAACTTAATGATAAAATAGGGAAATAAAAAGCTAGATTTGTGGCCAAAGGCTTTTTGTAGAAAGCAAGCTTGAATATTAGGAAGTTTTCTCTCAAGTTGCAAGGCTTTAGGTCACAAAATTAGTAGTTACTATTTTAGCTCAAAAAAACTAGAAATTACACCATTTGGATATGAAATCTTCCTTTTTAAATGGTCTTCTTTATGAAAAAGTATGTTAAACAGCTTCTAGATTCATTGATTTTTTTTAAGGAGAGCATAAGGTGTATAGGTTAAGGAATGCTTTATATGGCTTGAAACAAGCTCTAAGAGCTTTGATAAATGAAATTGATCAAATTTTCTGTTAAAATGGCTTCAATAAATGCCTATGTAAAAATGGTCTACATGTAAAGGTTACAAAATGCAAGACTATCTTAATAATATGCCTTTATATGGATGATTTGCTACTTACACAAAACAATGAGGAAGAAATTAGTGAATTCAAAGGTAAAATGAGGCAATAATTTGAAATAACAAACTTAAAGCTACTCTTTTACTTCTTAGGAATGAAATTCAAGCAAACAACTAAAAACTTATCGATGCATAAAAAGAAATATGCACTAAACTTATTAAAAAGATTTAATATATCTAATTGTAACGTTGTTGAAACATCTATTGATATTAAGATAAAACTATGAAAAGATAATGAAAGAAAAATAGTGAATCTTACCTAATATAAGTAAATTATTGGAAGCTTGAGGTACCTATACAACACAAGGCATAATATAGCTTATGAAGTATGCTTAGTTAGCAAGTTCATGGAAAATCCTAAAAGCTCACATCTATTAGCAATGAAAGGAACTTGTGATTAGGGTCTATTATTTATAAATAACTTAGCAAAAATACGAAGGAAATCATTAGTTTTTTTTAACAGTAATTGGTATAGAGAAAAAATGACTACAAAAGTACATCAAGTTATACCTTTATATTTAGTGACACAATGTTCTTGTGATGCTCTAAAAAATAATTTATAGTTGCACTATCAATGTGTGAAGCAAAATATGTAGTCGGTTTGGCAGCAACATGTTAAGCTGCTTGGTTACAAAGTGTGCTTGAACAACTGCATATAAAGTTAAAAGAACCTATAAAGTTGTATCTGGATAACTTTAACTATTAACTCAGTTAAAAATTTTATAACTCATCTATAGAGACAAGATTCCATTTTCTTAGAGATCAAGTGAATAAAGAAAGAATTAAGATACTATATTGTAGATTAGAGGAGCAAATCATAGACATTCTTACAAAGCTATTGAAAAATGAAAGGTTTGAAAAAATTAATAAGCCTATTTGAGCTCGGTACCATTTGAAGATTAAGTTTAGAAGAGTATGATGTGATATAATCTAATCTTCTATAAATCAAAGTAATTTATGTTGACATTATTTGTGAAGGTTGTTATTTTGAGAGTTAAATAGATAGTTGATTCATGAAAGAAAAATTATATTAATAAAAGTTAGGGAAAATTATATTTTACCCCCTTCAACTATGGGGTCGTGAAATTTTATCCTCTTCAATTATGGAAACTTAGATTTTATCCCTTTTAACTTTATAAAACTTAAATTTTATTCTCATTGTTATCAAGTTAACAGCAGTAACACTTAGTGGCGATTAAAAACTGTCCTATCATTTTTAGTGGCGGTTTGTATGATAGCATCAGTTTTTAACTGTTGATAAGTAAAAAATTTTTTAAAAAATTAATAAATATAACGGTAGTTTTTAACCGCTGTTAAGTGAAAAATGATAGCAACAGGTTTCCTAATAGATTTCGTTAACTTTGTAATGGTGGAGGTAAAATACAAGTTTTATAAAGTTAAAGGAAGTAAAATTTAAATTTTCATAGTTCAAGGGAATAAAATCTAACGATTCCATAATTGAAGGGGGTAAAATATAATTTTTCCTAATAAATATTTATATGCAAAGTAAATAAGATTAAAATAAAATTTTTATTAAAGTCTCAGCTTTATATTTTCTTTTCTATTTTCTCTATTTTTCAATTGAATCGATTCCAACATTCCTACAATTGCTATTAAATTGAATCGATATCTTCCAGTTGTAGCAATGATCGATTTCTATAGTTGCGAAGCAATTGATTTCAACATTGTTGTTTTCTCTAGTATCTTTCTATTCAAATGTACTATCCGAAGGTTTCAACAAAATATCTACGAGAGAAGACATCACCTAGGAAAGGTCTTGTGATAGATACTGCTGATATTCATTGAGGAGGAAAATTCTTCGGAAATTGATAGCCTTGTAAATGGCCATAAATCATTGAACAAGTCTATAAGAAAAACAGGACTTATGCTTTCCTCATATTTCCTGACATTTGCTTTGCTTCGCTATCAAGGAATCACATCGTGTCCACTCTCAAATTTAAAACCAGAAAAGTGGAATCATATCCAATTATTCAATACATTTAATGGTCAAGAAGAAGATACGGTTCCTTTCTTTCTCCACTGTTAAATTGGATTTGAAAGGCAAATGTATAAAAATATTTTGTTGGCACTCAAACGTTGTTTTCAGTGACATTTTCTCCAAAGCCGACCACATATTTAATTTTCCTTATAAACATCCTGAAAAGATAAACTGATTTTGAAAGGGCTACGATTTATTACCTACTTCACATTCTTGATATCAGGTACATTAGGTGTAAATTATTCTTTCCCTTCTTATAAATTTATTCAATTTTTAATTAAAATATTGTAATTTAAGAGTTTTGGAATAAATTTTTATATTTATTTTTTATTTTTGATAATATACTTTCTTTCATTTTTTAGTTAAATCTTAATGGTAATTGACTCGCATAAGCATTGATGAAGAAAAATACATGTCCCTTACATTTTTATTTTAAGTGGCGAATGATTATGATAAGAATATAATCTTTTACTAAAATTATTGTATTTTAAGAAATAAATTGGGGTAATATTAACATAACTCTCAGTCCATAAATTATTTACATATTGTTGTTCATATAAGTCACTATTGACAAAATTTAATATAAAAATAACAAAATGTATTCAATTAAAAATAAAATTAACTATAAGAATTTAATTTTAAAATTTTAAACCGATAATTCATAAATTTTGCCGATTGGCCAAAGAGGGTTTTCAATTGGTCAAGATACCTATAAAACGAAACAAGTAAGTGGTTAGATGTATATGATAGAGATGACCTTCGTATATAATTCAATATTTAATGCTTATTTTAATGGAGTAATAATAAAAGTAATTAGTTGAGTTCAAATGAATATATAAGCATGAGTCATATTTGAATTGATAAGTCATTCATGATACTGATTACAAATAATTGGACACAAGTGATAATGTAACATTATAAATTTTAATAAGTATTATTAGTCTTTTATAAGGCTAACTATGGATATTTAAGTCATGAACATAGCAAAATGAATTAGCTTCTAAGTCAATTTTGGTGTGTTTAATTACATAAAAATTCTTTGTTATTAGGTTGTGTTAATATGGATATGTATTGGATCAAAATTAGTAACGAGTCGATCGGTGATGGTTCGATTGAAAATATTGAGTATTATCATGAATATTAGAGATTTAGAATTGAATTAGAATGAAGTTGTAAAGAATAAATAAAGTAATTTAACCTTAATATTCATTGCATTTAAATGACTTATAGTTTTTTGAAGAATAAAATTATCCCACCATATTAGGAAAAAAAATAGGATGAGGAAAAATATCAAATCCATAAAATTAATTAATTAGCACTATATATAATATTATTAATCATGGAGGTAGGCTAATATTTGATTAATTAAACATCGCTTATAAATTAGTGTTAAAGGCAGCATCACTTGGAACGCCAAAAGTTGTTTTAATTGCTAACCACTACCTGCGAATAAGGTTGTTCATTAATATTGTTTACGAATGTGATCGCCGATCGGGAATATTAATTGGTCAACTAGAAATTTATTATTATCATCTTAATTTTGGTTGATGCCTTTAGAAGTTCCGATCGTCCTATGTTTAGGAAAGTTTTTGGGATTAAAGTATCTCTCGCTAGTATTAGTATTATAATTTTTTTGTTGGGGATAATCTCCCACTATTTAATAAAGGTTATTTATTTATTGTCTATCAGTATGTCAAATCTAACAAGAAACCTAGTATTTCTTTGGGGTATAAGAATAACCGAATTATAAATAATTAAAAACAGTATATTAGCCTATTTTAGGATGTCTATACATAAATAGGCTTTTACAGGAAACACAGGTTTTGCAAGAAATAAATTTACAGGCAAGTGTGTATATAAATAATCAAATTATTGTTGCATGTTGTGTCATGCAGCGATACCCTATATTATTTTTAGAGTATTTTTTCTCCGTTTTTTAAGTTTAAACCTAAAATTTTACACATATGTGTATTATTACAAAAAAATAATTGAATTTTCATTTATTACAGAGGAGTGGACATCATTTCATTTGTCGGAAAATAAAAGAATTAAATATTGATTTTGGGGCGTAAATTGAATTGTCATTTAGTACAAAGAGGTGGACATCATTTCATTTGTGGGAAAATAAAATAATTAAATATTAATTTTAGAATGTAACATAACGGTGTAATAATATTTAATATTATCTTTTTCCTTATCATTATCTTTATGGAACGACTGAATGTAAAAGCTTTACACGGTGGCAGCAGCCGGTTCCCTGAGACGCGTGTTTTGAAATTTGGTCCGAGCAAAGATTCAGAAAAACTAACAGATTAAGATTAAACTCGTTTAACTTATTAATTTATATAGTTGAACTGAATTATATATTAATTATTTTTGTATACGAGTGTGTGTAAAAAATTAATATTTTATATTAAAAATAAATTTTATTATTATATATTATCATTTTGCAATGTTATTCAAATTTTTTGAGATACACATATTTTTTTTTAAATAATGATAGATGTATTTAGTCGATTAACTAATTGTTGAATCTGATGATATTATATAATACAGTGTTTTATTTATATATAAGTGACCATGGGAGATGAATATTGATTTATTTTATGCAATTTTTGGTTTAATCTATATATAACAATAATAAAATTTTGCATATGTAATGTACGAATAATAATAATATAATATCTAAAAATAATACATAAGTAATAGTTTGGTATCTGCATGGAATATTCAAAAAATAAAAGAACGTTCCTATTACATATTTATATTCCACATCTGTAAGCAATAAAAGCTGTTGACGTAGAGGTAAGGCCGATCATTTTGGCCCGGTTTTCATCGCGGTCACTGGTTAATTTCGGGTTCTCGTATTTCTAGTATTAAATCGGTTCGATTCACACCAGCGCTAATCTGGATATAAGGTTAAATTCCGTCGGTCCATCTCACCTCTCGAGTTCCGATTCGATCGATTTAATCGATCAAATCAATTTAAATTTCAAAATAATACATAAAATATAGAATGTTGCTTAAAATAAGATCCATTATTATATAATTTTTATAAAATTTCAAAATTTACAAATAATTTTTGTGAGATTTTTAAAAAATTGAAAATATTAAAATTTCAATAAGTAAGGATAGAAATAAGTTATTTAATATTTTATAATTATTTTTAGTACAAAAAATTCAAAGGAATAATTAAAAAAGACATAATTAACCTACCCGTAGAGAAAATTATTAATTTTATCTTAAAATTATATGGTGTTAAAAAAATGATTCCTAAACTATATTGAATAACTAATTTCATTCTTAAATAATAATTCAGATAAAAAAATTTCTCTCCTTTGTATAAATATTTAAAAATAAAATTATTTGTATGAATTTATATGAAGGATAAAATTATTCGTATGAATAATCTTTTAGAAACAAAATTAATAATTTTGTCCCAGATGTAATTGAGTCAAATTTTAGCAATAATTTACTTAAAATATTTATATTTAATTATATCATAAATATATTGTAGAATCAAATTTATTATTGATAAGTCATTGTAAAAGAAAGTCAATTTACAAACTAGTTAAATTCATGTTAAAAATAATTGTGAGTGACTTGTATAAATTTTTAAACTAAATTGTCAATTTTTTAGTTTTTAAAAAATTTTAGATGTAATTTGTAAATTTTAAAAGTTCAAAAAAAATTATTAACATTAAATTATATTTTAAAGAGTTTATTTATATTCTTTCTAAATTAAAATAATGAGAGTAGCATTTAATTTATTCATTTAGCGCCTTTATCTGCTCTCTACATTTATTTTTCTAATTACTAATAATTGAAATAGTAAGTCATTATATATACATTATATCATCGGTGCACCACAAGCAGTCCCTTAATTTGCACCGAATCAAATTTAAAACCAAAGTAAGTGGCCTAACAATTGCTTATTGTTAAAATTAAATCAAACAATTAATCCGCACTTCATTGGTCTTGGAAAAAATAAGCTTTCGTTTAGCTACAATGGCAAATGTAATAATCGTATAAATTGTAAGCCAAGATTTTGGTATCAAAGATGGGGTCAATTTTGCTTCATCTATATCTTTGCTTAAGAGAATAATATACGGTGGAAGAAAAGTGATCAATTAAGTTCTTATCCCATGTTAATATAACTCAGGACCAGATTCTTTGATTAGCTCTGTTTGTTATTATGGAAAATGTTTTATGGAAAATATATTAATAGAATATTAAAATAAAGAAAGTATTTTATTTATTTAGTGTTAAATATGAAGAATATGAGAAAAATAATTTTTTTATTCTAAAAATAAAATTGCTTTCTCCTATTATTATATTTCTAATTATTCTTTTTTTAGCCATCAATATAAGTGACCTATCATTCCTTATTATTATATACAAAAATGATTTTTTCTTATTGAACATACTTTTCAACGAAATAAATAGAATCTTAAGGAGCTTACATATTTTTTAAAACTATTATCTAATTTATAAATGAAGAATAAAATTTAAAATACATAAATTATATAGATTTTTTTATTATTTTCAATTTTATTGTACATAACCAATATAATTACAGTAGGTAAAAAAATAATGATAAAAGAGAAGAATATTTACATTGTGTTTGATATAATAAAACGAAAATGAAAATAAGAATAAGAATGTGAATGAAATAATCATTCTATAATTATATTTGATACATTAAAATAATATGATAACGGTACAGAGAATGAGTAATTACAAATAATGATAACTTTAATAAAAAATATAATCTTATTTAAAAGTATTATTTTGATACCTCATAAATAGCACCAGCTGATTTTTTTTTAAGCCAAGTATCAAATAAATTCTTAGAATATGGTTTTAATATTTCTTGTTGTAAAGGATAAATGAAGTATTGTTAATCTTACTTTATTTTCATATCACTGCATAACGTTAGTATAGTTAGGCCACAGTTGCATTCACCGTTTTCTTTTACAGGATCCGTTTTTTTAACTACACATTGCATAATTAATGAATTTAATTTAAAATGAATCATAATTATTAGTTCATTTTATCTAGTATAAATTTTAACATCTAAGTTTATAATCTTATATAAGTCTATAAAATTAGTTGAATGTAAATATATAATAAATACATCTTATGTCATTACTTATTCGTATATTATTATGTTGTAAGAAATTTTTTAAAAAAAAATTTACCTTTTTTTTTCAAAATTTTTAGTTACATTTATTCTTTAAAAATAAAATATCAGTATAGCCACTAATAACTTAAATAATTTTTAATTCACAATAAGTCAAATGAAGCTAGGTATATAGGGTATTATTTAATTAATCAAGGCAACACCACTTTTCAAGTGTTTTTATATCAATGTAATTCAATAATTTTTTCAAACTTTGCATTCAAATAATTTTTTTATTAGATTATATAAAATATTTTAATAAATAATTTTTATTAATTTATCTTGTAGTTTTTTAATATTGATGAATTTACCTATTTTCTTAATAGAAAATAAAATTGAGTTATGTTGATAGTAATTCAAATTTAAATCCTTTTATATATATACATGTACACACACTTTAATTAATTAATTTTATATTATTTATTATATATTATTAGATTAATCCAATAGTTTGACTGATTAATATTTATGAAATTAGACTAATCGATCTTAATACCTTATCAAATTAGTTTATCATTATCGTTATTCTTATTAATTGCCGAGCAAAATTATATCGATCTCGGCTCCGTCTTGGCACCAATTGGGCATAAATGAGTTGGCAAGTTCGGTGGCCCTTTAATTTTCATGAAGCAGGCCAGATACGTCGTCCAAAATTTAAACCAATGGAGCAAAGGGATAACGAAAATAACATGTCAAGTTTGTAATTTGGGCTAGTTTCCTTTTTGGTCATTGAGTTAGTCCAGTGGAAGGTAACTGGGCTGTCCCAATTTGAATACCCTTTAATTCCATTGAAGAAAACACTGTTTTGAATGAAAGGGGAGGGGGGGGGGGAAGAAGCTCCGGGGTTGTCTCTTTGGATATTGTTTAATGCTATTAAAGCTATGTATGTTTATTATTTTTAAAATATAAAACAATTTATTTGGTAATTTATTTTTAAATATATAATTTAAAAATAAAAAAATAATTTTTATATATTTTTAAAAATTATTCTCTTATTTTTAATGTAAGTTTTGTGATTAAATAAATATTTTCTTATTTATAATAATAATAATTTTTTATTTTTTATTAAAAAATAATGTTTAAAAATATTTTTTTAAAAAAAATTGAAAATACTATAACAAAAATATATCAAAACACTCCCTATTCTTTCTTGTGTCCGCTGGATTGAGTTGTTAGAGCACACCCCACTTCTCTCCATTGTCTTGCACGATCTCTCTTTCTTTCCCCCAGCTTGTACGTGGCTGCTGTTCTTGGTTTTGTGTTTTGTTCCTCATTTCATGCCTGAAACGGAAAAGAAACAAACGAAAGCAGCCCCAAGCAATTGTTTTCAGCGATAACAGGAGGGTAGATTTCAGTCCAAGACAATTTAATTAAGTTATTCATTTCATTGTCCCATTAAAAATAAATAAATAAAAAGAAAGCACGTGTATTGTGTGAAATCGTGATTCACGAACCAAATAAAGCTAAATATTTTAGCCCCACTTCATGCATTAGAATGGCAAATTCCATTTTTTTTAGGATTTTTTTATAAAATTAATAATTGTATCCTTCAAAATAGAAGGTGTTAGTATAATATTCTTTGAAATATATAAAATTATAATTTCACCTGTAAATAATGATTTGTATAAATATTTTTATTTTTTCATACAAATCTATATAGATAATTTTATTCTTAAATTATTATATAAAGGAATAAAATTATATGTATGGATTATTATTTTGGGATAAAATTATAATTTTTTATAATTTAAGTATAATTTGACAATAACGTATAATATTAAAAATGAAATTATTAATATTACTTTTATTAAATTATCTTTTTATTTTTTTAAAATGAATAAACCAAACAAAAAATGCAAATTTAAATAAATAAGACAATTTAGTGCTTAAAATATTCACTGTGTGTTTAATGCAATTAAAAAATCAACTAATAATTTATTAACTTAATTACTAAGTTATAACTTAACACATAGAAGTATTTTTTAATAAATTTAAATAAAGTACATTAGCTTATTAAAAAATAAATTTTGATTTAATAAGTTTCAATGGTAGTTATAAGTTATCATTTTTTAATTTATTTTTTATTTTAATTAATTAACAATCCATGATCTTAATTAAACTTTATGTTATTACATTCCAATTTTAATAGATAAATAAAAATAAAAAATAAATATATAATCTCATATAATATAATTAATTGTATTTTTATTTTAAATAATAATTAAAAATTAATTATATAAATAAATAAGTATGTAATATTATAAAATATAATTAATTAAATATTATATAATCATATTTTACATTAATAAAATAAATATAATTTGATCATAAAATAAATTTAAATTAATTTGCCTCATATATCTATTAATATTAACATAATTTTTTATGTAATTTTATATTTATCAACTAATTTGATATCTAATCTTATTTACATATTTTAATACAATAAATTAACTTATTAGTATACGTATGGCAAAGTAGATGTGTCCCGATTCAATTTTTTTACTTTAATCTACCCTAAAATAAATAAGGCTTGAATAAAAAAGTGAGGCTCTAAGGTTTAGTTTAAGCAAAATTTCAGACTCCGTTTTATAAATGAGTCGAACTTGAATTTGTATATTTAAAATCGAATTGATTTAATTTTATATTTACATATTAAATATTTTGTTATATTATATATTTAATATTTATTATGTAATGCAAAACTCAATTACAAAAAATTGATATATACATAGGCACACATGCATGCAATAATATTTTGAATTTTAGTTAGATTTTACCTTCCTCTATTTTAAAAATTTAAAAATTATCCCCTTATATTATATAAAATTTAGAATTGATACTCACCATCAATTTATTTTATTATTTTTATTAAATTATATAATTTTTTAATAATATTTTCAAAAAAATTATAATATTATAATATTTTATTTTATCTCATTATTTTTAAATATTTTTTATGTTATATAATTAATAAAAATTAAATTAGATAAATAAAATTTTAATTAAATAATAAAAAATAGATTACACATTCATATGAAAAAATGGTAAAATAAATTAATATATTATAATATTATGATCATTATTAAAAAAATTTTAAAAAATAATATAATTTGATAATATAATTAAATAAGTTAAAAATATATGTTAAATTTAAATTTTATAAAATTTAAGAGGATAATTATTAGATTTTTAAAATAAGAGGGAATGAAATATAATTATTTTAAAGTTGAAGGAAATATTTTTTATTTTTTTTAAAATATGAAAATAATCCAAACTCGGTTGCGCTTGAGTTAAATAAAAATATTTTAATATTCATTTAAGACAGGTTCTAAACTCAATTTGAAATTTGCCCACCTCTATTAATTAATTTATCGATCAATCAATTATCTGTACGAAATGGATGTGAATGTCATACGAGATTGGACTTCACGTGAAACGACCCATAAGTAGACACGAAGCTTGATGTGATGGGACACGCGGCAGATGCTTAAGGATTACTCCAACGAAAATGCGGTAAATTGGATTCCATCGCTCAAACCACTTCGCAAGGAAAGCTAGAAAGTACCGAGTCCCGCAGATTCCAAGGGGAAGACCGTGAGCTTCGGTGTCTGGGGCAGAGCACCGTTTCGATATTTTTCGTTTTGTGCGGAGACTTTCCCTTGATTTGTAACTGCCTCCTCTCCTCGACTGAGGAATCAATGCTGGGCTTCGTTAATTCAGACATTTATTGTACCGCCAGTTGTTGGCTTTAGGAGGTTTCCTTCACATGATACCCATCCATTTCACTTTCAAATAATTTCGGTCCCATGTGACTGTCCTTCCACCAAACAATTCCTCACAGCACGTTTGGATCGGCAGAAAAAAAGAGCGAAAGAAAATTATTGGGAAAAAATATCTTAAAAAATAATTTTTTTTATTTGGATAATAGAAAAAATATAAAAAAAAGTAAATAGCATAAAAAATAAGTAGTGGGACCCATCAAAAAAATTTCTCTCCTGATTGGCCAAGACATAGAGAAAAATCTCGTATTTAAAAGCCATTACTTTTTTTGATAGGGCATTACTGCACTGGTAGGTCATTGAGAGAAGATGTGTTTGCTGCTGCTAATACCATGTACTACGTATGATGTAGCGTCAACAGCCTGCCAATAACACAAGTTATTTTTTTATTTTCTTTATCTCTTATTTTTTTTATAATAAAATAAATTTAAAAAAATAATTTTTTTATTTTTTTCTTTTATATTTTCTTTCTTCCTTATTTTCTCTTCTAACCAAATAAAATCTTATATGCCTTTGTCGGCATTCAACAGTTTTATTATATGGATAACTTACTGACATATTATTAAGTTTAATAATTAATATATAATTAAGTCTAATAATACATAAATACACTATTACTTGATGGTGTACTATAATTTTTTTTATATAGTTGATTAAAACTAAAATATAATTAAAATTGTATAATTTTATATTTTAATCTTAATTATTAAATACAAGATTTAATAATTATAGCTCATCCCTCTCACTTAATATAACTATATATAGAAATTGCTAACTTCCATTTTTTCATTTAGACAAATAAAATTATATTACTAATTTAACAAAAATAAAATAATAAAGAACATTTAAGTAATTTTAATAAAAAATATTAATTTAAAATATTCAAATTAACTTCGTTTGAGAGTCACATAAAACGTAAACTTTCGTAGAAAGTTGAACTTTTTAAAAGATAAATTTTCTTATGAATTTTTGAAGAAATATTCAAAATTATTTAATTAATACTAAAAAATTGACACTTCTTACAAACTAATTTTTTATATTTTGTTTAAGTTAACTCTTTATTTAACTTTGAATTTATCAAGAAATATTACCAAAACAATTAATATATCTTTCAATAATAATGTAAAAAATAAGAAATATTAATACATTTTAATTATTTTAAATAATATTTTTTGAAATTATATTTTTAATCTCTCTTTTAATATAATTTTTAAATTGATAAATTCTTTAATTTACTATAAAAAGTAGAAAAGGATTATTTAAAAAATTAAGATGTCTTATATATATCTTAAATTATTTTTAGATAATAAAATTGAAATATATTTTAAATGAAAAATATTAATTAAATAATTAATTCTATCAAATTTATATAAAATATAAATGAAATGTGTCATTTTTTATCTTTAAAATTGACTATTGATATAATAAATAATAAATATAAAATAATATAATAGATGTATATATAATAAATATAATTATATTTAGAATTAAATTTATATTATAATAATATTTATGGTTATATTTACAATTTATATTTATAATATAATATTTAATATTAATTTTATATAATACTCATTCTACTTATTACATAATTAATATTAATAAAATAATTTTATTTAGATAATTTTATTTATATTAATAAATTATATTTTTTATAATTTTTAAATAGTAATTATAAAAGGTTAAAGTGCCTATTAATTAAATTAAATAGAGATAGTTTGATATTTTTATTTATAAAAAATAAAAAATTATTTTTATCAAGAGATTGTGAGCAAACAACTTCTCATTGTTTGTAAGAAGTATGACTTTTTGAGAAATCTTACTTTCTCCACTTTGATAGTTTATGGTCAATCAAACAATTAAAAAAATTGTACTTTTCATATTATTTTTATGAATCAAAAGACCTTTTATTTTTTATCATTTATATAATAAATATATTTATTAATTGAATGTGATAAATTGATCATAATGCTTTTTATTATTTTATTTTCATGAAATTAGTAGTATGTTTTTTTATTCAAATAAAAAAATAAAAATTGTTAAACTTTATATATAAATGTGAAGGTCAGTAATATATATACATATATATTCACTCAGTGTAAATGTATAGCGTTTTTGCATATAGCAAATGCACAATTAAATGTAATTCCATCGTTTAAAATTGGATAAAATTTTTCTTGAAAATTATTCATTTTGATATTAAAATGACAATGTTTAATAGAAAATTAAAAAAATGAAACCCTTTTCATAAAACTTATAGAAAAAATATATATGTAGATACCAACTTTCTCAAACAGATATCGAAGTTGTATTTTTATATCTTTGGCTGAAAGCAAGGTTTTAAACGTTAGATCCATCAATCTGACCGTGAACCGTTATACTATTTAATTTAAGTCAATTTTAAAATTTGTTTTCATCAATCAATTTTTTGAACCAGTTTCAATCGCCAAAACAACTAAAAAAATGAAAAAAAAAAGGCAATTAGTGTTGAAAAGTCATCATTAGATTAAGAAAATATTGAAATTTTTTTAATAATTTATTTTTATATTAATTTTAAAAAAATTAGTTAATTAATTAAATTAAATTTTTAAATAATTTGCAATATTTCTATAATAAAAAAATATATTATGTTATACATGTAAAATTAAGTAATATTGACATTTGAACTATAAACAATAAGTAAATAAAAAAAGAAAATTTTTGATTAAATAAGAAAATGAAAAATAAATAATAAATAAGCTATAAAGCCTAAATAAAATTTTAATTGATGTTTTTTATATATAGTACTTAAAAATTGATATGAAAAAAATTAATAAATTTGGTTTTAATTTCAAGGCTTTTTCATTAGAATATAGTATATTCAATTAATTTAATTAATATTTCTATATCAAAGTTTTAATTTATCAAATATATTTTAATATAAAAATAAAATATATTATATTACATCTATATTATTTGATAATATTAGTATTTAAATTAAAAATAATAGAAGTGAATATAAAAAGAAAACATATAAAAAAATATTGGAATAAATAAAAAGAAGAGAAACAGTAAAATCAATTATATATTTTGTCAAGTAATAAGTGTTAAAAATAAAATATGTGATATATTATAGAATTAAATTAAAATATATAACTTATTTAAATTATTTGATAATAAAAAAATTATTTTGTTGTATCTATATATACTAAGCGCAAATAAACTAACCTTAATAATTAATTAATAATTATTTAAAAGCAAAAATTATTATATATTCTTCTATCATTAAAAATTTTATATAAATTACTTCAATTTAAATATATTATTTTATGTACCATATTTTTTAATAAAATAAGATTAAAATTAAATTATTTATTAATATTAATGAGTAATTATATTTATTTATAAAATAATTATTTATTTAAGTTTATTTATTATTTATTATAATAAAAAGTTATAAAACTAGAACTCAAACAATATGACATGTCAATAATACGAAATTTCAAAATATAACTATAGTCCAAATGATTGATTTAGTAGTAATAAGTTATAATCTAGTCTGCAAGATTACGGTCACAAGTTTGATTTGACAGGATGCCAATTTACCCTCTTTAACAAAAAATATTAAATAGTAAATGAAAAATGAAAGAAGTGCCACGTGAGGAAGACGAAATTCTTATGACTCCACGTTGCAGGTGTCATTGTCAATCTCTATTTTAATAAAATAATAATAATATCAATAATAATAATTATGATAAATATAAATACAAACTTTATTTGATTATGAATTGATTGGGCTAAAGGTTAACTAATGGTTAAATATATTAATTAATTTGATCTGATAATAATATTAATTATATACTTATATTTAATAAAATTAATTATTTATATATGAAATAATAATATATGTATATTTTATAATTTATTTAATAATATTTTAAATTATAATATTATTAATTATATTAATATTTTAATAAAAAATATATTTGAATTAACCTATATTTTAATTTTATATATTTAATAAAAATTTATATTTTATATTAAAATAATTAATGTCTAGCTAATTGCATTCAAATTGAGCTTAGAGCTCATTTCTAGTCCGAAAATTTTTATCAACATGGAAGTAATTCAATTTATTATCAAGTTTTAATATTTTAAGTTAAGTCGAGTGCGAACTAAATTTTTTATCATAATTCAGGTTTGAATCGAGCTCAAATTTAGATAATCTTTTGTTAAATCATGAGGATATTCAGAAAATAATTTATTGAGTAGGTTTTTTACTGTTTTGATTAAATTAACTAATTAACTTATCTAAATAAATTAATTTTAATATTTGGCAACTAATTAATTTAATCAATTGATTTTAAATTAAGCTCGAGTTTCAATAATATTTTGTTAAATTATGAGAGTATTTAAAAAATGATTTATTGAATGGTTTCTAATTGATTTGATCAAATTAATCAATTAACTTGTCCAAATAAATTAATTTTAGTGTTTAATAAACAGTTGATTTGATTATGAATCAATTAATTTCAAAACATTGAGGGGTAATGTTTTGAAATAACTATTTCATAAAATAATTATATTACTCCTAATTAATTTTTATATTTTTAACTTTATCCTTCTTATAAAAAATTATAATATTATTTTTACATAAAAATTAAATAATCATAATATTAATTTCTTAAAAAATAATAACTATAAAAATTATATTAATTTAAATTTAAAGAAATATTTAATATATAATAATTTATAATGATATATTATTTATAAAAAATTAATTTATTAACTAATATATAGAATCTAAAAAATTAAAAATAAAATAATATTTAAATAATTTATAAAATATACTCATATTCTTATATATTATTTTACATACAAATAATTAATCATAAATAACTAATTTTATTAAATATTTTTATTCAAATAACTAATATAATCAACTGATTAAATTAATTAATACAATCAATTATTAGTTAATAGTTAATTAAATTAACTAATTGCTAATGTAATCAATTGATTACTAAACAAAATCTATGTTCAATTAAATCAAAATTCTCAATTCTACTCTTACTTAAAGTATAGTAAAACTATAACGAAAAATAAAATTTTAAAACTTGTTATTTTACAATGATTTGGAAAGAACCTTAGCATTGATCAATATTGGTATGGCTGACGTCGGCAATCTAAATCGAAGCATAGTCTGAAGAAGAAGTGGACTAACTTTGAAAAAGCATCGAGAAAATTAAAAGAAGTAATCTGAATTTCAAAGGTGGCATAACGAGCTTGAGAAATTATGATGATCTTGTCTTAGAACCTCTCTTGCACAGCCAGGAACATGCCATGCAGTCTTACAAACAAATGTTGATAGGTAACGATAATAAGGATGAGAAGAACAAAATCGATACTAAATCAAATAGAGATAAGCTTATGTCGAACAAAGGGGATACAACTAATGAAGAAAAATATGATAATATTCAAGTAATAGATGAACTTCAAGCTAATAATACTGTAATACCAGTATTAAAATTGTCTTAGAAGGAGGAAATTAGAATCATAAAGCCCTAGAAAAATTCTTTCATAATTAAACTCCTAGGAAGGAAGGTAAGATTTCATTTTTTGGAGAGGAAATTGCTCCAATTGTGGAGAAGATTGGGAGTCTTTAATCTGGTGGACTTGGGATATGAATTTTATCTTGTAAAATTCACTAGTATAGAGGACATGAATTATACACTAATGGGAGGTCCATAGATGATACTAGATCATTACCTCATTATTCATGAGTGGACTCTTAATTTTAATCCAACTAATGCTTTAATAGATTTTATCGCTATATGGGTTAGATTTCTTGAGCTGGTAATGGAATATTATGATAAAAAATGCTTAAAAGCTTTAAGAAATAGAATTGGCAAAACTATCAAAGTGGATATAACTACGAAGGAATGAATAAGAGGGAAATATACTTACATTTGTGTCAATGTTGATCTCCACAAGCCCCTTATTCCCCAATTTAAGATTGGAAATGTAGAGATTAAGGTGGAATATGAGGGCATGCATCTCATTTGCTTCAATTATGGTACCTATGGTCACTATGCTAAGAGATGTCTAATGAAAGTCAATAACAAGGAAAATAGCAAGGAGCAAGGCTATGATGCTTAATTTGTAAACATTGTGGTGCAATAAAATGCAGAAGATTAAAATAAGCACACAATGAACAATAAACTTGTAATGAAGTATGAGGATTGGATGGTAGTTCAAAAAGTAAGAAGAACTAGGAAGTAAAAAACCACTAATACTTTAAATAGAGATAAAATAGGCTTTAATGGTGAAAGGAAAAACAATATGATTACAGGTTCAAGATACGAACTTTTAGCTAATCCTATCTTTGCTAATGATGAGGTTGAAGGAACGGAACTTTATGCTCAACCTACAAATGATAATCAACAAATGTCACATAACAATCAGTTAGGAGAAATTATTAACAATAAAGATAGGAATATAGTGCAGCAAAATATAATAATCACCAAATAGAAGGAAAAAGTGCAATATAACACTTTAACTCTAGCAGGAAATACCAGTAAGCAGTAGGATCCTCCCATGCCATCCAATCATCAAAGGGTGTATCCAGCTAAACAACAACCCAAGATTATGAAACAATATGAGACAACTGTGCAGAACCCCTCAGAACTAACAATGTTTCTTTAATAGAGATAACAAACAGAATGTCCTCTCTATTGCAAATTAACCACATTAGATATAATAAAATAATAGAACCTTAACTAAACCGCCGGCCCCCTAATCGTCTAAAAATCCAGTAATAGAGTGAGCCTCCTGATCTCAATGACAATGTATCTATGATTGTTGAAGCTCTTGATGTGGATAGACTTGAAGATAAACTAAACCTTGATCAGATTGATGCAATGATACAAGGAAAGAACAAGGAGAATTCTGACCATATAATTGTGGTTTAATCACATTTTCCAATTATTGAGAAGATTATGGCCTAAAACTTCAAGGGAGTTAAAAGTAAAATGTTCATAACTCATTGTAAAGAGTTAGTTAATATCCACCAACCAAATATTCTTACTTTAGTCAAGAGTCGAGACAAGAGTAGATTTATCCAAAGCCTTACATATTTTTAAAGCCTTAAAATTTAATTAGTTTTATACTACCAACAGTAGGGGTAGATTGGATGGAATATGGGTTAGTTGGAAAAGAGACAATCTCCAGTGTTCTTTACTTATTAAAGATTTTCTATTTATGCACTTATGAGTTGAAGATACTCATACTGAATCTTAGTTCCTTACACTTGTTTACATAAACCTAAAGAAGGAATTCAAAGTAGAATACAGAAGAAAGCTTTTTAATCTAGTATTTCTAGCCATTAGTTTTTATTGGGAGACTTTAAAGATATATCTTGTGCTGATAAAAAGAAAGGAGGTGCTTTTGTTAACCTAACACAATGTCAAGAGTTTGCTAAATGGATTAATGTCTATAGATTAATTGATCTAGGCTAGGAAGGCTTTAAGTTTACGTGGAGAGGTCCTCTAAGAACTAGATACATGAAAGATTGGATAAAAATATGAGTAATATGGAATGGAGAATAAAATTTAGTGAAGCTATCATTAAAATATTACCTTAGATATACTCCTATCATCATTCTTTATTGGTAGACATTGGCAGAGGCAAAATAAATACATAGGAGAGACCATTTAGATTTGAAGCTACTTGGCTACTTTATTCTAATTTCCAGAAGTTCATCCAGAATCATTGGGATAATAGAGTAACAATGGATATCAATTTATCTATTTTAATTAACCTTTTAAAGCAATGGGACCATATAGTCTTTGGTAATATCAAATGGAGGAAAGTTAGATCTTTGGCCCAAGTCAAAGGTATCCAAAAAGTTATAGATAGAAAATGGAACCTTTACCTTGATAGACTTGAAAAATCTCTATAATAGGAATTATAAAAAAAAATTGCTCCAAGAAAGGATCTTTTAATACTAGAAAGCTCGAATTAAATGGATTTAAAATAAAGATAAAAATACTAAATTCTACCATTCAAAAATAATTATCAAAAAAAGGAGAAATTGGGTTACAATACTTAAAGACCATAAAAGGAATTAACTAGATAATAAAGCTAATATGGTCAATATGGTTATGGGTTCTTCAAGGACTTATTCCAAAGGGAGGAGCCAATTCATCATCCGATTCAGACCAACTTGACTTTTGAGAAGATACAAGAGATAGATAAAAGATTCTTTCAAAAGTTAGTTACTTTTGGAGAAGTTAAACGAGCTATATTTAATGTGGGAGCAACTAAATCCCTAAGTTATGATGGATTTCCAGTTACATTCTTCCAAGTAAACTGGGACCCGATGGGTAAGAGCCTATTTAAAATTATTCCGGGCATCTTCAAAGGAACTTTCACTATAGAGAAAATTAACTAGACTTTCATCATTCTCATCCTCGAGTAAGACCATCTAGAATTCGTTAACCAATTCAAACCAATTTCTCTTTGCAACATTATCTGTAAATTTGTTACTAAAGTTATAGTGAATAGACTATGTCCTTTGCTTCTTTCTTTAATCTTTCCATTCGAATCAAGCTTTATTCCTGGTAGAAACATTTAAGACAACATTATTATTGCAAGCGAAATAATTCATTCTGTAAAGATAAAGAAGGGAAGGATTAGTTATATGACAATCAAAATAGACTTGGAAAAAACCTATGATGGACTAAAATGGGATTTCATTTTAAATGTTCTAAATGAACTTGATATTCTAGATAGTATTAAAAGGGTAATTATGCAAGGTATCTCTTCAACCTTTATAAACATTCGTTAGAATGGAGCTAAATTAGGAGACTTTAAACCATCACAAGGAATCAAACAAGGAGACCCAATTTTTCCATATCTATTTGTAATGTATATAGACAAATTGTCCTATATTATAATAGAAGAAGGGAATGTTGGCTATTGGAAACCTATCAAGGTAGGGAGGAATGGTTCCAAAATATCTTATCTTGTGTTTGCTAATGATCTCATTCTTTTTGTTGAAGTTGTTACAAATCAGATTAGCTATATCAACTAATGTCTTGATAAATTTTGTCAAGCATCTAGCCAAAAGGTTGATGCTCTTAAATCAAAGATTCTATTTTCTAGAAATGTTAATGAGAATTTAATAGAGAGCGTATCCAAAAATTACGGCTTCTTCCCCATTCTAAACTTAGGGAAATATCTTGGAATCAGACAAATATCCTCTGGCAATAGCAAAAGCCAGTGTGGAAACTTAGTTTCCAAAATCAGCTAAAAACTAGCAAGATAGCATTAGATTAAAGGTCTTTCAATGGTAGGAAGATTAAGATTGACTAGTTTTGTCATCTCAGCAATACCAACATATCATATGAAAGTTGAAAGATTTCTAAAGGGTATATGCAACACGATTGAGCAGATGTAATGAAATTTTCTTTGGGGTCACGATGATAATACTAAAAAAAACTCATATGGTAAAATGGAACACTATTTATCAACCTAAATCATCATGAGCTTTGGGGTTGAGAAATTTAGAAGTAATGAATTTTGTGTGCCTTATGAAACTTTGTTATAAAGTGTGCACCTACTTTGAAAACTTTTGGTTTCATGTTCTGAAAGGTAAATAAAAAGATAAAAACTCGTGGCTTCTTTCTATCCAAAGTTCCAAGCGGGATCCCACTTTTTGGAGAGATATAACCAAGCTTTGGAATAATACAAAAAAACTCCTTCGATGGAAGATTCAAGATGGAACTTCAATTAATTTTTAATTGAATGACTGGCTTAATTTAGGAAGTCCTCTTTACCAATCCACTATTCATCCTATTGATGAAGATCAACTGTTTGCTAAGGTATGTGAGCTAGTAACACCCAATAATGGTTGGGACTAGAACAAACTTCAGCATCTTCTTCTTAGTTTGGTCTTAAACAAAATAATGCCTATTTTTCCTCCGTAAGCTAATGTAAAGAAGGACTAACTAATCTAGTTTGAAAATCATGGTTGCTTCTTATTTCTAAGTGCTTATTAAACTTTTTCAAAAAATAGATAGGCATCTAAATCTAAGACATGGAGAGAAACTTGGAAGCTTAATGTTCCCCAAAGAATTAAACTATTCACATGGCAGGTGATTCAAAGTAGTTTGCTGGCAAATTTAAGAATGGCTAAATAGGAATATGGATCTAAATCTTGTAAGCACTGTGCCTAGCAAGAAGAAACAATTTTACATGTTATCTATGATTGCAAACCAGCATCAACAATTTGGAAGAAGCTGGTCTCAAGTCAGTATTCACCTAATTTATGTTATTAGATTAAAACACTTAGATAAATACCAACCTCAACTAGAAGCTCATGTTTAGAGCTAGTTTGTCTTAGGCAGAAACCTGAGCCATCATGTCATGGCACTTGTAGAATTAAAGAAATAAGGACAGACACGAAGATAACTTTTCAAGGCCAAAAAATGCTACTCTCAGTGTTTTGAGATATATTGATGAAGTTGATAGCAACTTATATAAGAAGAAAATGGGAAACAAACATGCCATGAAAATTCAGGTGAACTAGACGCCTCCTCCAAATAATTGGGTGAAAGATGAAGCTTGCAACAGAAGAAATAGGAAAGCAACTTGTGGAGGTGTTTTAAGAGACTCATTAGGTAGATGGATATGTGGGTATGCAAAACCACTTGAAGATTGTAACTCTTTTAAAGCAGAATATTATGGTTTGATTTGTGGTTTCAAGAAGTTTAGGTCAAAGGTTATTAAAGAATTCAAGTGAAAAGTGACTCAAAAGCCTTAATAGACTGCTTGAATAAGCAAAGAGGGTTTAAACATTATTTATTCAAAATTATTAAAGATCATGCCTATAAAGAATGGAAAGTGAAAAATTTTCTTATCTATAGAGAAGGAAATTAATATACTGATTGGATGGTTAGATACGAAATTAACCTTCCACCAGGTCTTCATGAATTTGACAAATCTCATAGTGAAATAACTTATACAGTGTTTGCTGATGCTACAAAAGTTCTATGACCTGCACTTAGTATATTTTAATGTTTTTTTTTTGCTTTTCAGCCTTAGCCCCATTTATTGACAAAAAAATAAAAAATTCAGATAATATCAAATATTATTGCCAATTTATTAAATATATTGGGATTGATTATGTTTATCAGATTTATATTTTGAAAATTATATTCAACTAAATGAACGAACAGTATTTGTTGTATTCCATTTTTGAAATGAAATTTTATACTTGTTTGGCAATAATCTATGTTTGAATTACTTGATTCAATGAAAAATGCAAATTTTCAAACTTCGATCGGACCCAACTCGTCCTATATAGAAGATATCCTAACTTGATTGATGAATAGGTTACGCAAAATTGCATATAATCAACGCATCAAGTTAAAAAGAAGTAAATCATAATATTCATATATTAGATTTACATCAAATTAATCTTAAGAATTTGTTGAAATTAATATTAATTATTTGTAGTAAAAGCCATTAAGACTAACTTGATATGATACCCAACAAATCGTTTTGATGGTCTATTAAAAGAAAGAAAAATGTAAATATAGCGAACAAAACTGGTGTCCCAAAAAAAAAAAAATTCTCACTTCTGCAGCAGCAGACAGATAGTCAGAAGCTTACAACAAAGTACTACAAAAACAAAGGGGGGCGGAGGCGCCGGGGGGGGGGGGGGGGGGAGGGCTCAGTTTGAGTATGTTATTACCATTTACAGCCTCGGTGACGAAACAATTAATCAAATTGAAAAACAGAAAGAAAGAAACGTGCAGTATTCCATTTCTTTCCAATCAAAGTACAAAACAGAAGTCGCACAACCCAGACCTTCCATTTCTGGCCTTGTATTACGACGGCGCGTGCACTCCCTTTCCACATCCATATCTACGCGCTCTCTGCCGCTTCAGGTGCGAGCACGTTCAGATCCAAAACCTTATTTATCACCCTAGAATCCTTCTTCTTCCCCACCCCGACCTCATCACCACTGACATCATCCGCGCCGTCCTCGACTGTGACTACTGCCTGCTCCAACGCCTGCCTCCACTCCTTCGGCTCCCCACCCCTCCCTTTCTCGTCAAAGTACTTCACTGCCACCCTCATCCTCCTCAAGATAGCAAAGAATTCCTCCACCTCCCCCTCCGATGGGACCGGCCCCCGCTCACCGACGGCAGCCGCACCACTTCCACCACCGTCTTCCTCCTTCAACTTCTTCAACCTCTCTCTATCCTTCTCCTCCGCCATCACAACCAATCTCTTCCTCTTCTCTGCTTCCATAAATAACACAAATCAAAATCAACCAGACAAAGATGCTTAATTCCTAAGAAGTGGAATATATATGGGTAAACGGGATCGATATCTATCGGCAGAGGAATTGATTCCAATTCTAAAGGAAAGGATTATGAAAAGGAAAAAGAAAAAGAAAAATGGAAAATTTCAGAGTGATTTCTTCGGCCACTCCTCTTGCATGTGTGAAGTGTGTGGAATTTTAAAATTATTATAATTTGTTTGCAAGAGCATCGGAGGTGTGAATTGTCAGAAGGATGACGATAGCATCGCTGAGCTAACGTCAACGTATAAAGCTGTAGAAATTATGCGACTCGAGGAAGTCCCACGCGCACGAAAAGAACACGCGCTAATTGATGTGATGGTGTTTGGTTGAAAACATTTGGGACGAGGGCAGAAGTGAAAGCCTAATTACTTTGACGATAAATATTTTCATACAAATAATCTTATTAAATGATATTTATAATTATAAAATATTAAAATAATAAAAAATAAATAAAACAATTTTAATCATAAAGAACAAGTTATAATATATTAATTTTTTGATAAATGCTAGTCATAACTTTAAAGATGTATTTAAGAATTAATAATTAATAAATATTTCTCATTCACGATTATTTTTAATTTTTAAAAAATTTTATGAATAATATTAATTAATATTTTGTTTTTTAAATATATCATAAATATTTTATAATTATTTCTAATTAATTTGTTTAAAAATTAATTAATATTAATTAAATAATAGTAATATTTTAAATAATATTACTTAGATATATTAATTAATAAGAGATATGTAAATTTTGAATTAATTAATATTATTTATAATTTTTTTAAAAATTAAAAAATAACAATAAATAAGAAATATATATTGATTCTTATATATAACCTTGAGGATTACCGTTAACAAAATTTTAATTTTATATTTACAAATAATATAATTTTTATATATAAATAAATAAAATATTTTTGAAGGAATTTCTTCACATAGAACGGACGAAGCGTGAATGTCCAAATGACAGCATAACATTTTTATATTGTTCGGCGGTGATTAGTGACGCGGCAAAAATTGAGTTGTCCTCAGCTTATAGGCTGGACCTATATAAGTATTGAGATATATATATTTTTTAATTCAAATCTAATTCAAATCTAATTCAATTCAAATTTTTGTCGTATTTTCAATACTCAAACTCAATTTTTTTGAAAATAGACTTGCTCAAACTTAGACTTGATTTTAAAATTCTAATATATGCAATATAATTAAAATATATAAATGTATAAAATATATTACATATAACTTAATATTTAACATATATAAAAAGAAAAAAAATTATTGGAAAGATTACTATATACATATATCAATTCTCTAATAATTAAGAGCCTATAATATATGTAAAATATATATTATAACAAAATATTGAGTATGTAAATATGAAATTGAATCGAAATCAAACCAACTTATTAGCCTTTGTAGGATGAAGTAGGGAGGGCGTAAATTATAAACAAATACTGATCAGGGAGATATGAAACATGATGAGTACTTACCTGAGGATTTGGTTTCAGCTGATGACGAGGATTGCGAAGGTGTATAGGTGGTGGATGAGATGGTTGATGGAAAATTCACGGTTCAAATCCTCAAGCTTTCATAAAAGGAGGAAGCTCGAATTAAAAAGCCATAGAAGAGTGTTTGATAATTAAGTTATTGGGTTGAAAGATTGGTTTCCGCTGTTTTTTTTTTTTTTAAAAAAAAAAAGTTGCTTTAGCTTTGAAAGGTTATAGAAGTTTTAGATTTGGTGGACTTAGGGTATGATTATTATTTTATGAAGTGTTTGGGCGTATGGGGGATTGGGACTATGTTCTTATGAGTGAACTGTAGATGATTTTTTATCATCACTTAATAGCTTGTGAGTAGGTCCCAAATTTTAATCCTACCAAGACAATAATTGATACAGTTGTTGTATAAGTTAAATTTCAAGACTAGTAATAGAGGATTAAGATAAAAAAAAAAGTTGGAAAGCTTTAAGAAACTGGATTGGCAAATTTGTTAAAATGGATGTAACAATAGAAGAAAAGTCAATAGGGTAGAACGTTCGTGTTTGTGTTATTGTTGATCTTAATAAGCCTTTATTTCTAGGGGTGTAAAACGGATCGAAGTCCGTGGATTTTACGGGTTTTTACGGATTTGGACCACCTAAAATTTGGTCCGTTTTTTTTTCGGGTAATACGGACTAGTTCGGGTGGACTAAAATTCGTACGGACCGAGCAGATACGGACTGGTCTGCGGACTTATAGTTAAAATTCGCGGACCGGTCCGTATCCTTAAGGATATGGATCGAATACGAACTTTTTACATTCAGTCCATTTTTTTAACGGGTAAAACGGATCGGTCCGCATCCGGTCCAATCCGTCCGTTTTACAGCCCTATTTATTTCTTCAATTTAAAGTGTCATGAGGAAATTAAAGTAAAATATGAAGGTATGCACCTTGTTTGCTTAAAGTGTTATGTTTATGAGTGTTATTCAAACAAATGTACAATTAAATATTTACATAAAAAAGTTATTGATTAGCAAAATGAAATGAGATTAAATACTAAAAGTAGTATCATTCATGGTGGAAAAGAATGAAAATTCTAATAACTTGTTAATGGAGTATGGTTCATGGATGGTTATGCAAAAAACTAGGTGCATAAGGAAAGATAAAGTAGGCAAGAACCATAGAGATGATAAGGGTGGATTGAAAATTGATAAAAGGAATACTAATATGATAGAAGGTTCACAATTTGCTATGCTAGCAAATTTGATGCTATTAAATGATGAAAAACAGTTATTGGATTCACTGAAGCAAAATGTGGAGCATTATCAAACAAATCGAAGTTAGGTTATTCTAGTTGTGCATGAGCAAATTAAGAAGATTGAAAAACAAGATCTTAAACATGCTTTCACAAAATCCAAAAATGCAACAAACAAAGTTCATAAGCCCAATCTAGTAGCTCAAGGTCCAAAATAAGTACATAATTAGAATTTCATGAGCCCAAAGGAGAAACAAAGCAGGGAAAATACTAATTCAATTAAACAACTAGCATACAATAAAAATTCTAGTCCAGTATAATGCAAAACCAAAAGGTTTTATAGAAGATTATAAACAAACATATGATTCCAATAGTTGATCTAAATTTAAATAGAGGTAAGATAGTAGAAATTCTTAAGAATGAACCATCTAACCTTCTAGGATTTAAAGTAAGTATAAAAACATTGAATTAAATGATGTTGTTTCACACTCGTGAATGAAAGGATTGCTAATGTGTTTTGTTTATTTAGAATTCATGGAGATGAATAGAGAATGATAATAAAGCAACAAGGCCACATGATGGTGGTACAATATCCTATGTTTATTAATGGTAGATAAAATTATGGTGTTTAATTGTTGTAAGGTGGGAAATTAGGATTTTCTATTGCATGTTAAGGAAATGGTGGATAATTGTCATTTAAATGTTTTGGCTTTAATTGAAATAAAATTTAACTCTATAAGGGTTGAAAATATTTTTAAAATTTTGAAATATGATAATTTTTTAGTGAATGAAGGAAAATATAACTGTAGTGATATTTTAAGGGCTTGGAACTGATGTCTTGGATTTAATTCTTCTCTTAAGTAGCTTTCAATTTATATATTTTAAAGTAGAAGCAAATAATGAAGAGAGTTAGCTATTTATAATGTTTCATATGAATCTTAGTATAGAGTTGAAATTGAAATGAATAAAGAAATTACTTGATCTTTCAACAAATGTGAATATACCATGTTCTGTAGCTGGGGTCTTGGGGATTTTAAATATATTATTAACATAGAGGAGAAAAAAGAAGTGCTCCAGTTTTAAAATTTCACAATCAAGAATTTATTATATGGATTGATCAATATGGATAGGTTAACTTAAGTTATAAAGGCTTAAGATTTACTTCGAAAGTGCTTATAAGGAATGGTTCTAAGAAAATGTTTGAAATATTAGATCGAGTATTATGCAATTTAGATTAGAGAGTGAGACTTGAGGAAGTTGTGATTAAGGCATTACCTTGTGTCTGCTCTAATCATTATCCTTTGCTGGTTGATTTGAGAAATGGTAGAGTGGATAATAAAGATAGCCCAATCAAATTTGAAACGGTCTAGCTTTTTCATTTAAATTTCAAAGAATTCCTAAATAAACATTGAGACAATCATGTTGCTATGGAATATAATTTGTATAAGTTATCCAAGTCCTTAAAAGAATGGAATTTTATTGTATTTAGAATATTAAGAAGCAAAAAAGGTGATTGATTGAGAATAAAAGGTATTAAAAAAGATATAAAAAAAAGATGGAATCCATTTCTCAATAGGTTGAAAATCTTTTAGAATAAGATCTTGGAGAGATTTTAACTCAGAAATAAGTTTTTTAGCATGAAAAGTCTATGATTAAATAAATCAAGGATAGGGATCAAATGCTAAATTTTAGCATACTTAAAAATAGTAATCAGAAGAAGAAGGAACATGATTAATATGCTTTGTGATAGGTGGATAATAAAAATATTCTTGTTAGCATGGTGGAAGATTTTTATAGAAGAATTTTCATAGAAGAGGAAAATATGTTCACTTCTTTAGAAATTAATCTAGCATTTACTTAAATAAAGAAGTCTGACAAATAAATACTTTAGAAACTAGGGGTGCTTAATGGGCCAGAAGTCAATGGACTTCATGCGGACTGGACTTCAAAATTTAGACCAGTTAAAAAACAAGCCTAAACTAATTAGTTTGCATGGGCCGTGGATTGATCCGAGAGCCTAAATGGACTAACTCCTATTTAAAAAAAATTATATCTAATAATATAAATAATATTTATATTAAAAAATAAATTATAATTTATTTTTATATTATAATTTAATATAAAACATAACTCAATTATCAAAAAAATTGAGCATAAATGTTTAAAATAATTAAACATAATAAAAATAAAAATAAATAATAAAATTAATGAATATAAAAATATATATATACAAATAAAAATAAAATTTATTTACATAAAAATAAAATAATAAATATAAAAATATAATAAATGATAAATAATAAATATAAGTTAAAATGTAAAAATAAAAAAAAAGTTTGTGGACCAGATTGGATCAGCTAGTTTAGCCCCGTTTAAAATCGGACCAAAACGAATTTTGGTCTAGTTTGGTCCGGTCCGGTTCGTCCGTTAAGCACTCCTATTAGAAACTGATATCTTTTAATAAAATCTAGAAAGCTATATTTGATATGGGAGTTATGAAAGCTCTTAGAAATGATAATTACCGAACCTTATTTTTCTAAGACAATTAGTATCAAAAAGGAAAAAAATTATAAGCTTATGAAAGCAATGTTTGATGGTAATATAAACATTGAAAAAGTGAATGAGACACTTACAACTCTAATTCTAGAGTAAAATTATCTTGAATTCATTTACTAATTCAAACCAATTTTATTATGTAATATTAATTATAAATGTATGAAGAAAGTTATTGTGAATAGACTGAAACTTATTATCTCATCGTTAATATCTCATTTCCAATCTAACTTTGTTCTTGGAAGATGTATCTAGGATACTATAATTATTTCTAGTAAGATGATACAGTCCATGAAATGAAGAAAAGGGGAATAGGTTACATGGCGATTAAAATTGATCTAGAAAAAACCTATAAAAGGCTTAAATGGGATTTTATTGCTAATATACTCATTGAAGTTAGCATTCCTTGTAATCTTAAAAGGGTAATCATGTAATGTATATTAACTTTATCAATGAACATTCTATAGAATGGTTCAAAAACTAGAGAGTTTAAATCTTTAAGAGGAATAAAATAAGGAAACCTTATCTTTCCATATTTGTTTCTGATATGCATAGATAAATTATCTCATATAATTGCTCACAAAGTCAATATTGGTAATTAGAGACCTATCAAAAATAGTAAGAATAACCTAACAATTTCATACCTTATATTTACAAATAATTTTTTATTTTTTTTGCAGAAGCTTCAATGGATTAAATTTAGGGTATTAATAAATGTTTATCTTAATTTTGTTCAACCTCAAGACAAAAGGCTAATAATTTGAAATAAAAATATTCTATCTTCTATAAATATAGATAATAGGATGGCTAATAATATTTATAATTCTTATGGTTTCTCCATCACTTTGAATCCAAGAAAATATCTTGGTATCAATTTAATTTCTTCAAGAGTACAAGACAATATGTAAGTTTAATTAATGAGTTTAGGCAAAAGCTTATTAGTAGATAAACTAAAAGCTTATCCATGGCAAGAAGATTAACTTTGGCAAACATTGTCTTGTTTGCCTTTCTAGTTTATAATATGTAGGTGGAAAGGCTTCTCAAAGGTGTTTACAAGGTCATTGAAAAATTACAGAAAAGCTTTATTTAGAGTCTGATGCGTAAATAAAAAGGCTCATAGTGTGAATTAGAATAGTATTTGTTAGCCAAAGAGTTCAAGAGGATCAAACTTAAGAAAATTAGAAGGTATGAACTTAGTATATCTTATGAAAGTATTCTACAAAATATGTTTCTATTAGGTTTTACATGTATCATATAATATAGCGAAAAAATAAATTTTTAAAATTATATATGGAAAACTTTCTTAAAATAAATGCATAGAGACATAAATCAATATCACAAGAATTACCTCTTGGAGTACAAATCATGAATTACAAGTACAATCAAGCGATCATGCCTCAATAATATTTACACGGAGTGAATGACAATTTCTCTACCTCTATTAATGTGCTAGGAAACATCTTTCTTACAAAGAATTAGGGTTTAGTGTGTTTTTAGGTTATCCGGTGGCAGCTTTATTATATTTCATATAAAGTGACGCTTTCATGCTCTTTTATACAATTAAGGCACATCACTTTCCTAGTCCTACTAGGAAACCACCTCCCTTTTTAATTTTACTTAATCACTAAAACCTTATCCCTATTATGTTAAGAGTAAGGAGAAATAGACTCTATCTATTAGTTATATAATATTATCTTAATATTAATAACTAAATTTTATTAGATAATAATATTATTCAATAATATAATTATCTAATATCAAATAGCATAATTATCTGATATTATTTGAATATCAAATAATGTCACATAATATACTATATATTACGTAAATAATATATATTATTACTTTAATAATATATATATGCACTATATAACAAGACTAATTAATAGGATTTTAGTCCAATTAAAACTTAATTAATTACCATCTCATTCTAACTCTTTTTGTGTGACCCTATAGATTCTTACTACGTTAGTAATGATTCATCCGTGGATCATAGACAATGAGTAGTATCTAACAATAAATTATTGTTACTCAAGTAGTAATTAATAAGTTTTTGGTCTAATTAAAACTTAATTAATTACTATTTTATTCTAACTCTTTTTATGTGACTCTATAGGTTCTTACTACATTAGTAATGATTCATTCGTGGATCATAGACAATGAGTGGTATCTAACAATAAATTATTGCTACTCAAGTAGTAAGAATGTCTATGATTTGACATTCACCTAATGTGTAAATAGCACTTTGTAATATAGTCCTTTTTGTAATAATATCAAAATCAAACTAGAGGTATGAAATTTGTCACCTTCATTAATATTCCATCCACATTTCTTAATATTAAGTAAACTAACTTAAACAAATGATCAATATCACATATTGATCTATTTAAGCACTACTATATATTTCTTAATCTTAATCAAGGGGTTTAAGGACATCACTCCTTCTATACAGGAGGAACAAAATCTCATTTACATCACTAATATCCTTCTGCATGATTCGTGACATACCCAATTGATGACCTATACATCATCTCGGATAAAGGTGATACAAGAGTTATCAAAGTGTGTGACTTATCATGTAGGAAACCGTAATAACTTTAAATAAAAGACCTACATGCACTGTGGTCACATGGAAATAGTTAATAACACATGACAATTCATGTAGTATTCTCACAGCGGGTTAGTCCGATATATCTATTCACTAATAATATACCCATATATTGATTTGATATTATATATCCATGATTCACAATCATCAGTCATGATACATATTAGTCTTCATATACTATTATTATCTCTTTCGCAATAATACTCGGTTAAGGATATTTTAAGGATAATTATTATATTAAGTTATAAATTACACAAATATTAAAATAAAATAAAATATACTAATTACATTATGATACATTGTACATTATTATAATCATCTTATGATTGGCTCCAAGGATACATACATTAATAATTTCAACGCAAATAACCTTTAGGTGAATGTATTAAAAGGTAAATATAGTAACAGAGAAGTACAAATAAAAACTTTATCTTCAAGTAAGACTTTATTAAGCTTTAGGTTAAAATCAAAAGTAATGTAAGGTGGTGAGTAAGAGATGAAAATTTTGACCTTTTTTGGAAGGATAATTGGTTCAATATAGAAAGATATCTTTAGAAGCTATTTTTGTAACTTGTTGATGATGAGCAAATAAAGTCCAAAGTGAGCGAATTTGATGTTAGCATAATTAATTAGGATTAGGATTTACTTTTGCAGACTATACTTATTGAAATTATTAATAAAATTCTCCTATTATATCTTTTATATCAAGAAATAATGTCAAAAGTTCTAAATTGATATGATAATATTAGTTCCTTTAATGATTTGGTACTTATTTTGTTTTTATAAATCATATACAGGCAGAAGAGAAAAAGGTCTAGACAAAGATTTGGAAATTTGAAGTTTCTTAAAGAATAAAACTATTTATTTAGCAAGTATGATCTAATTGGTTGTTAACAATATTGCAAAATGAAGTTATGGATCCAAATATTTCAATCTTTATGTGCAAATTAAAGAAACAATTCTTCATGTTATTTAAGATTGCAAAGGTTTGCTAATGTCTGAAAGGTTATGGTACCGTATAAGTATTTTATAGATTTTATGCTTTATGATTTTGAGAGTTGGACAACTGGAAACCTATAACAAATTATACCATATAGGTATAGTTTATTATAGGTAGAAGTTTAGGTGATTATTATTTGGTTTTTCTAATTTTTAAGAAATAAAAAGATTTATTAAATTTTTTTACTTGGCATACAGATCCTAAAAGAATCATCCTTAGTTTTCTTAATGAGGTGGGATATGCTAAAGCTTGTAAGACTAGAAATTTAAAAGTTATAGGGGAAGTGATAATTTTATAGGAGCTTTCGACAGAAAAATAGTTTAAATTGAATTCTGATGAGATGTTTAAGGAGTAATCAAAACAAAGTAAGTCATGGAGGCTTTTAAAGAAATTAACATGGAAGATGGTTATGTGGATATGCTAAGGCTTTAGGCCTATACACTTTTTTTGATGCAAAATGGTAGGGAGTGTTATATGATTTATATCTAGCTTGGGAGATAGGATATAGGAAGGTATAGGTGGAAAATGATTTCCAAGCTCTAATTACTTGCTTGAATGGGTCTAAAAATCAAAATCATTATCTGGTTAAAATTATTTGAATGCTCTTCAGTTGTGAATGGGAAGTTAATCCTATGCACTTCTATAGAGAAGGCAACTATTATGTTGATTGAATGGCAAATTATGGATGCTATGTAACTCCAAGTCCATATAAGTTTACTAGTGTTGCTAAAGTTATGTTTTCTTTACTGCTTACTAATGCTTTAAAGGTTGGTTTAACCCAATCTATTTTTATATCTTAGTCTTTGTTTTCTTTTCTTTTTTAGCTTTAGCCTATTGTATCACTATATATATAATGATTTAAAATTTTATCAAAAATTCAATCTTAAATTTTTTGTACAAATCTACTTATTTAGGGTTAGATTTAGGTCAAAAATTAGATTAAACTGCATTTGTCTTGAGATTTATAGTGATGGTCCTCTCAATACCTCACAAAATTAATGGTAATTGGTAATAAGTGTTGAATAGGGGTAGAAATAGGTTATGTCATTAAACTTTATCTTAAATAGGTTAGTCTTGTTTTGTAAAGTATTATTTTAAGCTTAAACTATTAGCATATATGAGGTCAAATTCGAGTTCGACCTAACTTATTTAAAAAGTTTAACTTAGTTTGTTAGCCTATTTATATAAATAGACATTTAAATAACCTAATAGGTAAAGATAAAAAATAAATCAATAATTAAATTATCTCTAGATTTATAATTATATGTATTAAAATCATATTAATATTATATATGTATATTTTATAAATGTATATATTAGATATGATGTTATGCTATAAACATACTAATTATTAAATAGATCGACCTAATAGGTGGAGGAGTGGAACCTACAAAAAATATGTCTAATTTGTTTATCTAAATAAATCTATTCATTAATTTTACCTTGGTTTGTTTAAATAAAATAGTTAAGCTAGATTAGGTCAGAAGTAAAATAGGCCTTTAATAAGTTACCTGGCCTATTATCACTCTTAGTGTTGAAATATGATATTTTTTGATGAATTTATTGTTGAAAAATAGTCACATATACTATATATTACCTAGGTGGTGGATGATCCATAAGACTTAGAAAATGTTCTCGTTTATCTCATTTGGAAATAGGTGAGTTTTTTTATGTATTAAATTTTATTCAATGCATGAAATTTAACAGATCACATTAAATTATATATTTTTTTGACAAAAGGTATTTAATTTAATAATTTTCAATTCATCAATAAAGTTAATTTATGCATGAATTAAATTTAATGCATAGTAGAATTAACCCTAAAAATAATGTGTTAAATTATCTTTGTAGTTAAACACTTATTTCTTGATATCACAACTAATAGTTACTAATTACAAGCAATTTTTTCATGAGAAAATGAATGCGTTTGTAAAAGGTTCTTTTAATAATAAAAATAATAATTCACATCAAGCACTTATATAAATTTTTAGATTCAAACTTCAAATATAATAAATAAGTAAAAATTTCAAAATAATATTGAATACCAAATATTTTGGCAAACCCTAAAGGTCAGCATGGCCATGGCTATTCAAATTGAATAAATTCATTTTTGCAAATAAATGGTAATTGAAAACGGTGAGGGGGCCCATTTCATGAGATTTGTTAGCCAATGATGGGATTGATGGAGATTGCCAAGCAGAGTGCCGACGGGCGAGTGACAAGAGGAGCGCGTGAAAGGAGTAGTGGAGGTAGAATGACTTTGTTTAACAAAGCAGGTTCTCTAGCTTAACTTCGCCGATTATTCCTGTTGGACTTGTGAAGACCCCTCTCTCCTCTCCTTTTTATAGTTAACATTCTCAATTCTATTTGGTTATTGCCAAGCTGTGTGCGAACACACCAAAGCATAGCGTGTGCCGCACGCAGACAATCCCTGGGGACACGTGCTCCCTCTGGTTTGTTCCTGGAACCCGAGGGGCGATCTCCTTTAAAATGTAGGGTTCTACTTTACAGAATAAAATATATTATCATAATTTTTAATAAAATAATTATAAATTTAAGAATTATTTTTTAATTCATTATTATTTATTAAAATTTTAACGCTTAATTTTCTTTCATTTAAAATTACAATATTATACTTTACCTTTTAAATATATCTTACATTTTAAATAAGGCCAATCTCGGATTGGTTCATGGCACTCGCTGCATTCTGATAATGTGCGCTTTTTTTTTTTTAATTAATGCATATAAATAATCTTATGAATTCTAATTTAAGGTATGATAATAAAGCTCTTGAGATAAAATTGAGTGCTGCAATCTAAATTACAAAATTGCTGGTAGTTATATACTTATACACACTATTTCAATTTTTCAATCGGAATAATAATACACTATATTATTTTTATACACGCTAATAAATTATCTTTTCAGTTATATTCCTTTTTAATTGACTTACTACACATGCGTTTTCAAGACTTTTTTATTATTAGCATGAATATTTTTTTATTTGATTTTTAATGAAAAATTTTATAACAAATAAGTTCAGTAAAATTGAGTAAAATCAAATGTGCGTAGAATGTAATTTTTTATATTCATATGAATTAATATAAGAAATTTTCAATAAGAACTAACATATATTAATCTTATCTTCTTATTTTAAAAATAAATCCTAAACAAGGAAAAAAATCATTACAATACATGGCATATAAAAAAATAATAACTACAACTCTTAATGTTTATAAAAATATATAATAAAAACATATAATTTATAAATTTAAATTAAGAAAATAGGATTAATATAATTGTTTTAATCGCTATGAAGAAATCTAAATATCAATACACACAAATATTAAAAAATTACAATCTACTTCTTTATGTTTTCTTTAGAATTTACTTAATTCATTTGTTCTAGAATATTTTGTTAAATTTTTTATTAAAAAATTTACATAAGTAGAGTTTTAATATTATAAAGCACAAGATATTAAAAAAATAAAAAAATAAAAAAAAGTGAAATTATATATAAATAAAATGTAATTATCTTGTTATTTTACGAGTTTTTGTAAAATTGGATTCACATTGAGTTCATTTTGCTATTGTACCTCCCATATTATCTCATAGAATAACTTAAGAAAGTATTTGATTCGTGGAATATTTTTCACATTCGTAGGAATATTTCATGAAAATATTATATTACTGTATTTGATTCAAAATTTTAAAAAATTTACATAAAAATGTAAAATTTTCAGAAATATTTTAAAACTCAACTTTTTCCTAAATATTCTCATGGAAGGAAATGGGTATCTTAGAAATATTTCAAAATTATATATAAATCCAATTTTTCACATTTGTAAAATGGATTCACATTGAGTTCATAGGAATGTTGATATTGAAATAAAAAAATAATTTTACCTTCATTCTTCTATATTCTTATTTATTCTAAAAATTATTTATTTTTATTTTTTAATATTAACTTATTCTAATTTTTATTTTTTTATGATAACAAGTATAATTACACTAAATAAGTAAAAAATAATAATTTCTATATTCCAATTCTAATTTAGTTTGAATTTTTTTTATTTCCCATTTTTAATTTTTATAATAACAAGGATAATTATATTAAATAAGTAAAAAATAAATAAATAAATTCTAAATTCTAACTTTTAAAAGTATAAGTAATTTGTGTTACAACTTTTAAAAATAAATTTCTATAATTATATTTAAAGTTTCATAATTTATATATTTAATTTATAAAAAATTATAATACATTAAACTAAAATTATTAAAAAATCATAATTATCTAAATAATTTTTTATTATAGATAATATTAAATTTTGATTTAATTATAATCGGGTTTCAACCTTAAGTTACAATTTGTGACTTTACTAGAAAATATGATATAACCCATTTAAGATTGTGTTAGGCCATGGTTTGAACTTGTCATTCTAATTAATCTAACTAATATTTTAACTCATGCCCCACATGGGTATTTATTAATTTCTTTACTGCTAATATAAAAATAATTTATATATAATAAAAGAAAAAGTTATAAAGTGTTGAAATTTAATTTTTTTATATTTATTTTAAAATTATTCATTTAATTTTATAAATAATAATTCTTTAACATTTTAGATGTTAAAAGTGAGTTATAGAACATTAACTAAAATATTTATATGTATAATTTAATTTGAAATATAACATTGAAAACTAATAATAATCTGATATAAATATGAAATATTTTATATAGATTTTAATTGATATTATAAGAATTTAGATTATAAGCAAAATAATTCATATAATTTGAATAATTAATAGATTAGATTAGGATTGATTCAAAATGTTGATTTATCGACTTATTTAAGAATTAAAAATTAAAATTTACTTTTTTATTTTTAAATTTTTAGATATTATTTTTAATCATTAATGTAAATAATACATCATCCCTTTATAAATATACATAAATAATATTTTTCATAAAAAATATTTATCAATAAAATAAATACTTAATTTCTTCTCTTATTTAAATAAAAAAAAGGATCAAAAAGAATATTTAAAGATAAAATATGTGATTATTATATTTTAATTATTTAAAATTTTTTATTTTATTTTCAATTTAAATCTAAAAGATATTATTTCTCTTTTTTGCCTTTTATTTTATTTTCAAAGAAAATAAAAGTTTCTTGTTAACAATGGAGAAATTATTTATTTATTTTACACAACTAATTATATGAAAATTCAAATTCAAATTCTTAAAAATTTTAATATTTTATATATTAAATTATTTATCATATTTTAATCAAATAAAATTTAAATTATTAATTTATTAAGTCATGAAAAGTCTTTGCTCATGTATTTTTAATTAAATCTATAATTTATTATAATTTATAACAAAAAATTGATAAGGATATTTTTTAAAAAAGTAATAAGATTCATGAGAATATAAAGTATGAATAAAAAATGAGAATATAATATATTTAGGAATGTAAAAAAAAATCTCAAAAATATATATATTGAATCAAATATAAAAATATTTCATTCTTAAGAATCACATACCTGAAAATTACATTTTTAAAAATGTATACTTTTATGAGAATATAAGATTCTGTGAACCAAATATCACCTAAGAATATGTAGTGTGATGCGATGTGATATCCGTATTGAATTGAGGTCAAAAGTTGCCACTCATTATTAATTATTATTTTCATGAAGAAATTATTTATTCCGGTTAGAATATTTTTTATAAGGAAACTAACACTGTATTCATCTATAATTTTATTAATTTTAACTTAATCTGCATATATTTTTAAATATTATAATTTATTCACTTGTAATTAACTTTTTATCTAATTTTAATGAAAATTTTTATAATAAGTGAGTTAGGTGACATCAGACAAGATCGCATTTAGATAAAATATAATTTTTTTATATTTATATCAATTAATGTTAAGAATTTTTAATAGAAATTAAAGTATACTAATTTTGTCTCTTATATTAAATGAGGAAAAAGTTATTATAATAAATGGCACGTGAAAAGAAAAACTCTTAACATTTTTAAATAACAATTTATATATCCTATTGCTAGTAATTTTATAGATGTAAATTAAAGAGATATGATAAATATTTTTTTAGGAGTCATTTGGTTCATGTAGGAAATAAATTTTTATGAGAAGTTAAATTTCTTAGAAAATTACTTATTATATACACTTCCTGAGAAGTTCTCAATTTTGTTTGATTGACATAAAAGAACTTGCATTTCTCAGTAAATAGAAATTACCTAAGGGGAAGTAGGTAAATGATTTCTCATGTTCTGTGGGAAATACAATTTTCTGGGAAGTGATTTTTCATGTTTTGTGAGCAACCAAATAACTTATAATTTTCTATTTCCTTGGAAATACAATTTTTCATATTTTTGTTGCAAACCAAACGACCCCTAATCTCAATTTAAAATTTTGAACATCAATTAAAATAAATATAATTTTTATTATAAAATGTAAATTTTTTCTTATTTTTATGAAATATGAATTTATCTAATTCTATTTTTTGTCAGTATTTATATGAAAATTAATTAATTAAATTTATTTTAATTTTATTCTTTTAAAATAAAATTGAATAAATTAATATTTTATAAGAATAAAAATAATATAAAATATTTTTACAGGAATAAAATTGAGAAAAATAAATATCATGGGCGATGGTTTGCTCTACGCTTTCTTGAGTAATATTATTGCAACCCATACTAACGTTACTGAAATGAAATTACGACAAAATAAAATGTAAAAGAATGTTATATAAATATTACAAATAAGATTTGAGATTAAATTTTAAATATTTTATATTTATTAAATTAATTTTTTAAATTTATTTTAATATTCTATATTTAATATCATCTCTTAATTTATATTCAAAATTCATTTTAAAAATTGTGTTTTGGATATATACAGTATTATCGATAAAATACAATTAATGTCCACAATATCACATAGAATTTTCAACATTTAAGCAGTGACTTTCAATAATGACATATTAGACTTGAAATGTAGTTTGGCAGCCTTTATTTCAATGCTAGGGAATCTTTAAAGGCCAAGCTATCAGTCAGTGTGACTGAATTGATTAATTTATCAGATGGTAGATAGATTAATATTTTTCCATGGACCAGCAAATTTCCTGGTTGGTGGGATCCAACGCCTGGGGCCCAATATGAAGAAAAAGCCTCTCCCAACCAAAATTAATGGGCTTCATTTTCAAAATCTTTTGGCCCACGTAAAGTGTGATTTGACTAAACGGCGTCTCTCTACTTCTGCGATGATGAAGTTCAATGCCCCAAAAAAAATATAATGAAGCCGGTTTTGTCGCCCCAAAAAAAAATAAAAATATCATGATTATTATAATTATTTATTTATGTGAATGTTAATATAATATATTTTATTTATAAATTAATTATTATAATTAAAATTTATCTTATTTTTAGTTATAATTAATTAATGATAAACACAAATTAATAATATTATTGATTAATAAGAAATTTTGTTATATTCTCTTTTTCTATTTTTATATCATTTTAATTTTATTTTTATAACACATTATTAATATGATATTTTTTAATTTAAATTCATAAGTTTGAAAGAAAATATTTCCTCTTTTATTTTTTTTAATTTTTTATTGGAAAGAAAAAGAGTTGATCTAAATCTCCATGCCCGAATAAGGAAGTGGGGTAAATTACTCTATCATGTTGCCTAGTTGCATGCCGTTTGATGAACTGATTTAACAATAAGAGAGATTGGAATCTTTGACCGGAAGACAAACACAGCTCGAAGCAACTTGGTTAAGTGGAATAGGTAGTATGAGGAAAAAAATTATATTTAAGCTTTAGAAAAAGTTAAAAATTATTAAATTACCTCATTTAGAAATAAGAGGTTGAAAATCAAAGTTGAATATTGATAAATTTTATTGAATTGTTAATATGATTTTTTTAATTCAGTATTTCTAAATCAAAATTATAACGATATAATATAATAAGATAACTATTAAATTGTAGTGAGTTAATTAACAATTTCAATAAATTAATCTTCCTAATATTATAATAGTTGTGATATTACAATTTTTACATTAAATTAATTTTAGAGCAAACGCATATACAAAGCAAATTATTCCTTAAAAAAATTTCCTTCAACAAATTATTCTTTTATTATAATTTTATAAGTAAGTTAAAAATTTAATATAAAAATTATATATTAATTGAATTAGTTAATTATATATTGTTTATTAATACAATTTTTTAAACTAAAATTAAATTTATTTAAAATTTATCAATATTTTTTTATCAATTTTTAAATATTATATTTCAAATTAAATATACATCAATTTAAATTTTATCTAAACTTTATAATTCACGTATAATTTTCCTTCCCTTTGTCTATGCTATGGTTTCTCTTCTCCACAATTGTTATAATTGCAATCTAGACAATATTGAGTATTATAAATATAAAAAATATTTTTTAGTATAAAATATTTATAAAAACTGAAAGACTTTATTTAATTTAACTAATTTATTATATATTTAATTTTTTAACTCTTACTAATCTACTATTATTGGACTATTTTTTATTTATTTTATTATATATTTTTCTTTTTCTCTTTCTCTTTTTACATGTTTACTTTTTGTATCTATAACTTAAATATCAATATCATAAAATCTTAAACTTATAACCTAAAAATATAATGCAATATATTTTATTTTATTATTAAAAATTTAAATAAATAATTTTTTTATTTAATTTAAATTAATTATATATTTTATTTTTAACTCTTATTATTTTATAGGTAATACATTGTCTGATCCTTCTATTTACTACTTTATATGTGTTTTCTCTTCCTCCCCTTTTTTTTTTGTTCACTTTGACTATTTGTAACCCAAATGTTATTATTACTAAATAATATAGATATAACATAATATATTTTATTTTTATTTTAAAATATTTTAAATAAATTAAGGCTTTAATATAGAAATTATTAATTTGATGAATTAAATTATATATTTCATTTTTAATAAACATATTTAAGAAAATAAATTCAAATATATTTATTTAAAAATTTTCAATATTATTATATAAATTTTTAAATGATATTTTTTAAATTAAATATATAATAATTAAGATTTTATCATAATTTTATACTTCATGCGCTATTTCTCTTTGTTAACAGGTCCACAATATATTTTTCCTTTTTTTTCTACCTACTCATATATTATTTATAGCCCAAACGACAATAAATGATATTTATATAGTATGATATATTTTTATCATAAAAATATTACAAATGAGATAAAAATTTAATTAAATTAAATTTATTGATTATATATTCTATTTTTTTTGCTATGAGTTACATATTCTATTTTTAATTCTTATTATTTTATAACTAACATGATATCCCTCCTCTCTTTATTACTTCATACATGTTTATCCTTTATATGTATTTTTATTATTTATAATTCAAACACTAATATCATTAAATCAGATAGATATAATATGATATAAATGACAATATATTTTTATTTTTATTTTTATTATATTTAATTCACTTAAAATTTATTTATATGAATAATATTTAATTTAAATAAAAGTTAAATCATTTACGATCCATAAATATATATATTGATATTGGTTTCTACCTGATGAAGTTGATATTGAGATATAAGAAGTTAATTTTGTAACGATCTCCATTGGAGAGCTATGTTGGCTCCCATTTACCTTGTGATTATTGCACTAGATTGTAAGCTTATACGATACATGGATTATAAATTAATTTTCATTTAAAATGAATATTATATATATAAATAAATTTCAATTAATTTCATATTATAATAATACTAAAATCTAATTTATCATATTTATTCAGTAAATTATAACTTTTTAATATGTATATCACTTTTAATGAAATAAAGGTATGAAAAATAAATTAATTTTATTACTATGTATAAGTTCTCCGCAAGATAAAAAGATGAAATTAGATTTCAATTTTAAGATTTTTTAAATAATAAAAAATGTAACTAATTCATATCTTTAATTGAATGATTTGATTTATTTTTTAAGACATATTAGTCAAAAATAAATTAACTTTGATAAAATTTTAATTAATATATATTTAATCTGAAATATGGTATTTAAAAATATTATGAAGAAATTATTGACAATAAATAAATAATTTTGATTTTAATTTTCAAAAAATTTAACTAAAAAATAATATTTAATAAATTATTTTAATTAACATTTTGAATATACCCACTATATAAAAAACCAGATTTGATATCAATTTTAAAATATTTTTATTTAAAGAATGAAACATGTAATCAATAGATATATGTATATATATATATATATATATATATGTATATGAATGAAAAGTTTGACTTGTTTTTAGGATATCTTAATTTTAATTAAAAATAAATTAGTACTCTATACATTAAAAATTTGATAAAATTTTAATTGATTACAATAAACATACTTTGAAATATAATTTTTGAAAATTAATATTAAAAAATTAAAATATTTGAATAAATAAACAATTAAGCAAATAAAAAGAATTGAAATAAATGGTAAAATGAAAATTAGTAATAATTAAAGATAGAAATATTATTTAGTAATTTAATTTAAATCTTTAGCCTATCTAAAATATTTTTTTATAAAAATATATCTTCTTGTCGCTATATTACTTACTTATTGATATTGATGTTAGTGATTAAGTGGTAAACGTGGGAATGGGTGTTGAAAGAATTTAAGAAAATGAAAGAAAAACATATAATAAAATAAATAAAAATAAAAAATATATGAATTATGAAATAATAAGAACTAAAAATTTAAAATATAATAGGTAATTTAATTAAATTAAAATTTTAATTTATAAAAAATATTTTTATGATAAAAATAAAACATATTATATCATATCTATGCTCTTTATGATATTAATATTTAAGTTATGAATGTTTGTGTATTACATCTATATTACTTTAATAATAAATTTGAAAAAAAGAAAGAAAATGATAATGGAAAATTTTGTGAAAAAATTATTCATTATGTTCTTGACTTTCAATTATAATATGATAAAGAGGAAATAAAACAAATCAAATCAATTATATTAATTTTGTGTCTGATAAATACCTATCATCCATAAAATAAACCTTTTTTTATTGATTTTGCAAAAGACAAGTAAATCTCTCCCTCAAAAGTCTCTCAATGTTTATACAATAAGTTTCACCAATGGAATTGAATACTTTAATCTTTGAGAAATGTGAAGTAGGGATCATATATATATATATAGTACTCAATTTGAATTTTAAATCATATTCATCGCAAGATCTAAACTTATTTTATCAGTGTTAGGCCTAAATACACATTTGTCTATTTAATTATGTCATATATGGTTTAATTAACAATAATCTTTTTATCAATAAATCATGTATAGATTATAAAAATATTAACAATTCCCCTTTAAACATACATTATTTATTAATAGTGGTCACAAAAAAGATTAATGTTAATACAAAATTAGTACTTTTACATCCATTAGTGAAATTGGGATTATAGGTATCTAGTAACATAAAATATTATATCTGGAGAGATATTAGCATGAAAACATATTAGATACCCACATCTCATTAATTAATACTATTAATGCTTGTAGACTAAAACTTACATAATTTGATATGACTATGTATAAATCTACATATAATGAGTCTTGACATCCACCTAAGATGTTCAAGAAATATCAATAACATGAGTACAATAATGAGATAGAGTGTAAATATTTATATAAACATGCCATAATAAAAAATGTACACAAATACGACAATATAATGTAAAATTTTATTCATAAATCACAAATGATGTTATATACATTAACTTTTACTGATCCATAACATCAAGGAGCTTTATACAAATCCATATCTCTTATATGTTTAGTAAAAGTTTCTACTGTTAAGCCCTTAGTCAACGAATCTGCGAGCATATGATTCATGGAAATGTATTTAATGACAGTAACATGCTCATACATTTTTTCTTTCACATAGTGATATTTCACATCGAAATGCTTCAAATAAGTAAAACTTTTGTTATTAATAAAGAAGTTCATAATAGCAAAGTTGTCATAAAAAAATTATTAAAGGCCTAACAATGCTTTTTATAAGATGGAACTTAGAAAGATAATTCCTTAAACATATAGCTGGACGAGAAGTTTTATAATAAGTGACATATTCCACTTTTATAGTGGAGATTGTAACAATTGACTGCTCGATATTCTCTCATAACATAGCACCTTCACCTATCATGAAAATAGACCAAGATGTAAACTTTAAATGATTAAGACAACTGGTATAGTTTGAGTTTAAATAACTTATAATGCTGAGATCTCCTGATATTTTATAGGTCAGCATGAAGTCCTTTATACCTTAAAGGTACTTCAGAACTCTTTTTGTAGCAATCCAGTGACTTTAACCTAGATTACTCAGGTATCTTCCAAGTATACTCATAGAAAATACAATATCAAGTTGTGTATATACTTGAGTGCACATTAGGTTACCTACAACTAATACATATGGGGCTTTTTTAATCTTTTCTTTCTCTTTACTAGTTTAAGGATATTAAGTCTTTGTAAACATTTCTTCTTTTTAAATAGGTGAAATAGTTTAAGAGCAAGTAAATATATTAAATCTTTTTAGAAATTTCTCAATATACAAATTTTAAGACAAGTCAAGAATACCTCAAGACTTACCATGAAGTATCTCAATACCTAAAACAAATGAGACATTTCTCATGTCTTTCATTTTAAAATAATATGATAGCTATTACTTGGTCTTAGTCAATAAATTCAAGTTATTACTCACTAAGAGAATGTTATCCATAAATATGACTAGAATTACAAATTTGTTAGCATTTTTCATCATGTAAATACACTAGTCCATACTATTCTCTTTAAACCTGAGAGAGGTAATAGTTTCATCAAACTTAAGATACTGTTACCATGAAGCCTGTTTTAAACCACAAATAGATTTTATTTAATTTATATACTAAGTGCTCTTTACCTTTATTTTAGAATTCATCTGGCTACTTTGTGTATGTTGTTTTAGATAAATCATCATTCAAAAATATTATTTTCACATCTATTTGGTGTAACTACAGATCAAAATGAGCAATAAGAGTTATGACAATTCTGAAAGAATCCTTCCTCAATACTAGTGAAAAGGTCTCTTTCTAATACACTTATTCTCTCTGAGCGTAACCTTTAGCTATAAGTTTGGCCTTATATCTCTTAATATGCCTATAAGCATTATATTTGGTCTTGAAAATTCATTTACCTCTAATCGGCTTGCAATTTTTAAGTAATTAGTTTCATTTATTGAAACTAATTCATCCTCTATTGTAATGATCCATTGACGAGAAATCAAATTAAACGCTGCCTTAAAGAATGTAATAGGATCAATATTTTCACTTAGATCATACTCATACTCCTATAAATACACCATGAAGTTATTTGATATCATTAGTCTATGCTCTCTAAGTGATCTTCTCAAATGAATTTCAATATTAGAATCCTTATTTTTCTCTAAAGGTTGTATCAAATTATGTTATAGAGGATTAGAAGATGAAGAACCAATAAACTGAGACATTAAAAGAATAATTACTCTTTCTTCTTTGAAGCTTATAACTTATGGTGTTTAACTCCTATTGTTCAATTTATCCTCAAACTAAATGACTTTATCAAATTCGATAACTCAAGTAGTATGAGTTAGATAATATAACCTATTGCCTCTAAGGCTAACATAATAACTAATAAAGAATCCAAATATTATTTTAGAATCAAGTTTTCTTGTAGCAGGAATATACGACTTCACTTTTGCTTTAGAACCCTAAATGCGAAAATAACTCAAAGTTAGTATCTTGTTATTCAGTAGTTTATATTGTAGTCATGGGTACAGATTTACTTTGTACTTGGTTCGGTAGATAGCCTATGGTTTTCAATGCTTCTCCCCGTAAGAAATTCAAAAGCGTAGAATAGGAAAGCATGCATCAGACTATATTAAAAAGTGTTCTATTTCTCCTTTCAGCTATCCTATTCTATTTTGGTGTACTAAACATAGTATAGCTAGCCTCAATGTTGTATTCTTACAGATACCTAGCAAAAGGACTTGAGTTTCTTCAACTCTCATCGTATCTGCCATAGTACTCTTCTTATCGATCAGAATTAATACATTTGATTTTCTTATTGTACTTAAGCTTGATTATTGCCTTAAATGTCTTGAATGTATTTAAGGATTTTGACTCCTTTTCTAATAACTCTATCCAATCAAAATGCGAATAATTGCTAATGAAAGTGATAAAGTATCTTTAATTTCTCATAGCTGCAAGTGTGAAAGGATTGTAAATACTGGTATGAATAAGTTCTAGCTCCTGTTATCTTTTAAAACTCTTTCTTTTTTCTAGCCTTAGTAGTAAGCGTCTCTTTGATGTAGTTCACATAATTTTCTAAATTAGAAAAGTTAAGATTATGCAAAACATCCTCTTTAATTAACCTTTGAATTCAATCTTTGGAAATATGACTTAAATGCCTGTGTCATAGCATTGAAAAGTTCTCTTCAATTCTATTTCTTTTCTTCTTTGTGAATATATGAACACTGTTAAAGGAACTTGGATTTAAATTTATCCTATATAATCTATTTATCAGTTCATTAGTATTTATTACTTGAAATAGATTCATTATCTTACCTCTAAAATTATAAGAATACCTATAGAAATCCAGTGCTACAATTGATATCAGGTTCTTTCTCGTGGAAATCATAAAGATCACATTTCTTAGTATTAGCTCACATTTACTAGATAACTATAAAGGCATATCCCCATAAGCTTTACTCTTGCTTTCTCACAATTTCCTATTATGACAATTAATTCATCATTGTTAGGTTTTTTAGAATTTCTCAATGATTGGAAAGAATTATTAACGTGGATTATGGAACCTATATCCAGCCATGATGTATTTCATGGCACATCCACCAGATTGGATTCAAAACACACATTGGCTTAGTCTTCATATTATCCCATTTAACATCTTTTCGAAGTTTTATTGAATAACGACTAAGGAAAAACATATCAACCATTAATGCATGTATAACATAATTATGTTAATGTTTTTCTCACAACATTTAAATATGTAACCTCATACAGTTTCATGTTGTAAAATTAAATACTAAAGGATATTTTAGATTTTACAATACAATACAATAATTAAATGCCATGCCTTCTAAAACACTGACATCGAAAAGTATTTAAATATTTTAAATGCACAATACTTAACTTTAAACTTACACTATAACTACAAATTGCATTAATAACATATTGTTGATGGGCATTTATATCAGTAACATAATCTCTCCTTTTCAAATAATAATTTTCTTTGTGTTAAAGTCAAACCAAAAACTAATGCAATTGGCCTTACAAACGTAGGTACGCAATTGCATAAATTTTCATGACATAGTACAACTCACTTGTAATTTCATTTTAACAAGGTAACATTTTGAAAATTATTAAAATATATAAACAATGTCTAAAAATTTCATAAAAAATTTAGATAATGGACAATATATCAAAACATGTACAAGGAGATTTCGGATTCAAAATAAGCTTGATTGAATTTTCAAATAAAATGGATAAAAAATAATTAAAATTATTTTTATTTAAAAAAATGCCTATTATGAAGTGCTTAGAAAGTGGAGCATAATAACATTTTCACCATTACAAAACAACCTTAGCACAGAGGCACATGAGACGCACACTCCTACCCCATGCATAAGGATGTGTAACAATTATTATGGATTACCTGTTTAACCCATTAGCCCTATATTGGGTTGTTCAGACTTGGTTTTCAACCTAAATGAAATCTAACAATTTCAAGCTATTTTTTATGTGATTTTTGGTGCAAATTATATCTAGAACTTCTACTCTAGCCACCTATAATCTGTTCTAATTAGTTTCTAGCCTAAAACCACCCAAAAACTTACAATTTCAAATTTTCAAAAATTAGAGTTTTATAGCTATAGGGTTCTGGTTCTTGAAGGGGAAATTTTATTCTGATTCTTTAAGGAGCAATTTTATAGATTTTATGTCTCTCATATAAACTAAAATCCCTTTAAAAAATTCATTCTAACCATCTCACATTTTTATCTTAATTATTGCTAACTCACAGATACAATTGGACGTTCATTAATGGTGGTTTTAGCTTTTCACAATAGGTTTCCTTTAAACCTATTTTTTTATAGTATTTTATGTCATTTTTACCAAGAATACATGGTTCTTTTACAAGTTTCTACTAGGTTTAAAGTTTACATAAACTTTTCCTCTTATTGTAGCAATATCATAGATTTCATAATTTTAAATATCATTGCTACACACATAACCATACAAACAAATTGGTCATGGTAGAAAAACATAATAGACATACATATAACCAAAATTTGCTAAACAATTATAGAGATATATTTCATATTTGGCAATACTCAGGCATATATGTAATAACAACTATTTAATTTATCATTGACATAAATTTCAAGAGAAGGCCAATAATATTCATTTAGAACTCTTCCAACATTAACTACAACCAAAAGTTAAAAATCAAGTTTTGATACCAATTGATAGAAAATTATGTGAAAAATTTATTTATCATGATTTTAACTTTCAATTGTAGTATAATAAAGAGAAAACAAAACAAATCAAATTAATTCTATTAATTTTTTATTTGAAAAATACTTGTAATCTATAGAACAAGCTTTTTCTATTAATTTTATAAAAATATAGGAAAATCCCTCTCTCAGCAATCTCTTAGTCTTTGTACAATATGTTTCATCACTAGAATTCAATATCTTAGTCTTTGAGAGATATGAAGTAGGGACCTTATATATATTACTCAACATGAATTTTGGATTATATCTATCATAGGATCAAAATCTATTTTATTAATGTTGGGCTCAAATACCTATTTGCACATTTAATTATATCATATAGGGATTAATTAATAATAAATTTTTTATTAATAAATTATCTATAATCTATAAAAATATTAATAAATAAAAGATTGAAAAATATAAAAAATAAAGGTAAAAAAGAAGAAAATAAAAAAGCAAGTGAAGTGTTAATTATACCGTAAAAATGAAAATTAGCAAAGAGTTACTTGTATTTAAAAAAAAGGCAAATTAGATTTAAATAGATTTAATAGATGTAATGCACTTTTATCATAAAATTAACAAATTAAAAGATTAAAACATAAAATGAGATATTAAAAAAGTTCTTTTAGTTATTAACAATTAATTCAACTAAAATTTTTAAACAGGCTAATATAACCTACCTCCTTATTAGGTGATAAAAGTCTACATCACCAAAGGAGTTGGCTACTTAACATTACCAAACCTAATAGTTCAATTCCATGGTACAACTTCATAGCAATTTTTTGCAACGGGCCTTCCGCCATGGCTATAGCTACTTCATCTCTTTCTTTCTTACCATTTTTATTCTAAAATCCTAAACCATTGAAAAACTAATTCATATCTACCTTCACCTTCACACTAGTGTCTAATGCCATTGCATTCTCACAACAATTGCAAGCACAAGATATTGAAAGTTTTGGCTTTTGTTTTAATCTCCAACACGAGAGTGTAATTCGGTTTAAATGATCTTATAACATTTATTCTTTTAAAATGGCATTGTATTTCTCTCCTCTAAAATTTAAGTATATTGTCTTTGATGGATAACTAATCTTTTGATATACATTGATGTTAAAAGCATTGACAATTATTTATAAAGAATTAAAGAATCTTAAATAAGAATTACTTATTATAAGATAACAAATTTTCTTTGTCATCATCTTTATGAAAAATTGGAAATAGGGTATTTTAAAGGTTAAAAAAATTATTCTTTTCTTTTTTCAGTCAAGTTAAAAAGAGAGATGAATATAATTGATTAAATAATTTTTTACCTATTATTCCTTTTTAATAAATTATATCATATATTTTTCTCTCTCTTTCATCGTCACGAAATTATTTTTGCATTTATGCCTTAGTGTAACTAAATATAATGATAAATTTCTGATGAAAAATATGAAAAACATCTGATTAGTCATTAACAATGAATTTTTTTTATGAAAAACATGAAATATGTGCCATTGGTTTCGTTACATTCTATGGAATGATTAATTTCATACTTTTTAGTGACTAAACAAAAATTTAAATTTTTAATGAAAAAGCATGAAACTTATTTAACTAATTTTATTACATTTCTAAAAGTGAATACCTTGATAATTAAAAGTTTTAGATATGGATAAGGTTGTAGTTGTAACCATGAATATGAAAAATGTCAAATTAGTTTATGCAATTATAATAGTTATAGGAATAATACAAATAATCATAAAATTAGTTTTAACTACAAAAGTCAGAGAATATAATGATAAAGACCTATATAATAAGAATTCAAAAGATTTTGAAAGTATATGTTATCAAAGTGATGTGAATGACTATTAGAAGTTTTGAAAGTATATACTATCAAAGTGGAATAAAAGACATTGTTTACATACTTATCACACATCTAAATAATCATAAAATTTTACTAAACCTCATCTTAAAGAAAAACAAAAATAAAGCTAATTTTATTGATGAGAATGATGCTCTCCACCATAATTCTTATAATACAACATATTTCAATATGAAAAATTCCTTTGTAAATCATAAAGAAATATTTGATAATTTAATTAGTAATGATAGTGATCAATTTCATTTTTTATTGAATTAATATCAAATATTTATCTCTAATGGATAGAGAAACAATGTACACCTTTTCTAATAATAGAAAATAATTTTTTCAATTAATGATTGGTAAAAATTATGTCATATATGATAATATAAAGTTATTGAAGATTTCTAAAGAGCTGATATAATTTTACTAGAAAATATATAATGTTTATAGATATATTATTATCAATTAAGTTTTAAATATATTTATAAAATTCTAGAGACATATGAAAAAATATATATTATATTAAGATAATAAGATATTGAATTAACAGTTGTCTCAAGTAAGAAACATGCATTTAAAAAGTTATTATCATCTTCTTTTAACATGTAGTATACATATACAAAGCTAATTGAAAGAAATATAAATTTGAAATTCACCAACCAAAATATTTTTATTATATGGCATGATTAATAATGATGTGAAAAGTCATTAAAAATTTACAACATTATTAATTAAAGACATAAAAGTTTTTTTATTTTGATAAATTTTCATGTATTACTTATTCTCAAGAGAATTTAATTAGAAGATGTAAAGGCCATTACTAGCTAAAGTGGGATTGGATTCATAATATTTTTGGAATAAATAAAAGGTGACATATGTGAACTATTTGAATATTTTATGATTTTAGTCACATAAAGATTTATTATTAATTTACAATTTAGAATTTGCAAGATTACTTACTTAAATAATTTAATTTTAAGTACAATTTTTTAATTATGCAATTAAAATTATATATTAAGATAATGCTTGTACATTTATATCCAATGTCTTTAAGGATTTTTATGTTCAATGGGAATAATTGTTGAACATTTTAAAATAAGTGTAACATCTTAAAGTATGTGTAGAGGTAAAATGATTTGGCTCAAATAATTGTAATATCCTAAGTTATTAGTTGTATTATTGTTTAAGAAAATAAAATTCCTTTTATCATTTTAAGAAACGTGTTACTTTACATGTTTCAATATTTATACGTATTAAGTTAAGAAATTATAGTTTACTTTTATAATTAGCTTTACTCAGTTTTAGTTAAGAGCTAAAAAAGTTTTACATATAGGGAATTTTTGATTATGTAATATATTTTTATTTCACCACAATACACACGTAGATGATTTTAAAAAATAATAAAGAATATAAGTTTATATGTGAAACTATGTTCCTAAAATCAAGAGGAAAAATCTATTGTTGTAAAAGTAATATGACATATAATCATCTTAGTCCTCACATACAATTATATAAATTAAAAGTTCATAAGATGATTGATTTAGAAAGTATAAAAAATTGCTAGTCATAGTACTGAGCAAAAGAGAATAAATAAATATTATATGTCAAATGCAAATGCTCTTACTCAAATTTATACTCAAGTATGGCAATTTGTTTTTTTAATAGTAATTTAGTTTTGAACATGCCTAAAGCATGACAAACCTATTGGACCTAAATACAAATATCCTTAAAATAAGAAATGATTAAATGAATAAAATAACTTATTAAGAAATTAAATACTCTTGAAGAGATTTAAAATATGATGGCAAATTTCTATAAGAACTTCATGTAATTAAAATTTATGAAAATAAAGGGATTTTAATTGATCATGCTTCCGATGAAGACAATGGAACCAAAAGGAAAACAATTGTTGACATCATTTACTTTAATGTACAAAATAGTGTTCCAAATTATGAAAAATAGTGATTAATAAAGATCTTGAAATTATAGGACAATGATTTTTTACTAAAAGGAAGAGAGAAAAGATGAAATTTAAATAGAAATGCAAAGTTTAAATTTACTTATAAAATAAAAAATATCCAAAAAGTATTAAGCCAATGAAATACATTGTAGGTGTGAAGCTAATAAAGTGTAAATGTATAATCATGTTAAGAAAATAAACAAATTGAAGTTATAAAGAAAAAGTATGATTTATAATATAAATTTTTTTGTAAAGATTATCATTAATTATCAGAAATTTTTTTATGCGGTGGATACAATTTTTCTAACTATATATCAAAATTTGATATACATATAATGGATTTAATTATATTTTATTTCATTCACGAGAGAATAATATTATGATTTTTGAAGGATTTTAGATGGATTTTAGATGTTCAAAGCATATAATTTCAATATTTGAGCAATACATTCAAATCAATTTTAAATATTTTTGTATGAATTTAGAATGAATGTGTTATAATCATCTTAGTTAATATTTGTAGAATATATATATATATATATATATATATATATATATATATATATATATATATATATATATATATATATATATATATAATCCTTTATGTTATTATCTAAATACAAAATTGTTGCATATATTGATAATTTGAATATTACTGAAATTTATGAAAAGCTTCTAATATATGGTAGAGTATTTGAAAAAAAGGAGTTTGAGAAGAAAGATTTTAAAAAATTGAGTTTTATACATTTAAATGATAAAATATTTATTCATAAATCAAAATGGATAGATTATTTTACATAGACAAATTGCATTTATTAAGTGTTTTAATGATTGTTCAATCACTTGATATTAATAAGGATCCACTTTACACTTGAGAAATTTCATAGTCCTAGAGTATCATATTTTAGTATAATTAATGTACTAATATATCTTACTAATTATATATATCTTAATATAATTTTTTTAGAAAGTTTACTAATAAAATATAATTCTTTTCCAATCAAAAGATATTGGAATAAAACTAAATATATATTTTTGGTATCTTTGTAGAATAATAATATGAGATTATCTTATTTATATGAGTTTTAAGTCATGACTATTTAGTCATATAGACGCAGATTGTTCGATTCATACAAAGTTTGATCTTATATTACTATCTATCATGGTTCATTTATATCATACTTCTTGATAAAATAAATTATAGTTGCAATTTCTCTAACTTTTATCTAATAAGTGAAGAATCCATTCCCTTAAATTTCAAGGGAGAAGTTTCAATAAATTTATACGAAGGTAATGCTATGTACAAAAACTCAATTAAAAGGATAATGTATTAAAAGAGATAACTCTTTTTTATGTTTACAAAGGGATTATGATAATTGATAATGCAATAAGTTTATTTAACTAGTTCTTAATTAAATTGCTAGCAAAGATATTGATTCAGATTTTTAATGATATTCTTAATAGTAAGAGCTAAGTTTATGTTGTACTCTTTTTTCTTTGATCATAATTTTTTTTCCATTGGATTTTTTGATGAGATTTTTAATAAGATAAATTATTCACTAAAAAAATAATGTACTATTTTTCTTTCAATAATATTTTTTTCACATCGGATTTTTTCTATTAGAGGTTTTAATGAAACATATTCTTTATTAAATGGATATCTAATGGAGAGTACTATAAATATATATTTATGTGAATGTCCATATAATATCTTTGATTTATTAATTAGTTATTATAATTAAGATTTATCCAATCTTTAATTGTAATTAATTAATAATAAACATCAATTAGTGATACTTACGAATTAATATATCAATTAATGATATTGATTAATTGGTGCCACGGGACGACTATTAAATGGACATTTAAGGGAGTGTTATAAAGACATGTTTATGTGGATGTCCATATAATATATTTTATTTATTAATTAGTTATTATAATTAAGATTTATTTAATCTTTGTTTGTAATCAATTAATAATAAATATCAATTAGTGATACTTACAAATTAATGTATCAATTAATGATATTGATCAATTGGTACTTTAGGACTATACGCATAGATGTTGTATAAAGGATTTTATACATTTTGAAATAAAGGAAATTCTTTTTCTTATTCTTTCTCTTCTTCTATTTTTATGCTATTCTATTTTTATTTTCATAATAAATATTTTTAAAAATAAAATTTAATTTTTATGTTTTTTAAAATAAGATCTTTTATCTGGTAAATTATCTTATAATCTATTTTTAAAAATTATAATTTCAAATATATAACTTTAAAATATAAAATAGAAATAATTTTTAAATGTTCTATTAATTTATTCTTTTATTTTTTATGTTCATTTTGTAATCAAATCAAATATTTTCTTATTTACTCTTTCAAATACCATCTATTCTTTATTTTTCTTAAATTAAAAATAGTTTAAATTTTTTTTAAATAGTTTAAAAAATAAAAAATATATCTACACAAATCTTTACCCATTGATTAGTATAACTAAAAATAAGATCTTATTTTGTTTTCAAATAATTTTTCTAAAATAGTATTTAATTTTAAGTAAAAATGGATTTCATTTTAGTTTTGTTTGTTTTATTGGAAAATATTTTTCATTGAAAAATATTTTATATATATATATATATATATATATATATATATATATATATATATATAAATGAAAGAATGGCATATCATTTGTATTCATAATTAAAAAAATAATATTTAAAATTATAGTAATGAAAAAAAGTAATTTTCCTTTTGAAATAGAAGAGGTTGCTTTTCTCAAATTTTTTGTATTTAATATTAAATAAATAAAATACTTTCTCTCAACTTGGTATTTTATAACTATATTATATAAAAAAATTTAGTCAAAAAAAATGGAGCTTTTAATTTATTTCATTTATAATTTTTATTTTAATTTTATTTGTATCATTATAAAATTGATCAAATTTAGTAAGGATTTCACTATAATTTATTTTATTTAGTTTAAAACATACATTATATAAAATATTTACTCTCCTTTTAATATTATATTTATCATCAAAATCTACTATTTAATTGAATTCTATACTTTTTTCAATACATTCCATTTACAAATGAATTGAAATGATTATTTTATATGATATTTTCAAATAATAGAATTAATTTACAAATGAATTAAAATAATTATTTTTATAATATTTTTAAATAATAGAATTCATTTGTAAATGAATTGAAATTATTTTTATTGAAATAAATTTAATTCTAGAAAAATAAATAATAGAATTCATTTGTAAATAAATTGAAATCATTTTTATTGAAATGAATTTAATTCTCGAAAAGTTACATGTCAAACAAATTTTTCATTTCATTTACACTTTGTTTATTTGAGCTCTCAATGGAAGACATTTTTTTATAATTGTAAAATGGTAAAATGAAAAAAATATACTTTATTTAATTAATATTAAATATGAAAAGTTTGAAAAAAAAAATTCCTCTATTTCAAAAAAAAGTTACTTTCCAATTGCAAATAATATGTCACACTTTTATTAATATATATACACATACACGATTACTAATATATATATATATATATATATATATATATCCAAAGAACACTTTTAGGGGGGAAATTGCTTTCCGACCAAAAACACAAAGCATTAAGCTCAGTTTCATTTATCTGGAGCACCTGGTAGGTGAGTTAAATTAAGTTTCAATGATGTTGCCCCCCAAGAAAAAAATATATAAGAATGGATATGGAAAATGAATTTTAAAATTATGTTTTGAAATTTTTATATTTATTGAATTAAATTTTATAAATTTATTTAGTTATCTTATATTTAATAATAATTTTTAGTTTATATTTAAAACTCAATTTCAAATCTCATTTTTAATGTATATAATATTATTTTACTTTTATAAGGCTAAAATTCTATGATGCTGATTCCCTGGTCAATTACATGCCTTACGTATGGTCCGGTCTACGTTTTCTATTAATTTTTGACTAATAATTTTATTTTAATTTCTATAAGATTAAATTTGTATCAATTTTATCTTTTATTAAAATTTTATATTAATTAAATTTTTATAAAATTAATTTCATATAAAATTTTAATCTTTTTGTACAATAATTCTTGTACAATAATTCAATAACTCTATTTCATATAGAAAGGAAGAACTAAATTTAAAGTAAAGTTAATTTTACACGAACTAAATAGATATACATTTTTAGTAAGAGACAGAATTAATACAAACTAATTTTACATGAAACAAAATAGAATTTTAATCTTAATTTTTTATTTGTAAAGCCAGTAAGTAATATATTTCTTAAAATTTATAACTAGTATTATTAATTTTTATTTTTATTTCAGTATGATAATTTATCTCCCATTCATTTATAATATTACATTAAATAAAAAATAGAATAAACTACATTTATTTCCTTAAAATTTAATATAATTACATTTATACATTTTTTTTAATTTTCGGAAACATATACTAACCTTTTTTCTTATATACACTTACATCCTTCAACTTTTATTTTAAAAATAGAGTCACCTCTCCTACTTGTGATAAAAAAAAATAGAGATGATTATATATTTATAAAAATGAGAAAAAATATAAGTATAACTAGATTGAATCTAAGAGAATGTGAATGTAATTTAATCTGAAAAATCTTGAAGTGAATCATTAAATTTTACTTTAATAATATGACATACATGATTGTTTTTTAGTTGTATTTATTTTTTATTATTTATTTTAATATTATGAGTCAAGAAAAATAAATAATTAGGGTAAAAATAAATATAAAAATTTTATAGTACTAATTATATATTTTAATTTTATAAAGGAAAAAAAAATACTGTGTTCACCTGGTTCTAATGTTTGTTCTGGCTTCTGCCATGCATCCATTTTATTCGTGTGTTTTTTTAGCTCCTCGATCCACGCACCACAAGTTTAATGCATACGCCATCCATCATCCACCGCAATAACACAGATGCTTACATTAAGTTTGTGTTTAACATAAGTACGTGATAAATTAATTAATAATAGATAAATTAATTAATAATTTATAACTAATAGTTAATAATTGATAAGTTAGTTGAAATATTTTATAAAATTAGTTGTTGAATTAATTAAAATTATAAAATAATATAAAAAGATATATTAATAAAAATAGATATATAATTAAAATAATTTAGAGTATAATATTTAATATTTAATTAATTATATTTATAAATTTATATATTTATTTACTTACATAATTTTTATTTTATTATTATTTATAATAAAATTATAATTATTTATATTTTATAATATTATTTATTTGTATATATATTTTTATACATTTATAATTTAAAATTAAAATATAATTATATTAAAATTAAATATATTAAAATTAAATTAATTATATGTTATAAAAATATTTAGATTTATATTAATTAAATGAGTTATAAATTAATAAAAAATAAAAAAAAATTGATAAAATTTTTTAAAAAATAGTAATTTATAAATTATAAATTATTTTATATAATTTATTAAATCAATTTTTTTTAATAAATTAATTTATAATTTATTAATTAGATCTATAAATTATAAATTAACTAATTAAGCGTGGGCTTCCAAACCCATGTATGTCTGTCAAACATTGGTAAGTCAAGGATGTCCAACTATACTCCGTATGTATACGGGAGATAATAAATGTGCAGATTTTTTTTTTTTTTTGAATAGCTAATTTGGTTACCAATCTTCTTTCAGAAAAATATTTCTACCGATATTCGTATAAAAATTTGCTAATAATAATAATAATAATAATAATAATAATAATAATAATAATAATAATGTTATATATTTTCACTCTTTCACCTATAAATTTGCTAATAATAATAATAAAAATTTTCTAATATTATTATTTAGGATTTTATTACATAAAAAACTTGTTTTTATATCTGTTGTTTGGGAAAAATATTTAGAAATGCTATATAAAATAAAAAAATTCAAAATTGAATTTTGAATGTAAATTAAAGTTGTTAATAAATATAAAATAATATGATAAATTTGTAAAACTTAATTTAATAAATATAACAAATTTAAAATTTAATTTGAATTTCATTTTTATTATTAACATTTTTGAAAAATATTTTCATCTCCTCAACTAATGGTCAAACATCTAGAGTAATATTAAAGTGTAATCAATATTTAATGTGGAAAATATCTTAGTAATACAATAATATTTAATATTATTTTAAGAATCAAAACCCAAAATTATTTATATATATTAATGAATTATCACTCTTACCATTAAGTCCATTACTCTCTCTATATATAAAATAAATATTTTATTATTTAAGAGTTTTTCTCTTAAAATTCAAGTGCTTTCATGTTTTTATATATATGAGTGTATGTTATATTAATATATTATTATATCAATACTATATTACAGTCTCTTTTTTATAATATGTGTATAATATGTGTGTGTGTGGTTATATATATGAGTGTATGTTATATTAATATATTATTATGTCAATACTATATTACAGTCTCTTCTTTATAATGTGTGTGTGTGTGTGTGGTTATCAAGGTTTCCCATCTCTGGCTGTTTTGAATGATTCCACGTTTTCACGTGTGTTGAGATACGGGAGACGGATGGATTTGATGGTGAGGCTATTTGGACCAAAGTGCGGAGTCTATCACAATTACCTAAATGGATAAACCCATTGCTGCTTCGGAAGAAGAATCACTTGTTTGTGGAAATGGGCCATGGGCAGATGAATTCATATGTGAAATACGTCTCAAGAGTCTGGTTACAATCAAGTGTCCTAGCTAGGTATTTTAATCTTTGGTTTTTCAAGGGTCTACTTTGATTTATATAATTGTACAAGTTAAACGAGTCAAGCTTTTCTTTTGGAACTTAGGCTATATAAACGAAAATAAGATTGAATTTAAGTGAGAGATAATTATAAATTATAACAAATGGTGTCTTTAAAAGTATCGTTACTCTTTGCACATGTGATTTTCTTGCTACAACCAGCAATTAACTATACAAGCTCTTCCCGCATAAAGGGTGTATTTTAGTTCACTTTTATTAGAATTTGATCCAAAATCCTTGTTTGTGAGATTTTTATTGTTTTATATTGTAAGTTATTTTTGTATTATGTACATATATATGCCAATTAGCTATGTACATATATATTGATTATGATCGAGTTTAAGCTAGAAGAAAATTTATTTTCAATGGAATACGGCTCATTATCATTCAGGGGGATCAGAGGCGCATGTTGCTTAGCTACAACTCCTATTTTATAGCCAATCTGTTATCCATTTTTTCCTTTTTTTTTTTTAACTTGTAACATTTTTAAATATGTTTTATATCTAAAAAATATTTTAAACAAATAAGGGGAGGGAGAGAGAGAGAGAGAGATCCAATAAGTATAAAGAGTTTTACATTTATGGAATTTATATGTTTTCTATTTTTATATTTATTTCTTTCATAAAATAGTTAAATTAAAAAAATATAAAATTGATTACGCAGGGAGTTGGGACTGCGAGAGTCGAGAAATGATAACATAATGAAAATGACACAATATGAAGGGTTATAGGTAGGTCGGTAGAAGTCTTATCCTTATTTGGAAAAGCTTGAAAGAAAAAGGAATTGTGAGAATAGTATATAAGAAGTCACGAAATTATTTGAAGAAATTAATTAAAATAGTATTGGTATATTATTAAATTAAATTTAATATATTATATGATAATATATTAATTATTAAATTTAATGTTGCATTATAATTATATTTTTAAAAAATTCATATATGTTAGTACGTTATCTTAGTTTTGACCATATAATAATTTTTTTCCTGTAATTTTTTCTAGATTTTATCTTTCCATATATGTAAGTTATTTATATGTTACTCATTTAATTGTTTTAACTCTTTTAATTGTTCGATATTTAATTATTAGGGGAAGATAAATATTTTTCCTTACAACTTTACACATAAAAAAAAAATAATATGTGAATTTTATTATCTCAACGGATCTAAATCTCTTTGTATATTATATAGATCTATTTTCCTCGAAAACTCTTTCAATTTCGATTCCACAATTATCACTCGACTACAAACGGCCTCCACCACAAACCAAACCACTACCGTATGTTAGAATTATCGGCCATTATGGGCGAATAAAACAGTGCTATTAATTATAAGATTAAATTTTATTAAATATATAATTAAATTTTATTAAATATGAGATTGAATTTTATTAATTACAATTTATTAAATATATTAAATTATTTATTTATTTACTAAAAAATTATGATCATGTAATTCCTGCATTAAGGGTTTGTTTGGCATGAAAATTTTTTAGAATTGATTTCATTTCATTTCAATAGAAATAATTTCAATTCATTTATAAATGAATTTTATTGTTTGGCAACTTTATTAAAAATAATGATTTCAATTCATTTGTAAATAAATTATTTTATTTGTAATATATTGAAAAATGCATAAAAATTAATTAAAAAGTAAAATTTGATGATATCATAGTAAATATAATATTAGAGAAAGGATAAATTATTTATATAATATATTTTTAAGGTCAAATAAAATGAATTTTAGTGAAATCCTTACAAAATTGAAAGGATTTCATAATGGCAAAATTGTAATTAAAATGAGAATTACAAATGAAATGAAATAAAATAAAATGAAATCTCATTTTACTTAAATTCAAACACCATATTAAAAAGAAATTCATTTGAAAATGAAATAAATTCTTCTTTTATATCATACCAAACAAGAGGTAAAATCATATGGATTAACGGGAATTGATGCTTATTAATGAAAGTTAATGAGCGCTCTTTAGATGTGACTAATTTTATTACTTGAAATGTCATTAATAGATTGAGATTTTCTAATTTAATGAAAAAAAGTTAAATAATCATAATTTTTTGATGAGTTGAGTTATTTAAAACTTTAAATAAATACTATTTAAACAGCTCTTATTTCCTCTCTCTCCGCTCATTATATTCAAAACCTACAGGCATGAAGATAAAGTAGGTTTGAGAGCTTCTCATTGGGAAGACTGAGGAGCTGATTGTGTTCCAAATTTTGTCCTCTACGAACTATTGTGGAGCCGTGAAGATGAGAAGATAATCACTTTATAATTAATGAAGATTTATAATTCATAAAACGAAGAGCCCCTTAATTCATTAATAGCTTGCAATAGGAAAAATTATGAATTCATAGTAATAGCTAACAAATATGATATTTGAAGAAATATGCTTTTCATTCTTTTTGGTAACGGTAATATTGGCACTAGATGCATAAATGTGGATCAAACTTTTGATTCATGAATATAGGAGCTGAGAATATTAAATACCATTTGCATTAGAGACTCTCGACTTCTTTCTTTCTTTTTTTTAATTTTTATCATTTAATTTGCAACTAGTCATAATTTATAATGCAAGAACTATGTCCTATATATAATAAAATTCAACTAAAACGAAGACCCCCTTAATTCATTAATGGCTTGCAGTAGGAAAAATTATGGATTCCTAGTAATAGCTAACAAATATGATATTTGAAATATACTTTTCATGTGTGATTTTATTCTTCTGGCGAGTTGCTATGCTCTTCATCCGTATATATATGTTTCAACTTATGCTTAAATTTCACTTCAAATTAGAGATCCATTCATTGAAACCTATGTGTATTAACTAATATTGTTTAATATTTAATTGGTCTAATGACATTTAAATCTCACAATAAAGCACTACAAAGAAACGCTGATTGTAGAGAAGACCATCTTGAAAGCAAATATAAATCCAATTCTTAAATTTAATGTAATCTGATAATTAATGGGAGGAACTAACATGCTTATAACGTACTAACCAATTTTAAAAACCTGTTTGTTCTCACTTTCATTTTTTATTTACAAGCCGAAGACTCTTTACTTATCTAAAGTGACTATAAGATATAAAAGATAAGCTCTGTAGACCGATTAACTTTGAATAAATAGGTTAACAAACATCTTTTATTTATTAATGATGATTAAATACATATAATATAATTAGAATATAGAAAAATTTCTTTTATAACAATGCAACTTAATTGAAAAAAGTTACTGTCGTGACCCAGCTTCCCATTTCATGCAGGGAATCATGCATTTATCTTTCTACATAATTTCCCATACATATATCGTTCAACAATACTATTAAGATTAGAATGCTTTCATTTTAATTTTCTCTTGAAAAATTGGTGTAAATTTAAAAGCAAATTATAGAATTTTTTTTTCATATATTAAAACAGTAGAATCATACATTTATCTTTTTACATATTTATCTATGCAGAACAATACTAGTGGAGTTTGGTTCCCTCCATCTTTTAGGAAATTGTAAATTGACAGCGTAAATTTAGCAGAAAGATAAGTACAAAAGTAACTTTTGTATTGAATCTCAAATAAAACATTGAATCTCTATCTCTTTTTCTCAAAAATTGAAGGATATTAAGAGGGAAAGAATGGATTGCATTGAGATTCATAACTTTTGAATTTTTTTTAAGGTTAAAATTCTATTTTACTCCTTATAGAGATTAAATTAATATAAATTTTTGTACTCATAGATATTAAAATTTTACTCAACCTTAAAATTTCAAAAGTTAAATTAGATCAAACTCATAAATTTTTAATCTTTATAGGAATAAAAATTTTACTTGATTCAAAATTTTCAAGAATGAAGTTAATATAAATTTTACTTTAATAACAAAATTGATATATAGTGAATATTTCGAATATGAAAACCAGATTTTAATCTTTTCCTAAATTTAAGTTTCAAAGCTAGTTAGGCATCCATATTAGCTTAAAGTGAGGTTTGATTCGTAAAATATTTTTAATATTTTTGGGAATATTTTAAGGAGGGAATGTTTTAAGGGAATATTACATTCTCATGTTTGGTTCAAAGTTTTAAAAAAAAATACCCGAGAATGTGACATTTTCAAAAATTTTTTTAACTCAATATTCCTCTAAAATATTCCCATGGGGAAAGGTAAGTATATCAAATTTTCATATTATAAATTTTTATATAATGAGAATATAATATTAAAATATTTTCAAAAAAATTTATAGTGAATCAAATATAGGAATTTTACATTCACATTAATTAAATTTTCATGAATCACATTTCCAAGAATGCACATTTTCGAGAATGCACACTTTCCTAAAAATATAAGATTTTATGAACCAAACGCTACCTAAAAGTATTACTTAAATACTTTCAATTTTTACAATTTTTAGAAATTGAGATCAATAGTTAGCTTGACAAGATATAAAATTTGCACGCTTAAATATAATTTCAATTGACAAAATTCCTAATGAATCAAACATAAGAATTTTATATTCCCAGAATATAATGAGAATATAATATTAAAATATTTTGAAAAAAAATTTATAATGAATCAAATATAGAAATTTTACATTTTCATTAATTAAATTTTCAGAAATCACATTTCACACTTTCCTGAAAATATAAGATTTTATGAACCAAACGCTACCTAAAAGTATTACTTAAATAATTTCAATTTTCAGAAATTGAGATCAATAGTTAGCTTGACAAGATATAAAATTTGCACGCTTAAATATAATTTCAATAGACAAAATTCCTATTTAATATCATTACCCAAAAGAAAAAAATTCATATTTAATATGACCCGCCATGATTCACGAGGGCGTTAACCATCTTCTACTGCGGAGTTACAGTGTGGAACCTTCAGGCTTGTGGCCTTGGTGCCAAAGTGGGGCCACCTAACTGCCACGTGTTTTGTTTGAGTTATCAATTACATAGTTGGATAGCAGCTCAGCAAAAGTAGCGTTTCAATGGAATATCGTACTGGTTTGTTGATTGCTGGCCCTTTTACCTTCACGCAGGTAAGGCCAAACGAACCTTCAACCCTCCGCTTAACGCCTTTTGGTTTGGTCAATGATTTTCAGCAGAGAAACAGAGTTGGAAACAAATTAAATTCAGTCATATAACTAGTAAGAGTCCAAAATTCAGCCCTGATTCATTTTATTTCTATTTAGTATTTCCTTGAAAAGACTATATTGTTTTGTTTCTATGTTATGATAGTATCTAAAGGAACCAAAATTTGTTGAACAGTCATTTATTTATGTAGACTCATAAATCTTTCTATGTGCTTTATGTGTTTTTAGTAATGTTATAGTGTGTATGCGTTCCTTATTGTTTGTTTGTTTGTTCATACCAAGGCCTTCCCCCAGAAAACGAGGATACCGAGACAGCTCATATATGTCGTCTGTGTCCGAATCTGATTTGTTTTCTGGAGCTTTGGAGCAGCTCCGGTTTTCCTCTCAGTTTCTTCCCTGTGCTCCTTTTGTTTCACTCTGGCCATTCTTCACCCTTGGCGTGCAATCCTGCATTTTTAACCAGAGACAAAAACGGTTCTCTTCAACGTTTTCCATGCGTTTAAGGTCAAAACGGTAAGTGGATTTGCCTTGATATCCATACACGATGTTTGACTGCCGAAATTTATGTCTGGGGTTTAAAGGGGTTTTAGAATTCTCTCTTGCTAATTCTTCTTTTCTAAAAAATTGATGCAGGACTTCAATTGGGTTTGAGTGCTTTGGGTTTTATATTGAAAAAGATTATTGCTTTGTGATCAAAGGGGATTTGGTTTTCTCTTGATATCCAGATTCCAGAAAAGGATTACTCATTTTCTGTTTTCTCCCTCTTTTTCCATTCCCGTTGATCTTCTAGTCTCAGTCCTTTTCCTTGGTTGGAATTTGGTCTCAGGCACAAAATGCCTGCCTTACCAAAGGAGCTTAGCAAACAAGGAAAAAACTGTGAGAAGGGAAAAGGAAAACTACCAACCAGACAGGGAAATTTGAATTTCATGAGAAAAATTCGAATCATATACAACGATCCAGATGCCACTGATTATTCAAGTGATGAAGATGCTGAATTTACCAGCAATAAGTATCATTTGGATGCTACTAAGAGATTTGTCAAGGAAATTGTGATTCCTGCCATGCCAATCAAGCCTTGCGCAGAAAAGAATTCTTCACAGCAGGACACCGATAGTGGAAAAATCAAATCAATTTCCAACCTCGTTGCTGGCAAATCCTCCAGCATGTATAAGGGTGTTAGACGCCGGAAATGGGGAACATATGGAGCAGAAATCCAAGATCCATTTACAGGGAAACGGGTTTGGCTCGGAACTTTTAGCACTGAAGAGAAGGCTGCCATGGCTTATGAGAAAAGGAAGCAAGAATTTGAACTTCAAATTAAGCAGCCAGCATTGAGAGACAAGGATGATGCATTGGAGAATACCAAAGGTGTGTTTTCTCATCCATCTCCATCTTCTGTGCTTGATGTCACACCCACTAAAGCTTCGATACGTAATGGCATTGAAGTTTCTATCAAAGAAAATATCAACATAGAAACAACTGTTGAAGAAGGCAATAATGTGGAATCAGTTCATGAAGAAGATGAGTCAATTCAACATTTGTTGGAGGAGCCAAAAATGGCATCATTGGCTGATCAAGAACTCCATATGAATGGATTGGGTTTGGATTACACTGCTTATAATTACTACTTCGACAAAGAAGAGGATATTGATGGCGTTTCTATGTGGAATGTAGAAAATGGTGAAGCTAGCAGTCTTCCTGCTGTTGACAGTGATTTTGGTGAAGAGGTATTGACTTGGATTAAAGGACCTTTCAATGGGGATAGCCCTTAAAGTTTTGCAGTTAGGAATTAAAACTGGTAGCCATAGTTACATTGCGTATAAATGGTAATCAAAGAATATTGTCTTTGATATTATAGGCTTTGTTCTTCTATAGAAGGAAAGACGGAATTTTCGGGTCTTGTCGGGACTGTTGGGGCCGACCAAGGTTTTTCAGCTACAGATTGTACTAACCTGTATGGAACTTGTCAGTTTTGTCACGAATATTATACTAAATCTTCATATTATTTTTTGCATATTTTCTGGTTGATTAGAAATTCTATGTTTGTTTGTCGGCACTTACAACAAGTTCTGAGAATCTATTGCAACTTGGTGGATGGCCTTGGTTCTTTTACTGCCTTTTTTGATTCTCTGTTCCTTTCTTCTTCTCGGTGTCAGCTTTTAGAAAGATGTTTGTTCCAAAAATCAGCGAGGAACCGTATCTTGTTTGGTTTAGGCCACTGGTGAGAACCAGAAAGGAAGAAAAGAAACGCAAGAATGCTAAAGTGAAAAAAAAGCCATGACAATAACCCTTGTGGTGGAGGAATTAATTGGTGGACCCTTCTTGTCACCGGGTTGCAAAAAATTGAAATCGGTTCGAGGCGAGAATGAAGGGGTTGAAATAAGTGCGTCAACTTTGTGGGTACGGGTTTATCTATCAGAACCGAGGAGAAGTTTGGGTCATGTGACAATCTTCCCACTCTTTAATTGAATTCAGTGAAAAAGAATAAAATTGAAAATGATTATTGATACCGTCAGAATGTAAATTTCATTTCATTTTTTATAATTTTATCTTTTGGTACAGTCAAATAATGTAAAAATGAAATATAATAAGAGTAATATCGAATAACCCTAAATATTTATTTTAATAATATAAAATTATAATTATATGTTAATTATTTAAAAAATTAAATAAAAAATTAATATACAACTAACAACTCTAAAATATATCTTATAAGATAAAGTATTATAATTTTATTATATGCATATCATTAAATAATTAAAATTAATATTCTAATATAATAAAAGACTGAATTTACAAATTCTTTTATATACGTTATATCATATAAAATAAATATAATTTTTTTTATTTTTGAATAACACGCATAAGTTAAACTAAAATTAAATTATTTCAAATTATTTTGAATATGTGCTATAATATTTTAAAAAAGTTATTTATATTTTTATAATTCTAGATCATAGGCTTGTAAGTAGATAATAATTTCATCTAATAGAAATTTTTTTAAAGTATAAGTATTTTATAAATAACAATTATAGAACCTCCAAAGAAAAATTTATGAAAGAGAAAAAGGAAAAAATTCACGGTCAAATGGGAGGAGCAGTAGTATCTGATAAAATAAAAATTGAGAGAAATTTAAAGAAAGAAAAAAGTTATCTTCTCACTCATGTAGTTTAACATTCAAGTAAATAATTAATTTTAAATTTATGTTATAAAAAAGATTAATTTTAAATTTAAATATTGCATTAATTAAGTATTATTTTTTAAGATAATTATTATTAATATTACTATTTAATAACATAATTTATGATAACAATAGATTTTTTTATAATGACAATAAAATTTTCATTTACCATATTAATGCATTGCAAAACAAATTTTTGAAATAATAATTTTACATTGTAGGCAACTTATTAAATATAATCCACAAATTACAACATATTTATTGAATAAAATTTAATATTTTAATATCAAATATTTTTTATTTTTTAGTTCGCATAGAAAAAAGGAATAACTTTTGATAGGAAAATATCAATAAGGGATTTATATTTAACTATTTTCTAAAAGTTGTATTATAATAGAAATTAATAAAAAAAAATCTCCATTCAAAATTTTTAAAAAAGCTTTATATATACACATAATAATATCTTAGATTGCTACTTTTTTAAAAATCATGATCGATTATACTTATGAAATTATAAATTTATAAAAAAATGACAATGAAATTAAAAAAATTGATATAATCATAAATATGAAGTAGTTTGATTGAAATTTAAAAAAAATATGTTAAGAATATGGATTAAAAAATAAGAAAAATAAAATAAATATTTAGAAAAATATTACTAAAAAGGTAATTAATTAGATTATGAAATAAAAAAATAAATTTGTAATTACTATAGTAAAAATTCATCAAATGAAGATGAACAATTATATTATTTAGTAAAAAATATTATCAGATACCGAACTTAAACTTTCTGAAACAGAAGATGATGTTGATAGAAATAGACTTGATATCATATTTAAACTTTCTTTGATGATTGCAAGAAGGATTATTCATTTATATGTGTAGGCACATAGGAATTTTATCAAATACATATAAAGAAAAAGTGTATTATAGATGATGATAGTTTACAAATTTTAAATTAAATTTGAAATATGATAAAGATAAGGATAAAAATATTTTTATTTAAATTAAATGAAAATAAAAAAGTAAAAAATTTTCAAATAAAATCAGATAAATATAAAGATAACATGACTTTCAAATTTTAAAATAGAAAATGCTATTGAATTCATTTGCAAATTTATTAAGTTTAGTTACAAATTTATGAAAATTTTCAGAGACAACATCACACGGCAATTTCACTCTCTTTATAATTTCCTGGAAAAAGTGTAATCATATTTTCCTATTAAAGAATATGTGAAATAATCAAAGAATTTATTTAATGAAATAAACCATAAAAATATATGCTTTTACAATTTTTATATATAAAAAGTCCAGTAAACTAATAAGAATAGATTAAGTTATAAATATTTTAAAAAATAGAAATTTAATGAAAAAAATATTGATAACAAAAAATAGACTATCAAATTTGAACAACAATAGTATAAAAAATAAATTATGAAAAAAATTTACATGATAGAAGTATTGTCAAGCAGTTATAAAAGGTTAAAAATAATAAGATTCCATAAAAGAAGAAAAAAGAGGATGAAGATAGAAGTTCTTATATTAGACAAGATGATAATAAGATATAGAAAGAAAAGAAACAAACATAAATATAATTTGAAGAACTTTTTATGAAACCAGAATAAATTGATATTTATAAATTTTAGTAATAAATAAAAAAGTAATTCAAATTCAAATTTTTATTAGAAATGAATTTAACATTGAATGATAAATAGAGAAGAAATAACAAATTGATACATAACAAATTGACATGTAACCAATTATAAGAATGACACTTATCATAGAAAGTAAGAATTATTACAACTAATATATAATATATATATAGATAGATAGATAGATAACACAATTATGTGGATACATCATATGCTATGAAATATCATTTTATTCTAAAAACACATGCATGCCTTTTGATTTAATGCCGTCTAGAACTTGCTACCATACGAGAAAATATCCGTAAATAAATAAAATAATAAACTATTATGCAATTATCTAATACAATGTTACTAAAATTTCATTATACCTTAAATAATTTATTTACACTAAATTTTTGTGTGCTCGATCCCTCTTCATGCACAAACTAATCCATAACTTTTGTGCTCATTATTATGTTAGTTATATAAATTTTACAAGTTTATATATACACTCAAATTAATTTTATGAAGCTCCTTTCATGAAAAAGTAATGAGGACATATTCTGTCACTCCCTATCCATAAGTATTTCACAAAGTATACCTGAAATGCATGTTGCAATGCACTAAAATTAGTTAAATCTGGTCTGTTGAAGAAATAATGTAAAAAAGTAACACAATTAGGTCATATCCCTAGTGATCCCTTAATATTATCTTTTCTGAATGAATTCTTAATAATATCTACACAATTATTGAATTATTGATGCAATGAAAATGAAAGAAACTAATTCAAACAAAATGTAAATATAACAAAACAAAATATTGTAACAAAATAAATGCAATAGGCTATATGTTGTATGAAAACTATGCAAAACACAAAATGCAGAATAGGAGAGTTTTTTGCAAGAAATTAAACAATAGCAATAACTAAACAAATATAAAACAAAAGCAAAATAGAAACAAAATAGAAAAGAATTTAATGGAGTAAAACAATCGATTCAAGGAATTGAGATACTATAGTTGGATTAATTATAGATCAAGTAAGATTTGACTTTTTTAATTAATTCTTCAACCTTAAATTACCGATAATCCTTACAATAATTTATGAATCCTACATTGAATGATTGTCTAGGATTTGATTAATTAAAATTAGCTAATTAAGTAATTGCAACAATCCTATTGGCTAAATCAAAATTAGAAATCTTCAAATTAATCTCTCAGCCTTTTGTCATTATGTGTAAAATTATGATTTATTAACCATAATTTCATATCAAAGTAACAAAGAATTAGAAATCACAAGGATGAACATCAATTATATCAAATTAACTTTCAACACAAGTAATTAGGGAAAGAGAAAAATTAAAGAAAAATAACATTACAATTTATAACCTCATAATCCTTAAGAGGAGAGCCTCAAACTCCCTGAATCAACTCTAAAATTAATCTTTCATTAATGAAGAATGAAAAGAGAATAAGAAGAAGGAAGGTGAAACTGTTTACTAAGTCTGTTTAGAGTCTGTCTGAATGTCTAATGAGTTCTTCCTATTTATTTGACTTAATTAAGATAAAATCCTATTGGACTTAGATTGTATGACTCTTAGAATTACAATAGTAAGGCTTTCCTAATTTTTAGGCCCAGACCTATTTTTTACAAGTCAAGTAAATCCAACAATTGTATCAATGAATTCTTATAAGTCTGAGTTCCAATCAATTTTTAACCATAAAATCAATATAATTTGCATAAATCATAAAACATCAAACTTGTAGGGCTGTGTCTTGTAAGAATTGAGCACTACTTTTAGGTTAATTTAACCTTTCTAACTCTAATTATGGCCCAAATTTGGAGGCAGGCTCAATTAAGATAGAGATATAACTTCAACTTCTCGATTATATATGACCTTTAAAATGCTTGAACTGAGCTTGGGCTAAAACATAAAAGTTAAAGTTCACTTTTTAAACTTTCCAACAATATAAAATTTGCCTTAATTTGATATCTAGAGCTCAGGATATAACTAAAAAATAAAAATAGTATCAAAATCTAGTATTTATTAAATAAATTTACAATATTGTAAAATCAACCTAAAATTATTAAAATAAGGCCTAATCAATAAAATTAAGCAAATATAACACCTAAGAGATATAAAATAGAGAAAAGAAAATAGTAAATATTTTCCTCATCAAATTCACTTATATTTATCCCTTCCACGTTTTCTGGCAGGACATAATTTTATTTAAAACTAAAACATAAAAGACTTTACTTTCTAAAAATTTCAAATTCACAAATCCACAAGCAAGAGACAAATAGAAGCTAGCAAGAAATATAATACATCATAAAGAAAAATTTTAATTAATTTAGAACTAACATAGTAACTTTATTCAAAATGAGTAGATCAAATTAGTAGATTTTCATGAAATTCACTCTCTAACTCTTAAGTGTTTAGACTAATGTTTCACTCAAGTTCTTTGCATGGAATTGCTCTACTATAAACTTGCTAATAATCTAATCTTTATTACTCAAATCACATGTGCAAAACAAATCAGGAGAATTTTATTCAAAGTTGTAATAGGGTTAAGAAAAAGGAAGGAAAAATAAAGATATAGAAAGTAAGAAACTAAAGAAATCAATAGAGTACTTGAATTAATAACATATGAGCAAATCATAAACAGTTATAACTTAACACATCAAGCCAAATTTAAATTGAAATTGAAATTTAAATTCAAATACTCATTAACTTTTTTTTTCATTTCATTTCAATTCTTTTTTTTATCTTTTTTTTAACTTTACTTTTTTTTCCTTTTGATTTTCTTCTTTTCTATTTTTTTGACTTTAATTTTTTTAACTAACCTTTGATGATGACTTTTCACAATATATAAACTCACACACCCACACTTATTCAAGAGCCCATTAAAAATTCAAATGCTTTACTAATCTTTAAGATTATGTAAAGTTATTTATTTTTTATTGAAAAATATACTTATAGATTAATCATAAAAAAAGGCAATAAAAATTCAAAGGGGCTTAACAAAAGTAAAAAATTTAAGATTAACTTTATGGCTTAATCATATTTATACATACATGTGCAAAATGCAATCTCAAAAAAATTCAAAGCAAGTTCTAGAAAAATAAATGATGGAAGAACATCATATAAGAAGAAAAGAGAATAGTATAAATTTTCAACATAAGGCTCAAAATCTCACAAGGTAAGTTATGCTACTAAATTGAATCTACCAATTTAAAATTCATCATTGCATCAATTAATTTTAAAAAGTAAAATTATTCATTCAATCATATTATGAATCTTATCTAACTTTAATTGAATCTTACTCATAAAAGTACAAAATCTTCATTAATGAAAAACAATTAAAAAGGACTAAAAAATAAGTGAAAAGCACACTTTTTTTAATTTTTTTGTTTTTTCTTGTTTGAAAGCATAAAATTGAAAAGCACAAAAAGCATTAAAAGAAAACATAAAAGCAAAAAGTAAATCCTAAAAATCTCCCCCTATACTTAAAATTTATATTATCCTCAATGTAAAATATATTGATATCATCAAGAATAACATTAAGAAAGATAAAAAAAATATAGAAAATAAAAGAGGGGGTAGGAGAAAGTAAATTTAAATGACTTGGATTGCCTCCTAAAGTGCATTTCTTTAATGCCTTTGACTAGACATCATGGCTTCAATTCTTCACCTAAGATCTACATGAGAATTCGCTCCTTCCTTTACTTCTAATTTGGTAAACTTTAAATCATCCATCAAAGATGTGATTTGGAATTTAGGACCATCCACCATAAATTCTTGAAATGCTATTCTTAAATCATTTTTGCTTGAATGCTCAAAATTATCTGGTAAAATAAATTCAACATGTTCAATAAAAGAATTAGGATGACCAAAATGAAAGCACTTATTTTCTTCCAAAGGTGGAATCTCTTCTTTATCATTTTTTTGTAATTTTTGAAGCAACATTATTTTCATCACTTAAAAATGCAAAAATTTTAGCACATATATCACACTTAGTGTTATTTTTAGAACAAGTATATTCATGGTTATCTACACAATCTATAAAATCATAAATTTCAGGGAATTCAATAAATATTTCTTTATAGATATTATCAATATATAATTCAAAATCAACACTTACAGAATTAGTATAATTAAAAATAGAAACGTCACAATAAAAAATAGCAGAAACAATAGTAGAAGCAATAGAATCAAAATGAGGAAAACCATATACTAAAGGCTCTAAAATGCTAAGAAAGGATATGGAGTTATCATGTATATCTTTAAAAATATCAAATTTGACTGTAACACTATCAATCTTCATAATTAATATTCCATCTTGAACATTAATTATGGTCTTTGCTGTCATAAGAAAAAACTGACCAAGAATAATTAGTGGAAGAATGTTTGAATCTTTATTTTTCATCTTCAAAATGTAAAAATCTCTTGGAAATATTAATTCATCAACCTACACTAGGATATCTTCAACAACACCTAAGGGATAAGTGTTATATCTATCAATATCTATCAACCCTTGTTTTTTTTAAAGCTCATAAATTCAAAGCATTAAAAATAGAAAGAGGCATGACATTTATGGATGCTCTTAAGTTTAACATGGCATGCTCTATTTTAATTTTTCCTATAATGCATAGAATGGTAAATGTGCCTGGATCTTTACATTTTTTTGAAAGTTTTCTTTAAATAATTGCAGACACATTTGCTTTTACATTTACTTTTTCATCTACCTTTAATTTTCTCTTATTAATGCATAAATTTTTAAGAAGTTAGCATATATTAGAATTTATTTTATCAAATCTAGCAAAGGTATGTTAATTTCTATTTTTCTAAGGAATTTTAAAATTTAATTTTCATATTCATTATTTTTTCAATTTCTTTTGATGAAAAAGTCTTCTATTTGGAAAAGGGGAAGAGAATAGGAAAATCAGTGTAAGTAGGGGAAGGGAATAGGAAAAAGTCTTTTATTTTCATTATTTTTTCATTATCATCATATTTTTACTTCTAGTTATTCTCCTCTGGTTGAATGTTTACTGATTTTTTTAGTTTATCTTTCTACTTGTTTTTGTTAGTTTTATTCTAGTTGATCTCTTATTTCTGGTTAGTTGCTTTTTAGTTAATGGTTTGTTGATGTATGGCCTAATTCTAATTTATCCATTTGTTTGCCATTTTTTAGCATGATTCCATTAACCTCTTCCTTATTCTTTATATTGCTATAAGATAGTTGGTTAGAATTTTGTGCCTTGAGCTCACTTAATGCAAAAGTCAATTAGTCTATTTGAGTTTGCAAATTCATAATGGTGGTCTCTATTCTTTGCTAGAACTGTAAGTTATTTACTGCCATTTGCTTAACTAATTCTTTAAATGATAGCTGAGAAGATGTTGTAGTGGAATCTGGCTTGTTGATAGTATTATGTTGCATTCTGGTATATACAGGAGGATGATACTAGTTCTGGCTTGGATTACTGCTATATTTGATATTCTAGTTGTCTCTCCAGCAAGGATAAGGAGCTTATTATTGGTGGTACTGGATTAACTATTGCTGGTACTGATACTGATTAAGCCACTGTTAGTACTGTGGTTTTCCAAGGAAGATAGTTGTTGCATAAGCTAAAGGAGGAGGGCACTTATCATCTTGTAATATTGGATAACAGTCTGTTAGATGAGTTAAACATAAGCAAATTTCATAAATTTTGGTAGGAGGAGTAGGAACTCGCTGCTATTGTCCTGTAGCCATTTGCCTTACTAAAAAGGTTAATTTGTCCAGTCTTTTCTCTAATCTCTATTAGTTTGAATTAGGGAAAGTCATCTCATTCACGCCTCTAGTTTAAATAGCCATAATTCTAGTTCTAAATTACTATGAATTTTGTAATATCCCGAATTTTCAATTCTATTATTTGAATCTCTAATTCTAAGGTCGTAGAAACGAAGAGCACGTTTGAGTTAGCTTGGTGGGTGAATCTTAAGTTGAAAGGAATTAAGTTTAAGGGTAAATGAAATTTTGAAGGAAAAAGGATAGTGGGAAAAGAATTAATTCTCCTAAACAGTATAGATGATCAGAAGAGGTTGGAAAACCCTAAAATGGGAAGTTGTCTAAGTCTGACAGTGTAAGGAATTTTAAACAGACAGAGATCCTATGGACTAAATTGCAAAAGTGCAGAATCGGGTGTGGTTAAAGTGAAATAACTAAGAAATTGGGATCTAATATGAATAACCAAGAATTTAGGGTGTGATATGTGATTTTATTTAGTGTGGCCAATAGACACATGACAAGTGTCCTTGTTAGAAGAAGATGGACAAGTGTCCTTATTTGAAGAAATGGCAAGAATGCCCTTGAAGCTTCATGAAAAGTCTTCTTCCTTCTCCTTTCTTCTCAAAAGCTGTGGAAGACTCCATGAGAGCTGCAAAAACGTGCAAGAGAGAGAAGGAAGAGAGAGAAAGTTTCTTTTGAGTTTTTCATCCAAAAATAGTGAGATTTAAGCTTAGTGATAGAAGGGAAAGTTACTCTTCTCATCAAGCTCTATCCATTGGTGTGTTTAGATTGAAGAAAAGCTTAAGTTTGATCAAGTTTGGGGAGCTCTAAGTGAGGATTTTCAAGTTACACCAAGAGGTAAAATTGTTCTCCTCTAAAAGCTCTTTAAAGTACTCTTTTTAGTTTCTTGAGATTTTGATGTTGGAGTGGTCAAAGGTAGTTGATCATGGAGTTTTGGATGATTTGAACATGTCTAATGGTGTTTTAGATGTTGTTATGTTGATTTATGGCTTTGGTTTGGTGTAAAAATAGCAAGAAACCATGATGTACACACTTGGGTTTTAGAGGCATAATGGTGCATGTGTGGATTTGTCATGATTTGTTTGGAATTTAGTTAAAATGATGAAATTAGGATGATTCTTATGAGTTATGAAGCTTATGGAAGGTAAATTTTGAGTTATGAAAGTGTGTATGAAACTTCCCTTTTGAGAAGTCAAGGGGAGAAGGAGGTTTAGCCATGTAAAATTGTGTTTTTGGAAGATCAGTAATGTACACGGCCCATGTTGAACCCTATGTTCTTTTACGAAGGCAGATCAGTAATGTACACGGGGTAGAACACGGCCCATGTTATACCCCATGTTCTGTACACGGGGTAGAACATGACCCATGTTGAACCCCGTGTTCTTTTGCGAAGGCTGATCAGTAATGTACATGGGGCAGAACACGGCCCATGTTGTACCCCATGTTCTAAACACGGGGTAGAACACGACCCATGTTCAACCTCGTGTACTTTGTTAAGTGAACATTTTGGCTTGATTTCTTCAGGATTTGCATGGCTTTACCCCTGGATCCTTTTCTAATGTTCATATGTGTCATTTCAAGGCTTGAAAACAAGGTATAGAGCATCTAAGTATGCATTTATTTAAGTGGAGGAAGTAAAGAATACATGAGGATTAGGGAAAGTGATGATGTTCTAATAAGAAACTATGATGTGTATTTGTATAGACTGAGGAGTGCCAACTTGGAAAGGCAAGAGGAAGTGTGAAGAAGTTTTTAAGTGAGAGCAAAGGGAACATCACATTGGAAGCTTGTAAAAGGTAGCTAACTTTATCCTTAAGCTCTGTTTTCTATTTACATGACTTTCGGTATATTTTGCCATTATATGGAATGTGTATGAAATAGCTGTGTGGTGCACACCCTGGGAAGACAGTGTGATACTGTGTGAGTAAGGCCTATGACCCGAGTTATCCCCGAGATGGTAATAAAATTGCTGTGTGCGGTACCTATGGCCAAACACCTCGGGAAGACAGTGTGATACTGTGTGAGTAAGGCCTATGGCCCGAGTTATCCCCGGGAAAACAGCGTGATGCTGTATATAGGCCTAGGTACGATTATCTGTGATGGCCATCTAGATATTGATTGAGATAAGTCCTTGAAGGGGCTTGATGATTGCTATGTGTGATGCACATTTCCTACAATGGTATGGAATGAGATGATAAATGATTGATTGATTTCGAAATGTACGTTTTATTTGCTTAAGGATCTGGAATGGCTCAATATATTTTTACAGTGATGGCTAGCTACTGAGAAACTCTGTTTCTTATGTTTTTCTGTTTTGTTACTAACCATTCCAAGTGATGCTTCCAAAGGCTCTCATGATAAGGGACAATAATGTTTTGAAGTTGTATATCAAAAGTGATTGTATAGTTGGGAATATTTCAAGTGATGGATGTATGTTTTGTAAGTTGAACTTGTTGTATAATCACATGACCCTTGCCTATATTATTTGAGGTGCAAAAATTATTTGTGGTATTGTGAGTTAGCCTAGAGTAAAAGGCAAATTAGTATGCGTTAATTATCTATTAAATAAGGTTTAAGGCGTTATTAAGTGAGGGTGTTTCAAATTTACTACCATGTTTACAACGAGGTTTCTTTCTGCCATAGGTGTCTTGTCTATTAAAGGTCTAACACTTGTTGTATTAATCATACTCCTATCCATTGGGAGTAAGCCTTCATAAAAATATTAGATTAGAAGTTGGTCACTAATTTGGTGGTATGGACAGCTAGCATATGACTTCTTGAATCTCTTTTAATACTTATATAAGGTATCACCACTCATTTGCTTGATGCCACATATCTTTTTTCTTATTGCAATAGCTTTAGATGCAGGGAAAAACTTTCCTAAAAATAGTTTCTTCATGTCATTCCAACATATAATAGAACCTGATTGTAAGTAATACAATCAATCCTTGGCTACATTAGTTAGGGAGAAAGGGAATGCCTTGAGCTTGATATGATCTTCTAAGTGCCCTGAGGTTTCATTGTTGAACACACCACATAAAACTTATTTAAGTACTTATAGGGGTCTTCACCTACGAGACCATGAAACTTTGGAAGCAAATGTATTAAACCAGATTTGAGCTCAAAGTCAAGATTTAACTCGGGATATTGAATGTCTAATGGTTGATATGTAACATTAAAGGCAACTAATTTCTTCAAAGTCCTATTATTAGCTATGTATTTAGAATTATCTAAAGGTGTAAAATAGAGGTTAGGAAGATTAGAACTATTTATATTTTTAATCCTATGAAAGGAATGAAATTTTTTATCTATTACAAAATCAAAATCACACAATTTAGCAGCATTACTTTTGGTCATACACTGCCACTACATAGCATTACAATAGGAAAGTTATAGGAACACATAAACATAAAAATGGTAATGCATTATGAAAAATTAACCTAAATACATCTAATTAATCTATCTAGACATTTTTAAAAACTATAGGACTACCATAAAAAGCTTTTTACAACTATGCAGAACTCAAAAATATAATAAAAATCTTTAAAAAAATTAAAAAATGGCAAAAACGATGGAATTTGCCTAAAAAATAGGGCACTTCATATAGCTTCGTGATGAGAAAATTAGATCAAACTCCTATAAAATTTTTAGCTTAATCGAAGCTAGTGAGACCTAGGTACCGAACTAGGGGAATAAGGTACAAAATTATGTAAAACTAGCTTTTTTGGACCAAAAACCTTTATTTCAATAATGGATGATATTAATTATGATAAAATATGATGAATTGAGATGGCGAAACATGCAAAAATCAAAGAATGTACATAAATTCAAGAAAACACAAAAAAATGAAAGTTATCTTAAAATGCAAGAAACACAATTAACAAATGCAATGTCTAACTCAAATGCTTAAACAATTATGTAAAATACTACTAGAAATATATGGAAAAAGATAAATTTAAGAGGATCCTCAAAAATGGCACTAAAATTTTGATATGCACATTGCAATGCACCAAAATTAGTTAAATCTAATTTGTTGAAGAAATAATATAGAAAAGTGGCACAACCAGTTTGTATCCCTAGTGATCTCTTGATATTATCTTTTCTAAATAAATTCCTAATAATATCTACATAATTGTTGATTTATTGATGCAATGAAAATGAAAGAAACTAATGCAGACAAAATGTAAATGCAATAAAACATAATGTTGTAACTAAATAGATGCAATATGTTGTATGTTGTATGAAAACTATATAGAATTTTGAATGTAGAATTGAGGCGTTATTTGCAAGAAATTAAACAATAACAATAACTAAACAAATATAAAACAGATGCAAAATAGAAAGGAATTCAATGAAGTAAAACAATCGATTCAAGGAATTGAGGTAGTCTAGTTAGATTAATTATAGATTAATTAGAATTTAACTTCCTTAATTAATTCTTCAACCTTAATCCCTGTAATCATTTAGAAATCCTATGCTAGACAATCGCCTAAGATTTGAACAATTAAGATTAGTCGATTAAGTAATTATTATAATCCTATTGGTTAGATTGAAATTGATGTAATAATAGAATTCGATTAGATTGAAAAATTAAATTAAAAGTTTTTAAATTAATCCCTCAATCCTTTGTCCTTATGTGTAAAATCATAATTTATCAATCATAATTTTATATGAAAGCAACAAACAATTAGAAATCACAAAGATGAACATTAATTATATCAAATCAACTTTCAACATAAGTAAATAGGGAAAGAAAAAATTAAAGAAAATCAATATTACAATTTATAACCTCATAATCTTTAAGAAAAGAGTCTCAAACTCTTTGAATCAACTCTAAAATTAAGCTTCTGTTGATGAAGAATAAAGAAAGAACAAGAAGGAGGGTGAAACTATCTACCGAGTTTGTGTAGAGTTTGTTTGAATATCTAATGAGTTCTTTCTATTTATTTGACCTAATTAAGCTAAAACCCTATTAGACTTAGATTGTATGTCTCTTAGGATTATAATAATAAGGCTTTTCTAATTTTTTTAATCTCAGACCTATTTTTTACAAGTCAAATAAATCCAGTAGTTGCATCAATGAATTCTTATAAATTTGATTTCCAATTAGTTTTTTACCATTAAATTAATATAATTTGCATAAATCATAGGCACCAAACTTGTAGGACTGTATCTTTTGAGAATTTAGGCATTAGTTTTAAACTAATTTGACGTTTGTAATTTTAGTTATGGCCTAAAAATCGAGGTAGGCTCAGTTGGGATAGAGACATAACTTCAATTTTTTAGCTACATATGACCTCCAAAACACCTGAACTAGGCTTGGCTTAAAATATATAAGTTGTACTTCTCTTTTTAAGCTTTCCAAAAATATAGAATTTGCTTCAATTCGACATCCGGAATCTAAGATATAATTAAAAAATAAAAATAATATCAAAATCTAGTATTTACTAAATAAATTTAAAATATTATAAAATCAATCCAAAGTTATAAAATAAGGTCTAATAAGTAAAATTAAGTAAATATAATACCTAAAGATATAAAATAGGAAAAAATAAAATAGAAAAAAATAAAATAGTAAATATTTTTTTACCAATACCATGCAAAATTCATACTAGAATATAATAAAAGGCAATATGCCCTTATTTGGTAAATAGTTATTCAAATGACTTTTGACTGGTATAATCAATATTAGTTAGTTAACTTGCTAAATCAGTTATTTTTAGTATTTGATAATTAATTAATTTGATTAACTGATTATTCTTAAATCAACTAATTTCAAATGTTAAGAAAGGTAGTGTTTTAAAATAGCTGTTTCAAAAATAGTCTATAAAATGACTATATTATTTTTAATTAATTTTTATATTTTTAGCTTTATCCTTTGTATAAAAAATTATAATATTACTTTTACATGAAAATTAAATAATTATAATTATTGATTTCTTAAAAGAATTTAATAATTTTAAAAATTATATTAACTTAATTTTAAAAATATTTAATATATAATAATTTATAATGATATATTATTTATAAAAAATTTAATCTATTAACTAATATATAGAATTTAAAATATTAAAATCACTTGTAAAATATATTCATACTCTTATATATTATTTTACATGCTCTTATATATTATTTTGCATATAAATAGCTAATTATAAATAATTGATTTTATGAAATATTCTTATTTAAATAATTAATAAAATTAACTAGTTAAATCAGTTAGTATAATCAATTATTAGTTAACAGTTAACTAAATTAGTTGACTACTTATATAATCAGTTAATTATTAAATAAGGCCTATTAAGCTAACTCATACTTAAAGCAAGATTGAAATGCATTAGCTAGCAAAATAATTTAAAATTTTTTTATTAAAAAAAATGGGCCATTTGATTCCATGAATACCCAAAAGAATTGGTTGAATCTATAAAAGAACTAACTTTTAGTAGGGGCAACAATTTGGATTGGCGAATTGAGTTCGTGTCAGGTTAAGGTATAATCTTAACCCATTTATGTTAAACCTAAATCTGAACTCGACCTAACTTGTATATCTCAAAATATTTATAATATATTTATACAGTAGCAACATGACCTATTTAATTGAATTCGAACCCATTTATATTAATTTTTTATTCTATATAAATTAATAATTAATAAACTTATATATTATGTAATTTATTGTTATGAGTTATATGGATTACACGAATCGAGTTGACCTTATTAATAATTTATGTAATTTAAATGGATTATGCATATTAACCCCAAGTTGACATGAACTTATTTGGGTTAGATGAGTCAACTTGTTTATGACCTGAACTTGATTAAGTCTGACCTAAATTCAGATAGTTCGTGTCATGTCAAAAATTATAATTGATATCACATAGAGTCAAAGGTCCGAAACAGGGTTCTTAGAAAGCAAAAATGTGATAGTTTGATTGTGTAGGTATGATAAACATAGGACAGTGAATATAGAAGGCATTGAAATTGCTTAATTAAAAGATTTATTAAAATATAGTTTTCCAGAGTTAATTTAATAATTGCAGTTCGTTGGCCATTAATATTAATTAGGGTCCTCAAGTCTCATCAATGTCATTTTTTCACAGCAAGAAATATCACTTACAAGCAAACATTTTTTCCCCCATTTTATTGATCGCTAAAGTGTACAGATCATGCGCTCTCTCTATCAGCGACAGATTTAGGCTTCCAAGCATCGTAAGAACAATAATATCTGATGGGCATGTTACATTCATGTCGTCCTTCAACACAAACAGGTGTCTTGAGATGAATAGCTTCTACTGTTCCATCAATTCTGAAGATTTTATAAAATCACTCTCGCTCTGATATAATGCACTAAGATTCTCACTTATCTGACTCATAAATATCTGCCCTTTATATTATCCCTTGCATATTTACCTGAGAAAATAGGACTCCAGAAAATAACAGCCGGCGATGGAGATTTGAATGAAAGCAAAGTTGTGAAATGGTGCTAATGGGCATGATTTTCATAGAAGTCTGGCTATTGATTTGTTAGCAGAGCATGCTTGATTCACGTCCTTCAGTTTGTTACACATAAATTTAGTGAAGTTATCTCTTCAATATTAAAAAATTATTAGCAGTTGTGTATCAGACGTATTCCAAGTGCAGTATCTTGTACAAAGGCATAAAGTCCAATTGGCCGCATACACATGCAAGGGGCAGGCAATTTGTGGCTCTGCTTTAAAGCTAATTTTATGGTGCACTGTTCTTTTAGGGTTTGGACTTAATGCCAAAAATGTCAACATTTGAAGGGGATTTCTTTACGATTTAGTTATCTGCTTCATTTGATTAGTGCAAAAGAATATGGGTTGAGCAGATAACTTGGCTAGTGTCAATGTCATAATGAAAAGGAGATCATTTATCATCATCAATGTTGCAAATATTTCGAATCCGGTGGTAGGAAGCTTCCACATCTGTCCTCTTCAGAATTTGTTTCTATGCTCCATTTTTAATAATTAATCCACCTTGAAAAAAAATATTAAGAGTAAAATATACTTTACTTTATTGAATTATGCATGTAAATTACACCTGTGGAAAATCAATGTTTTACCCCAGCTATTACGGTAGAAAATCATTGAATTCTTTTGAGAAATGAACTTTCCCGCAACATTCCTTGGTTTCGAGACCGCGGGAACGACAAACGTAAATAAATAAATAAATATTTTTTAGTTTTTTCGTATATTGACATCATTAACTTTTTTTTGACAAAAAGAAGCACTTTCTATGGTAAAGACTATGAGAACGTGTTCTTAAAGGATCCTACGATTAAAAAAAAAAAAACCAAGGAAAACTTTGGGTCCGTTTATTTTCTTTTTTTAAAATAATTTTTATTTTTTATTTTTAAAAATAAAAGAACCTATTTAGTAATCCATTTTTAAAATTTATTTTTAAAAATTGTTCTCTAAATATATAATTTAAAAATAAAAAAGTAGAAATAACTTTTAGTTATTTTTTATTTTGAATGTCAATTTTATAAGCGAATAAAATATTTTCTTATTTATAATAGCAACCACCTTTTATTTGTTATTTTCCTTTAATTTAAAAATAATTTCAGATAATAAGAAAATAATTTTTAAATATATAAAAACAAAAATATATTCAAATCCATTTTTTCTTAGACCTAATTGTTTTTTGAAAAAAATTATTTTTCCATTTTTTTATCACGTACAGTAGATGTGGCGGAAAATTTTAAAAGAAAATTGAAAGATAAAATTAATAATAAAAAATTAAAAATAAATATTATTAAAATTATATTTTTTTTGTTTTCAATAAAGTTCAAACGTAAAAGTTATTCTTAAAATTGAAAATAAAAAATATAATAAAAATCAGAGGTCCACCAATCAGGTGTTTTATCCTCATCGTTGTCCTCCTTTGTGGCGTGTCGGAAGGGTTCCCATCTCGTGGCCTCTGGCTTTATGACGTGCTTATGAAAAATGAATTTCAGCTTGGTTTTGTTGTTCTCCGCTTAACCTCTAAGAGAGGCCATCTCCGTATAAGTCAGGTCATTTGTGCATCTTTTTGCGCCAATGATGCATTTAATGTCCCTACCCACCTTCGCATTTCGTCCAATGCTTCCTTTCAAGCGAGTTGTGGCAAAGACGAGACAACCAATCGGAAGTGCCCAGAGCTAACAAAGGGTGCCTTTGCCCTAGAGACCCCATTGATGTTGTTAACCTATTTTATAAAGTTTCGGCTAATGTTTTGGTTGGGAGAGTTTCCTATTAATTGATTGGAAGTGAGGTAAAGAACAAGTTTTCAAAAGAGAGGTCCTTAGTTAGAGTGTTGACTTTTCACGACTAGTCGAAAGAATATTATCTAACAAGTATATTATTGGTAAATTTCTCAAAGAAGTCACATCCACGATGCGAAAAAAAGTTATTTAGTTCGACACAATACAAAGTGTGGAAGAGTGGTGTCATGCCATAAGTAGTCGCCAATTTATACTTAAATTGCTAATCATGTACTTAACCAAATAAAGCGGGGACAACTATCCATAAACATGGCAAAGTGGTAACTACCTTAAATTGTTTTATAAATACTCTCAGTTTTATAAGTAAGAGACTTATTTTGTCAGAATTACTACTTAAGCACTTTAAACACTTGGTTTCTATCCTCTAGCACTCCACTAACAATCTTTTGTAGCATTTTGCTATCCTTTGTTGTTCCTTTTTTTTTTTTTTTTGGCAACTTCTTGTAATTCAAATATTATTTTTACGTGTAAGTGAGAGATTTAGATTTTCAAGTTGCACCCAATTGCACCTTTGACATATCATTGGATTGTGGTCTCTACATGTAATAGTAGCAATGACATTTTTTTTGTAATATTAGAAGTGATTAAATCACTAAACAGATATATGTAAGGATCATGGATCAAATCTTGAATGTACACACATGCAAGGACTATGGATTAAACTCTGAATACAATAAAAGATATAAAACTACTTTTAAAAGACATCAAATACTACTTGAGTTAAAGGTTCTTGACAGTAACAACTACATTTAGTTATCATTTACAAAGCATTTTATGCAAGTTGTTCTATGTTTAATGCTTTCATCTACTTATTTGTATTGCTTTTGTATTTACTTGATATAGAGGTTTCGAACATTGCCAATAAATTTTTTACAACCCATCTTTGAAAAGAGTTAAATTGCCCATTGCAATTTCTGACCATAAATAAGTGCATCATTTATTTAAGTTGCTAACAGTATACAATTAAGTTGTTTCTTCCACTTATGGCGTGAATTAAGACATCTTTAAGGTATTGGTGGCCAAGGTGGGCTAGGAGGCACAAATCTCTATAACTTCTAAGTGGTTGCAACTTGTAAAAGCAATTTCAAGTTAAAATTTCATAATAAAAAAGTGATTTTCAAATTAAATAAATAAAAAGTGAAGATTTGAATTCTTATTTAAATTTTCTCCATGTGTTTATTGACCCAAGTGTTACCTTCTTATGGTGGATGTATTAGAACTCCTCAAATATGGTAGGCAACTTCTCTAACTTCTTTTCTTATATTTTAAAGGATTACATAGAAATGAAAAATCAAACTTAACATGTAAAGTTAGAAAAAATTATTAGTCACCTCACTAGTGTGGTATATGTCAAGTCCTGGCTAATGGTGGATGTTTGATTTTTCTTGTTTTACTCAAACACATCCTTGAAGTCCTAAGTGTCCTAAGACTTTTTCATCCTTGCTTAAAATCCATTAGGACTTTTTTTTTGTTATGCATTTCCCTTATCATGTTTTAAGGGTGCTTTATGACCTTTGAATTAAAAAAAATTATGATTTTCATCTTAAGTATTCCATCTATACCTAGCATAGGAAAAAAAACTTAATTTTAGCACTAAAATTATTCTTCAATAAATTTCAAATTCAGATTATTACCTTAAACATATCTTACCACTAGTCTCTCATCTCATCATCTGTGTGTTCATGTCCTTCTAACAGATCCATGCACTTTCAAACTTACATTCCATAACATCACATATGGCCTTATTGATGGAAATAAATTTTGTGAACTTGTTCATAAAAAAGAAGTTTGAATTAATGATCCAAATTAAAATATTAAATGAAATAAATAAAATACAACAAACGTGAAAAATACTTACATGCATCTTTTTAAAATAATCCAAATATGCATGTCCTTTACTACTTAGAAAGGAAGCTTATTAGGGTAAAGTGTTGCTAGAAGGTTACAGAGTTATCATGGAAGCCTCTGACAAAAGAGGAATGTTGCTAACTTGAGTTAAAAGGAAGGAATACTAGAGGTGGAGGCTAGGGACATTGACATAGAAGTGTGAATCGTTCAAAAATTATTAGCAAAATGGATGAAAGAAACAAAGAGGTAATAGTGATTGAGGAGGAATCATATATGCATATATTCAAAAACTAATAATACAACATTTTGAATATGTAATGAATCATCATTTTCAACAACAAATGCATAGTCATCATCTATATAACAATAAATGGATTGAAATACAACATATGTTCCTTACAATGAATACTATTTATAAACAAATAATACAACATTTGAAGTATGTACACCTATATTCAATCAAAAATAATAATTTCATCATTTTTAATAATAAATACAGAATCAATATCATTAATAACCAATGCAAATACATGCATTCCATTATTTTAAACACATTAATCACATGTACAATCCTACCTAATGTTTGAAGTTTTAAGTAAATATAAAAAAATAACAAGAAAAAGTAACATACCTTTTGTGTTAGAGTAAGAAAAAGGTGGAAGAAAGACCATAAAAGTTTCAATGATAGAGAAAATGGCAAAAAAAACCCACGGAAAGCTTCAATAGTAAGAAATGAAAAGCAAAAATTAAAGATTTTGGCATTTAGATTCTTGATAAAATTAGCTTTCCCATGACATTTTTCAAGGCATGCATCATGGAAAACTTAAATGAAATGATGTGTTACATCATTTCTATAGGAGCTTATTAAAGTATAATGAATTTTATTTTTCCATGGCCTATTACTATGGGAAAAGTGAAATTTTGAATAGCTTATAGTAAATTACTATGGGAAATAAGCTTTTATGGATAGTTCAAATGCTAAATTTTTCCCACAATGCACATTGCACATGCTTTCTTACAAAGTTTTCCCTTGATCTCAAGGCTACAAGAAATTTTGTATGAAAAAAGACATTTTCTAAAAATAAGTCTTAAGCTTAAAACCTATCATATAACTTGTACTACTATAAAAATGTAAATAAACATTAGTTGTGTATCAAATTACACATCAATTTTCAATTAACATCTTAACAAATATCGTTATATATTAATTTTAATGTTCGTTATATAATTAACATGAAAAATAATTACAACATTGATTTTTTTGTTGAAAAAGTCAATGTCTTTTATTTTAATTTTTTTAACTTCTTACATTCCACATCAATTTTTAGTAAAAAAAAAAACCAACATAAAAGGTTTACATAATATTTTTTTAATGTCAAATTTTGACTTTATACTAGAATATTTATGCTAATAAAAAAATAAATACAACATTCCACCAAAATATATATTTTTGACTTAAAATTTTTAAAAATATAGAACTTCATTGTCAATTATTTATTTGGAGTGAAATTTTTGATTTCATATAATTTTTCAAATTCTATCCATTTGCAAATACAAAGGTGATTTAGTCTCCTAGAATTGCAAAAAAAAAAGTTATTTTTATGAATCTTTTCATTTTTTCTCCATCTTTCATCATTTTTTATCTGGCTTTGAAGGTATTGAATACATAATAAGCATTTAAAAATTAGATACATCTTTAGAAGCTATACAAAAGAAATACAAACTAAACAAATTAGAGAAATGGAAGTAAGAAATACACTTTTTATATTTTGAACTAATGACCTTAAGCAAGGCATTTGTGCTCGATATTAATTTAAAAAGTATCAATAATTCATTGATATATAGTAAATGACAAAGTGACATCTAGGGTTTTATAGAAATAGTTGGACCAAAGATAGAGCTTGTGGTTGGAAATAAATAAAAGAGAGTGTGAGTGATAGCAAGTAAAAGGAAAAATAAAATAAGACATATTTTATTTTATAATGTAAAAATGTCACTATTTTTATAATTTTAGACATTGATTATTTAGGAATCGACATCTAAATTTTTTTCATATTTTCAAAAATATAACTATTCTAATGGTTTCAGACATTGATTATTTTAGGAACTATGTTTAACGTCTTGCAAGATGAAAATATGTCATTTAAAAAATTGATATATAAAATTTTTTCATATTTTTTAAAATATAATTGTTCCCATGAATTTAAATATCAATTATTTTAAGGAATCGACATTATAATATATTAAAATATTAGTTATTTGCAAAAAAACCAATGTCATATCATAAGGAAGTTTTCCACATCAATTGTGCTATTTGCAATTAAATAGCTAATCATAGAGAGTAATTAAGATTTTATACAAATTTAATTGATATAAAATTATTGTATGATTAGTAATCTAATTATGCTAATTTATTTCAGAGTATAAATAAGATATCAATTATTTATGTTATGATTAACCTTTTTTGTAATCCAAATGCCAAAATACAAATAAGAAAGGAAAGATAGACAATTTATTCCAAAAGTACAAACAAATGTAAAGGGAAAGACAAACAATTTTGAAAATTTACTTTGACATTTTATTGATTTTCAAATCATTACATATATATGTTTTACAAAATGTTCATTAACAACACACTAAAAATACACTAAATCATGAATACAATATTTCAACAAAATAATATTTTTTCAATATAATACCCAAATTAAATTTACAAGCATAAATATCATATGACTTATGCTTAATGCTGCAAATTTCACACATTGAAGATCACTTTGTTTGTCTCATTTGCAACTCAAAAGTCTCAATAATACATTAACTTGCATTATTAACTTTAGAGTTTGAGTGGAATATAAGGATAGTTCACCCATTCTTACTGTATATTAAGAGATATTACAAATCTTTTTGAAATATCTCATCATACATTCCCTAAGAATGATATAAAAAAAGGGATAGGATATTTCAACAAGATTTGCAGCACTTCTAAATGCATAACATGATAAATGACCTACCCATGTCTCCCACTACTCTTATGTTAGACAATGGAGGCAAAAGTATAGAAATGTGTCATTTGGAAAGTGGAAGCAAAATTTATAGACATCAATTATTAGTCTAAAATCAAAATCCTATGTATCATTATTTTCAAAGTATATTTCCTAACCAATCATTCGAAATATTTTTAAATAATAGTTATATACAAAATTGACGTATTAAGCTTTTACAATTTCATAAGAACTTCATAAATACCATAACTTTGGACATGAGTTAAGTTTAAAACTAACATATTAAAGTTTGACAAACATCAATTAATTTTAAAATTGATGCTTCAAGTTTTGTTTCATTTTTCTTGCAACTTTTAAATGACATGTATTTTAATATCCATTAAGTAAAAATTCAATGTTTTTATGTTTTTCAATAATATTAAAAATATTATCACGTCTAAATAAATATCAATTACACTTTCTATTATCTTAATATTTCAAATATTTTAACAAATATCACCGAATCAAAATAAGTATTAATATTAATTTTAGGCGATGTTTATTTGTAATTCTGCAGCATTGCCATCTAACCAAGTGCTAGTCATATGATCAAAACCCTTAATAGTTTGACTTTTCTATGCAAATTAATGTTCGGCTTTCTCATTAATAATTAATGAAGTTATCAACACTCCAGCATTTGCAACTCTAGCAAGAGTCCTATGGATGGTATTACGACCGGCAAACTTAGGAAAAATTTGATGGAATTCTTCATGCTACATGACAGTGCCGAAACAATGATAAAAAAAGATATAATTTCATAGTTAATTTGTTTTCGGTTAGTTGATATTATTTTGAATGTTTAATGTTCTATTTATTTTATCAAAAAATATTTTTTATAAAAGAAAACATCCGTATATATATATATATATATATATATTTAGAAATTTAAAAATAAAAAAAGTAAATTTCTTTTAAAATGGAGGAATTTATTTTTCTTAAATTCTTCATATTTAATATTAAATAAATAAAATATTTTTTCTCACTTTAATATTTTATAATTATATTTTATGAAAAATACTTTAATGAAATAAACAGACCTCAGCTCAAACTAGTTAGTCTTCTTATAATTCTGATTTCATAAGAAAAATGGACTCTCCTTTTCGTTTTAGATACAACTACTACAATTCACATTCGCATGTATGATTGAAAAAGCTAGAAGAAGGATGTTCATTACTTGGACATTTGATGAATATATAAATTTATATCTGGGGGGTACTTGGAGTGCTGATGATATATAGCTAATTAATTTTCAGTGAAGTAGGTACAAACAGAACAGCAAGCAAGCAAGTTTGACTTTAGAGTCGATTAAATTGAGAAAATGAGCTACTTGATGATTGGCCGAGAGTGTAATTGTGCATGGGGGTTTTCATGCTCCGTGAAGCTGAGCCACAAACAGGCAGAGCCCCACCCCCAACCCCACCCCTTCCTTTGGGTACATATTCCTACCAAGTCTGGAAACGCAATATTATATACCATACTTTTATTTATGGCTCAAATTTCTCGGTTCTCAAAAACACTCTGGAGAAGTAAGGAACTCTAAAGGTGAAGCACAAAATTCAGCGAGTCAACCAGGATCGTATATATATATATTTTTTTGGCCCTGCAACCTGTGGTGGAAAATATAAACTGACAATTGAAGCTAAAATAAGAGCAGGAAAGAGAGAGACAGAGATTGAAGGCATCGGCCGGAGAAATGAAAGCAACAACCGGGACCGCAATAATAATTTGATGTTTGAAATGATAGAATAGAATGAAATGAAAAAGTTTGTTTGATGAATATTATGGAATAAAGATGTTCTATTCTTGAGAAATGGTTAATCCATAGAAAGAGTGTCATTTCATCATTTGTGATATAGAATTTTTATTCTTTATATTTTTTTTATATATGTTAATATTATTATTTATTAATAAATAATAAAATGATATTTATTTTTAATATTATATTATTAAAATATTTCAATAATTATATTTTTATTAATAAAAATTTATAAAAAATATTTTTTATTCTTTAATAAAAATTATTCAATTAAAAAAATTGATAAATTAAATTTTATATTTTTATTATAAGAAATTATTTATTAATTAGGATTGATAATTATGGTTTTTTTATATTTAATTATAAAAAAGTTACAAATAAATAAAAAATGACAATATTATCTTTTATATACATATGGTTTAAATTTTATACTTTCTTTTTATTTTTAGAGATAGTATTATTATTGATATTTTTTATTTTATTATTACAATATTTGATGTGCCAAACATTTTATTCCATTCTATTCCATTTCATTGAACCAATGGTAATATAAAAACCATTTTAGTTCAAGCAAAAATAATTAAATGATATAAGAGAGTATCAACGTTCGATTAACTTATAACTCAAATTAAACATTATATAAAAGAGAATATTCCTGTTCCTATAATTATGTCCAGTAAAAATACTCAATATTGATTATTCCTATTCACTTTTCCTTACTAACGGAAAAAAAAACCAAAAACAAAAACGGAATAATTGAATCATAGACACTCACGCTTAGTTAGAAGCATGGGTCCAACAGGAATCCCAAAATTAGAAAGACAACCAACCAGAATTCAGAGAATAAGATGAACATCAAATCCTTAGCCAATGAACTTTGAGATAAGAGCAAACAGGGGGTCCCAAGAAGTTTGATACCTTTCCACACCAAATTGCCAACAAAACTAAATACATGGGCAATTTCTCTGGGTAAGAGCAAAATATATAAATCTCCCATTGGGGTGGCTCTGGCTCTGGCTCATTTACCCACTATATATACTCTCTCTCTCGCGCTCTCTCTCTCTCGAGTCTCTATACGCGAACAATAATTGCACCACTTGAAGATCCCTAAATGTCTACATGCAAGCTTTTTTCACTTTGAGGGTAAAAATTGATCTGATTTTTCCATGATCACCCAAATGAAAGCTTCAAACGTATTGGGGGCCAAAACCGCAAGAGCTTGCGATAGCTGCCTCCGCAGGCGGGCTCGTTGGTTCTGTGCAGCCGATGATGCTTTCCTCTGCCATGTCTGCGACAATTCAGTTCATTCTGCAAATCAATTAGCCAGTAGACATGAAAGAGTTCGCCTTCAAACTGCTTCTACTTCCAAAGCCAACTGCTCGTGGCATAGTGGATTCACACGCAAGGCAAGAACCCCACGTCACAACAAGCACTTATCTTTGCGACAGCAAAGACCTAAACATGAACAAGAAGTTCTTCTCGGTAATATGAATTCACTCCCTGTTGTTCCTGAGATCGGAGGCGAAGAAACGGCGCTGGATGAGAATGATGAGCAGCTGCTTTTCCGGGTGCCGGTTTTTGATCCATTTGAAGTCGAGCTTTGCAATATATACAGTGAAGTTGGGGATGAGAGATTGGAAACCGCCATGAAAACCGACGTTGCTGACAATGAAGGAACTTGTGATTTGGACAATTTTTCCAAGTTTCTTCCATCGGATATGGATCTTGCTGAGTTTACTGCAGATGTTAAAAGCTTACTTGGAAGTGAACTTGATGACGATTCTGGTGAAATGAAAAGATCAGAAGTACTGTTTGATTGTAAACCAGAAGCTGGTATAGATGCTTATTTGGGAGCGGAAAGTGCCACGGTAAAGGTTAAGGATGAACAAGTTGAAGGAGTTTCAGATTGCCATTTGGATTCAGTTGTGACTGTAATAACAAGTGATGCACTGAATTGGAACATTGAATCGGAGTCACCGGCAGCAGCAGCTACACTGGAAGAGGAGGAGGAGGAGGAGAAGGTGGTGGTGCCGGTAGTGGCAAATGATAGTGGGAGTAGTAAAGTGGGCACAAAGAGAAAGGTATTTTTGAGGCTCAATTATGAGGAGGTCATCGGTGCTTGGGCCACCCAAGGCTCCCCATGGACGACAGGAATTCCACCTGACTTCAATTCTGATGACTGCTGGCCTGATTTCTCGGTATTTTCTCCTCTCAATCCTTTCTTTTCACGTTGCAATCAAACTGAAACTAAAGTAAATCGTTAATGTTTGGAAATTTCAGGGTTGGAGTACAGGTGGAGATGTCAAGGGAGGCGCAGTGAGAAAGGATGCGGGTAGAGAAGCAAGAGTGACAAGGTATAGAGAGAAGAGACGAACTCGTTTATTTGCAAAGAAGATAAGGTACCAAGTGAGGAAGCTGAATGCAGAAAAGAGACCTAGAATGAAGGGTCGATTTGTGAAGAGGACTTCCCTGCTTGAAACCTCAGCTTTTCCTAATTACCTGGGACATGCATGCATGCATCAACTACTTTAACTGCTATGTTTGCCCTTTTTTTGGGGAAATTTGGATCCCTTGGCCTTAGCTGGCATAGGCTATGTATGTATGTATATAGCATTGATATATGTAACATAATCAGTAAGTCAGCTGGTTGCTCATTATACTGGCAACCATTGTAGTTACTGTCCGTCTTTTTTCCAGCAAAACATGTCTGGTTGCTTGCTGTTTTTTAGGGCTAAATATATCTTTAATAGCAGCCCGGTGGTGATTATCTCAGCAGATTGAAAACTTCTGTAATCAACTTTAGGATTAATTAGGAAAACTTTTTATTTCCTGATTACAAATTCAAATATTCCACATTGCTTATCTGAATTGTTTAGGCTGGTTTAATATCAGTTTGTGCAGGAATTGCTTCATAAAAGATATGCTTCTGCTTGGATTTCAAATCAAGATGTGGTATAGAAAACAAGATGGAAAAAACAGAAGAAGGAGAAAGAAGAATGCATCACACACAAATCAATTAATTGGAACTCTTTTCACGCTATGAATTGTCTGGGTACCACGAGCACTTTAAAAAAGGTCGGGGTTTCGAGTTATCTTATTAATTCAAGAGTTGAGAGTGATAAGTTGTTCCTGCTCTTTTAATTTCTCCCAAATTTTTTTAATAAAATGTTAACCATCGTAAAATATAATTGATCACTAGCATTATATTTTGCACAATTACAATAATTTGCCGTTTAGATATTGCATGTTCATTGATTAAAAAAATTGGATATGATATATTTTTACTTGGTTTATGTTACACTGTCATATTACCTACGACAGGACTTGTATATATATTTTGTGTATATGAACTAGAATTTTGAAGATTCTCCTTTGTAAAATCACAAAAAATATTAAACTGAGTTTTACTTCGATACTCTGTCTCTCTCGTGGAGAATTGCCTTATCACATAAATCATATAACTTATAATGTATGAAGTTTTTTTTTTTCTTTGGTAATATGCAAAGTCTTGCAACACGAAAATATTTAAAACTTTTGTAAAGGTTGCAAACTTATATATAAAATTCATAAAATTTTATGAAAATCCTCGTAGTAGTTAAAACGGTATTTCTTTTCTTCTTTATCTTTAAAATTAATCTAACTTGAATATATTATTCTGAATTAATAATTTTATTTACAAATTTATTATAATTTATTTAATCTTAAATTATTAGGGTGAGTTAAAAATGTATTAAATGTGTAATTTTTTAAATCTATAATTATTATTTTAAGTTTAAACTTATTTTCAAATATTTAAATTATTTTTCAAACAAAAAGAAAAATTCGATAGACATGGTTTGCAAATCCGCAGTCTCCGAAATTCATAACTCAGGCTCTAATTTAAGGAGTTTGAATAAACCAAACCCAATTCAATCCATTAACAAATCGGATGGATGAATTTAACGTTTATGAAAATCCCTATTAACTTTTTTTTTTTTGGTTTGATGTTTATTGTCATTCCTGAGATGGTTTCGAGGAGGCAGCTGATGACGGTCATTTTCATTGCAAAGAGAGTTTTTTTTTTTTTTTTTCTTTTTGGTAAAACATCACGCTCCTATTTTGTACTTTCTATAGTCGCTCGTATGTTCTATCAATCAAAGCATTTGTTAATTAAAACGCATAATATGGTCATTAATAGGTGGAAATTTAGTTCAAAATGATAACATCACCTCAGATAATCACTCTGAAAAAATTCATTGAATTAAGATACAGATATCAACATGCAGTACTATAGGATGTGGATATTTAGGTCCCTTGGTTAATCACAAAAGCTACTTGAGCCTTCCTTTATTATAAAGGCACTGTTTTTAATTACAATTATTAAAATACACCAACTAAAAATATATTAATAATTTTAAATTATTAAATTTTATTTAATTTATATAATATTATGTAAATTAATAAATTTTAAATTTAGTGGGGTCTTATTTCGCAATTAACTTCCCCCTCTTCGATGCATATGGCCATCTCTTCTCTGTTCCGCCAACAATTGGGCTCAAAAGCATATAACGCAAGAGTATGACATATGGCAATAAACTTAAGAGTAACAACTCCACCTTGTCACGGTGTCATTAAGTACTCGTAGCTTAATTGCTATTTCATATTATACCGACTACTAGTTCGGTTCACAAAGAATTGAGATTTTTTAAAAAATAAATTCTCTTATAAATATTTTAAAAGTTCTTAAAGTTATATGATTAGTATTATAAAAATGATTATTTTTAAAAATTAATTTTCTGTGCTTCATTTGATTTAGCTTTAAATTTCTTTAAAATATTATTAAATAACTAATATATCTTCAAAAAATAGTATATATAAAAGATTAGAAATATTGATATATTCTAATTATTTTTAATTATTTTTTAAAATGATATATCTAATCTCTTTTATATATATATATATATATATATATATATATATATATATATATATATATATATATATATTTATATATCTTAATTATCATAATATAATTAAAATAGGATATAATTTAAATAAGGAAAAATACTGGTTAAATATCTAATATAATAAATAATTAATTCAATAAAATTTATATAGAATAAATAATATATATACTATTTTATATTTATATAATTGAATATCAAAATAATAAATAATATGAATTAAATGTAATTGTAAAATAAATAAAATAATATAATAGATATATAAAAATATAATTATATTTATAATGTAAAGACTTTTAGTGAGAGAAAAATTATAAATAAATAATAAATTTTTTTTATAATTTATTTTTTTATCATAATTATTCTCTCATTAGAAATTTTTAACTAATTATACTCTAAGAAAAATCATTATTAAAGTCATGTCATTAGTGAAAGAAAAATTAAAATTATTATACACTAGAATCAATTATATTTTCATCATTATATCAAATAAATTCAAAATCAATAAATTATAAGCTTTTGTTATAATAAATACACACTTAAATCATTCTGCCTCCAAGGTAAAGTCATGGTTGCAGGTTGCTGCTTTATGATGTGAAGAAATTATTAATGAGAAAAATAATCCTAAACAATGCATTATTTTGAAAGGAGGAGGATCACTCTTTTATTATTATTATTATTATTATTATTATTATTATTATTATTATTATTATTATTATTATTATTATTATGGAGTTCACACCGGAAGGTAGAAATAAACGTCTCATGTTCGTTGCTGTCATTCGAAAAAGATGAGTTAAAATGATATAGGGACAATTTCATTTAACAAAAGCAAAATGTGAAGATGGCTAATGCTAATTAAAAAAAATTAAGAGATGAAATGGTCACTAAAACTAAAATTAAAGAATGATTTATTATGTTTACTCTAAATGATAATACGAAAATTAAAAAATACAACCACAATCATAATTAAAATTATTAAAATAATCAAGATACTTAATTCCAATCATCATGCTTCTCGATTTTACTAGATCTCCATGTCATGGTCATGTATTTATTAAATATATTTCATCAATTTAAATTTAATTTATGTTAATATAAAATATTTTATACTATAAGAAGAGAAAGCATGTTATTAAAAAAGTAAAAATAATTAAAAAATTTTAACAACTATAAAAAAAATTTAATAATTTTTTATTTATGCAATAATATATAAATAAATGACAGTATAACAAATTATTTTTCTAACAAATGGCTTTTTTTATTGTCAGATTATATATTATGTATAATTTTATATATTCATAAAAATATTAATCACATTATATAATTGCAAACGTTTTTCTGGTATATGTAATTAGAAATATGTTTTCAGATTAGCCCTGATAGGGAATGAGTTACAAATGAAAATAAAGTATTAGATCCGATTATAAAAAAATATAAATATAAAATGACAAATTAAAATAACATAAAAGAATTAAAAATTTAATTTAACTTATATTATTGTTTTAAATTGTAAAAAGGTTACAATATTATTTGTCGAGGCACCTGCAATTTATATTTTATGAAATACATTTCTCAAAACATTTATACCCTCTTTTAATGCATAATATAATATAATAAATAATAGATATTAAGAGCAAGTCAAAAGATTAGATCGAGGGTACCTGTGAGGATTACGGTAAGTCTTCAAAGAGTAGAACAACCTAATAATCTATTGCTGAACCTTTATCCACCAAAACATAAATTGTAATTTTTTTTTTTTCACAAAATGGCAGTTAATATTGGCGGGTGAGTGGCGCTAAAACGATTGTGACGCAGAGAGACTTAGTCTCCTACGTTGTCGGATGACTCTTCTCTTCCCTTCTTTCTCACGCAACCCAACGGTACTACAATTTTCTCAGCCTTCTCGGTTCCTTCCATTTCTTATATTTCCTTCCAAATTAGACTTCATTTGCTCCGACCCTTCAATTTTTATTTGTATTCAAATAGGGATTTCCCAAAAAGTCTCTGCCTTTTCTTGCCCGGTGAGCTCTTCCCCCCATACACGGCTTCATATAAGCTTATGTCAACACAATGGTTCATAAAGGTTGCCGCTTTTTAATAACTAGTATATGATTCATTGTGACAATGCTATGATTCTAACATGCATTTGTGTCCCAGATTTGAAGAGTTCTTTTTCTGGTGATGCAGTGAAATTTTATTGTAAATCTGTCTGAATAGACTTCTGAAGTTGCATATCCTCCAACAACATAATCATGAGTGAGATTGAAGGTAGGGACATTGGTTTTTCTGTTTGCTATTGAGGAGGTAAATTACTAAACTTGTTCCCTTTTTTTTTGTATTCAGCCAAACATCGAGTGATTTTGGTTCAGTGGTTAAATAGTGTTATTCCCACATTAAGCTTGCCAATAGATATTAAGGAAGATGAGTTAAGAGCCCGCTTGAACAATGGTGCAGTTTTATGTCAGCTATTGAACAAGCTACAACCTGGTTCTGTGAATGCGGTAATTTCATCCTTTTAATCAATTCAAGCTATAACTTAGAGACTTGATTTTAGATATGTTGGTTCAATCTAAATTCCCTATTATAGGTTGTCAGTTCTGATCATTCTGTACAATCACGCTCAGAAAATGTCAAAAGGTTTTTGGCAGCCTTGGATAGACTAGGTTTGCCTCGGTTTGAAACATCAGACTTAGAGCAGCAGGTATGGTCAGCTTGGCTTTGTGAAATGTACTTGAATGACTTTTCTTGGGTTTCTAGTTTTAAAGAAACTTGTTTGAAGGTTCCTAAGTCTAGCAACAGAAAAGTAGCCATGCATATTTTCCGAGTTTACTATGTACAGGAAAAATTCTGCTGAGATACACGAGTTTTCATGTGCTTGAATCAAGCTTTTCTGGTGTGATTCTGATAATTCCTCCATGATTGCATAATGTAGGGATCTATGAAGGCTGCTGTGGATTGCCTTTTAAAGCTGAGAGCAAAAAGTTTGCAGAATGCTTTGGGAAATAACAACATTTCTGTAACTAATTTAAAATCTGACAGCCCTCGCGGGAATGGAAATTCTCGTGTACATTTTTCCACACCATCTGTAGAAGAGCAGAGGAAGGTTTCATCAGACTCAAAGTTTCAGCGTATTTTACGCAGCCCTGTTATGGCAGGTACGTGATTTTTAACTCGGCATCTAACTTGTTCTTTAAATCTCCTTGTACTGCATTAATGATTTTTGCCTTTATCTTCTGCAGAACCATCAGCTGCATTAATATATCATATTGGTCATAAATTCCATGATGTGTTCCAACTGAAACAAGGAAGCTATGTAGATCTTCCAGCTGCAAAAATTTCAGAGATGATGAAATCAAATAGTTTAGATGTAAGTTCTCATATTGTTACTCTCAAAATCAGATTTTCACACTCTTTTTTGATAATATCTATTCTTGCTTGATGCGTCATTGATTTGCTTCAGCACCTCTTGTTGCAGAATGCCCCAACTCAATCACTTCTAAGCGTTGTCAATGGCATTCTAGATGAAAGTGTAGAACGAAGAAATGGTGAAATACCTCATGTATGTAAGGATGGCCTTGGAAGCTTTGGTGTTACATAAGCAATATTATTACCTTCATGATTTGTATGTACTCATTTAACACACAAGTTCGTTTTGAGTATTGTCTGACAAAATCTTTGCTCCTCAGCGTGTGGCTTGTTTGCTAAGAAAAGTTGTGCAGGAGATTGAGCGACGCATATCAACTCAAGCAGAGCATATACGAACTGTATGTCATTTGCAATGCTTTTCTGATTCTTGGTTTCCTCCTCTGTTGATTTTATAAATTTTATAATTCTTACATTGTGCCTTCAGCAAAACAATCTTTTTAAGACTCGTGAAGAGAAATTTCATTCGAGAATCAGAGTACTTGAGGCACTTGCATCTGGAACAAATAATGAGAGTGAGGTATCAGGAATACTTTAGTCATTATACTAGAAGTGATTCCTTTGAATTTTGCATTTCAGTGAGGACATTCTATTAATCAAAGGGAACTATTTGGTGCAGATAGTTGCGAGCCAGATTCAGCAATTAAAGGTAAAATGTTCACTCAATATACAAATGAAGTAAATACTGACACACTTTCAAAGAAAAGATAAACAAAAGCTTTTGGTTGGATTGTATACATATTTTGCATAATATTGGAGTTTTGTTCTTCAATACAGACGGACAAGACCAAAGTGGTAGAGGAGAGGAAGTCTGATGGTGAAGATATCATTAGGTTGAAGAAAGAGCAGGAAGACAGAATTAATGAAATTTCAATGTTGAAGGAAGAACTGGAAACATCAAAAAGATCAAATGAGTTGAGATGCTCACAGTTGAAAGAGAAAATTAAGATGACAGACGACATTGATCTTAATAGGTTGATGAAAGAGCAGGAAGACAGGATTAATGAAATTTCAATGTTGAAGCAAGAACTGGAAACAACAAGAAGATCATACGAGTTAAGATGCTCACAGTTGGAAGAAAGGAACAAGACAGCTGATGATAAAGACATGAATAGGTTGATGAAAGAGCAGGAAGACAGAATGAATGAAATTTCAATGTTGAAGCAAGAACTAGAAGCAGCAAAAAGATCATATGGGTTAGGATGCTCACAGTTGGATGTGAAGAAGACGACAGCTGATGATAAAGACATTAATAGGTTAATGAAAGAGCTGGAGGAAAGAATGAATGAGATTTCAATGTTGAAGCAAGAACTCGAAAAAACAAAAAGATCATATGAGTTAAGATGCTCACAGTTGGAAGAGAAGAACAAGACAGCTGATGATAAAGACGTCAATAAGTTGATGAAAGAGCAGGAAGACAGAATGAATGAAATTTCAATGTTGAAGCAAGAACTAGAAGCAACAAAAAGATCATACGAGTTAAGATGCTCACCGCTGGAAGAGAAGAACAAGACAGCTAATGATAAAGACATCAGTAGGTTGATGAAGGAGCAGGAAGACAGAATTAATGAAATTTCAATGTTGAAGCAAGAACTAGAAACAACAAAAAGATCATATGAGTTAAGATGCTCACAATTGGATGAGAAGGAGATGGCAGCTGACGACAAAGATGTTATTAGCCTGATGAAAGAGCAGGAAGATAGAATAAATGAAATATCAATGTTGAAGCAAGAACTGGAAACAACAAAAATAACATATGAATTGAAACTATCAAAGTTGGAAGAGAAGAAGAAGGTTTATGAGGAAGATATTATTAGGTTGATGAAAGAGAAGGATCAAAGAAATATTGACGTTTCAAATTTGAAGCAAGAACTAGAAACAAGAAAAAGAGAATATGAGTTACGATTGTTAGAGTTGGAAGACAAGAAGAGCAATGATGAATATACTGATTGGGTGATGAAAGAGCATGAAGACAAAAATAATCTAATTTCAGTGATGAAGCAAGAACTGGAAACAAAAAAAAGAGAATATGAGTTACAATTGTCAGAGTTGGAAGAGAAGAAGAAGGTCAATGATGAAGATAATAATAGGTTGATGAAAGAGCATGATGACAAAAATTATCTAATTTCAGTGTTGAACGAAGAACTGGAAACAACAAAAAGAGAATATGAGTTACGATTGTCAGAGTTGGAAGAGAAGAACAAGGCCAATGAAGAAGATGCTAATAGGTTGATGAAAGAGCATGATGACAAAAATAGTCTGATTTCAGTGTTGGGGCGAGAACTGGAAGCTGTAAAGAGAGAATATGAGGTACGATTGTCAGAGTTGGAACAGAGGAATAAGGCCAATGAAGAAGATATTAATAGGTTGATGAAAGAGCAAGATAACAAAAATAATCTAATTTCAGTGTTGAAGGAAGAACTGGAAACAAAAAGGACAACTTGCTCACAGTTGGAAGCAGAAGTTAAGGGTGCTAAAGAAGAACTGAAACAGAAGTCAAAAGAATATGAGTGTCTCTTGGAAGATCTAAGAAGTAAAGCGAAAGAGCTCGAGGCTTTGGTTGAATCAAACAATAAGAAATATAACATGGAAAGAAATCGAATACAAAACGATGTGAATTGTCAGTTTAGTTCCCTGCAGGTATGATGGTGTATGTGTTATAGTTGATCTTAAATATTTATCAATATCATATATTGAAATTTTTTGTTGAATTTGAAAAAATCCAGAAAATAAAAGTATTGTGGGAATCCATTAAGCAAGATGTTGTGAAGGAAAAAAAGATCTACCTAGAGGAATGTAATAAACTAGGTATGCCTTTTTATTAGGATTCATTTTATTGTCATTCTGCCCTCCTTTTTTTTTTTTTTTGGTATTTATTTATAAACTTTTCTTGCTTTGCGCTGATCATTTGGTTGTAACCTCAGGGGTAAATCTTGAAGTTGTAGTGAATGCTGCTGAGAAATACCATGCTGTTCTTGCTGAAAATCGAAAAATGTTTAATGAACTTCAAGAACTAAAAGGTGCCACCACTCAGTCTACTAGGTTATTAATGTGTGATGCTCTGAAATCATATGAATTTCTCTTCTTGTCACAGGAAACATCAGAGTATATTGTCGAGTTAGACCATTTATTCCTGGACAGAAGGAAAGGAAGTCTATTGTAAATCATATTGGTGAGGATGACTTGGTTGTTGCCAATCCTGCCAAACAAGGGAAAGATGCTCTTCGGTCATTTAAGTTCAATAAGGTCTATGGTCCAGCTACAACTCAAGGTTTAGTTTAGTTCTTCAATCTTGTCACTGTCAACTCTATACTTTGGATGAATATTTTGCATCGTATTTCCAGAAAACTCAGATTCCAATTTCTCCTTATTAATTGCTTGCGACATAGTGGGTATGCTTACTCACAATATTTATTTAAATGCTGCAGTGCAAGTATACACTGACATCCAGCCCTTTATACGATCAGTACTTGATGGGTATAATGTCTGTATATTTGCTTATGGTCAAACTGGCTCAGGGAAAACTTACACCATGGTATGTATCCTCCTTTGTATTTGGTATTTCGTTCTATGTTATGTTAATTTAAGGCAATTCCCATTCTATAATATATGCATTTCACAGAGTGGTCCGAATGGGGCAACAAGTGAGACATGGGGTGTCAATTATCGAGCTTTGAATGATCTCTTCAGCATATCTAGCAGTAGAGCAGGTTCAATATCCTATGAAGTTGGGGCTCAAATTGTGGAAATATATAATGAACAAGTGCGCGATTTATTATCATCAGATAGTTCTCAGAAGAAATATCCTTTTCCAAGAATTGTGACCAAGTGCATGGACTTTACTTCTTCTAGCTATTTTTTTTATCCTTTTTACATTGTTTAGAGAGGAGGTGTGTTTTGCTTATCTTTTGGTTTCCTTGATTTGCACACACTCGGGATAACGACCAGCTCTCAAGGCAAGGGCATAGCTGTACCTGATGCTAGCATGTTCCCCGTTAAATCTCCTTCAGATGTATTGGAATTAATGGAATGTGGGCTAAAAAATAGAGCCATGAGTGCCACTGCTATGAATGAAAGAAGTAGCCGCTCTCACAGGTTATATATGTGTATGTGCGTGCACACATGCGTGTGTTTCTCATCTTGCAGACATGCTGCATTGAAAGTTGCTAGTATGATGACATATAATAGCCTGTTTGAACAGTGTGGTCTCTATTCATGTTCGTGGGACGGATTTGACGTCGGGCTCTGCCTTGCATGGTAATCTTCATCTGGTAGATTTGGCAGGAAGTGAAAGAGTGGATCGCTCTGAAGTGACTGGGGATAGGCTTAGGGAGGCACAGCATATAAACAAATCATTATCTGCCCTTGGAGATGTCATCTTTGCCCTTGCTCAGAAGAGTTCCCATGTTCCGTACAGAAACAGCAAGCTTACTCAACTTCTTCAAAGTTCTCTAGGTATATAGCATTTTTCATGACATTAGAAGAGTTGCCATGTTCTATTTGACTATATAAAAATAAAATGTAATCTTGGGTTTTATTCTGCAGGTGGTCACGCAAAGACCATCATGTTTGTTCAACTTAATCCTGATGCAAGCTCATATTCTGAAACTCTCAGTACTTTAAAGTTTGCTGAGAGGGTCTCTGGAGTTGAGCTAGGAGCTGCAAAAAGCAACAAAGATCAGGGCAGAGATGTTAGAGAACTAATGGAGCAGGTATTTACTGAATTGATAAAACTTTCTGTTGCTTTCAGATGCTATGAATGCAACCATTTTGCTTCTGTCGATCTCATATTATGTCTTCTCTTTTGCAATGTGTAGAACAACTCAATTTTTTTTATATGCATTTAGATTTTGACATGATATTAGAGCCTCTTCAATCAAATGGTCAAAAGGTCAATCCTTACCACACAGCTTCAAAGGTTGTTTTTGTTTTTATTCAATTTACTATCTGAACTCGTAGGTGGCTTCACTGAAGGACACTATCTCAACAAAAGATGAGGAGATTGACCGGCTGCAATTGCTAAAAGAACTGAAAAACGCCAATTCTGAGAGGCGCGGGGGAACAGCTTCCTCGAGGTATAGACCTTCCTTTCCGACCAAATCTCTCAGTAGACATTACTTTTAAGCAACACCAAAAATCGTGAGAGCTCTGTAACTGATAACTAGCTACATGAAAATGAAAATTCTAGGGTTGCCGGGGAGGACATAGGTCAGAATATTGATGCAGATGCAGATAATGATGAAAGATTAAGCGACATTTCTGACAGTGGTGTTTCCGTGGGAACAGAAGCTGATGGTTCCTCAGATAATAGCACCCTTGCTGAAGGCAAAGTGTCATCAGATAACTTACAGAAGTGAGTTTACAGCTTTTGGCTATTCCCTTTTACATTATTGCTCCTTAAGAATTCTGCTTTGAGTCATGAATGAAATTTATTCACAAACTCCTGATTGTGTTTATGCAGACTTAAATCAGTGACTAAAGTTGTTAAAGCCTTTCAGAAATCTTCTTCATCCGTTGGTGCATCATCAAAGGAATCACCTTCCAAGGCATCAAGTAAGTCAAAAATCAAGATTTCCCATCTTCTTGTTATGAATTCTGGTTTTGTGTTTTGTCCTTTTTTTTTTCAATTTCTTAGCAAACTTTCATATCAGGTCTCAAAAGAACACCCAGTGGTGGCCATCTAAAAGTTTCAAAACGATTGCCATAATATATGAGAAGCAGTAGCTGCAATTCATTCATAAACTCTTCAATTTTTTATACACATGTACATATAATTCTCTGTATTGTTCAATCTGAACATTTTGATTTTGTAGTCATACATTGTTGCAGGATGTAAATAACTTGATGGTCTATTATGAATGTAACTGATATCTAGAGAGTTAGACTAATTTAATTTGTTAAATTAAAAAGTAACCATAATTAAGAAAAAAAATTATCTTTGAAACAACTGTACTGTTTCAGCGAAGCATACAGTAGATTGTTTGAAACAAAGCAATTACTTAATGATTCAATCAGAAAACAGTCTAGGAGGTAAATAAATTTTAACCAAAATCAGTTATTATTTGACGACTAATTCGTAGCCCATTCTCTTATCTTATAATATACATAATATTCACTCACATCCTCTTGTAAACTAGTGTGGGATCCAGAATTCTCAGCAGTTCGTGAGTAAATATAAGTGGAAGAGTGAATATAAAGAAGTGAGTGTTCCATTGTTATTATTTGTTGATCATCAGTTTAGGACAAGATTAAATTTAACCCATTGATCATCATCTCTTGGGCTGTATGTTTATCAATTTTTGGGCTGCTCCATATTTTCATTCGTTTGAGGTTATATTTTGGTAGAGTATAAGAATTAGAATGGACATCTTTCCATATATGTTTTGCAACTTCTATTAAAAGTTTTAATTTAAAAAAAACTGAATTTTTAATTATTTTATATGTGACTTTACTTAATGGAATTAAAATATTTTTTGTCAAACATGAATTCTGTACGCAATTATAATTTATTAAAATTGTTGCATGCTTTTATATATAAAACTGCAGCTTTTATCCTAAAACTTTGTAAAATCTTACAAAATTTCCAAGCATCTATCAAAGCATCATCCGTATGTTTATGTATACATCACAAGATTATACATTGGTGAAACTTGGAGAAAGGCAAAACAAAAATATCATGCCAGATAGCATTGCATGAAGATGAAGTTGGTGAGTGTGAACTAAAAACTTGTATTGTGCATTTGTAGTTAGGAATTGCGATATAACAGAGATCAACATTCTTTTTTGTCTCATATTTCATAATCCAAGACTAAATGTTAACTTGTTATGCCTACTATTGAAAATAAAATTCTTTTCATTCTCATATCTCATAGGACAATGGAACTTTATGAAAATTTTTGGAGGTTGTAATTTTTGTCTTATCTCAAGATTTGAAATGTGGCAAGCTTTTACTTTATTTCCATCTCTAAAGGTAAAAAAATCTTCCCACCCCCACATTCCAAACTAAAGCGAATTGCCATTCCCTTTATTCATTCCAAACTAAATGAAACGAAATTCTCATATAGTGAGAAAGCAAGAAGCCATGAACTTCGTTTGCATATTGTACTCATAATATCAATATTTTAATTCTAAAATTATGCTATCAACAAAGTAGCATATCTCCAGCGTCAAACTACAGACAGTAAGTATGCAATAAATTTTTCCGTTGCCCCAATTAAATGGTTTGTAATGCAGCGAGCGGAAGATACAGATGTAATGAAGGAAAACGAATATTTTCAATTGTGTTTCCCTGGCGTAGGCGCAAACTCTTTGTTGGCATCATGTGACTATGAGCCAGCTTGTCTTGGGGTGCGAACGCGCCCGAAGGAGAAAGCAGGCGGCACGCAACTACCCTATTGGAGTCAGATGGGACCTATTCTGATGTATTAACCAAACCAACTTGAAGCCAGCCAGCCAGCCTCCCCCCACCACCCCCCCCACCGGGGCGGCCGCCTTAACTACTTGCATCATAACATGACATTGTATTTGCCAACCTCCAATGGCCCCATCTATCCTTATCCTACTCCCCCCTTAGTCAGCCTTTTAGACCATTCCCTATTTCTAAAATCCCATTCACATCAAATACTAATCTTTCTCAATTCCCCATCTTATGAAAAAGACAGATCATGAAATTGCGGGTGAGTCCCCTCTGTCAAAGACATGACTATGAAAAGTGCTTTGAAGCTTCCTAATATCCTCTTCCAGGTTTTATATATATTACTGGAGAAACCAAGTCGTCATTCCATCGACCAACTTTGGCGCATAAAAAACATCTGATCTGATCTTATCAAATAGGCAACACCTTTCAAACAAGAGTGCCCACAAAAAAATAATTACAAAAATCCAAAATTAATCCTCAATTTCCTCCAAGTTACAATTACAATGGGAGGATCTGAGCGACAAACACATCAGTCAAACTCTATTGAAACTCCCAAGAGGCTTTAATCTCTAAAACCAATAAACCTAACGAGAGAACAAGAGGACATTTCATTGCCTCTTATGTCTCTCTACCTCGTTCCCCTTTTTATTCATCGAACTTAAAACATCTCCATTATACAAGACTTCATAATTCATAAACAACATCAATGGACACCATTATGTACACATAATACACATAACAACATCAAATTAACATTAATTCCTCCTTCCCAAAAATCTCCTCTGCTCTTTGAACTTTGGTGATTTGGTTAATCCTCTAGTCTCTTCTCTCCGATTCCTGGTATTGTATAATGGTTTATGCTACAGCAGAAATACTGCAATTGCGCCTGTCTCTGCTCAGGCAATCGAAACCTTCGATCCTCACAGCAGCTGGTTTGTGATCAAATTTCATTCGAACACATCCTCTGGCTGATGAGGATGGCGAAGAAGGTGCCATATAAAATGGACTAAAATTCCCATTTCCAAACTGCTCATCTTGGATTACAGGGTTTGAAGCCCTGCTAGGCGGAGATCCACAAAAGAAGGGTGGTGATGAAGCCACTTGGCTCCCAGATCTTTCTCCATAACCGTCCTGCAAATGAAATAGACGAAATCTTGGTTTAGATATATGCATCCAAGTGACAAAATAAGGAAGGATAAAGATGCAAATTTTAAAGAAATCATCAACAGGGCTGTAATATCGACTATGAAATTGGTTTTTGTTTGATTTCTCCCTTTCGAGGAATATAAAACAAAGAAATGAGCTTTCCATTTGTTTCCCAGCAATATACTTAGAAAATATGTGATAATCGGAAGACGGAGAACAAAACCAACCTTAGGTAGAATGATATCCAGAAGTTCTGCCCCTACCCCTGAATCCTCGATTTCATATTGGCAACTGAATGTTGTTAAAATAAACAGCAAGTCAGAAATTTTACAAAAAAGAAAAAAAGCATAAAATTGTGCGAATAAAAAATTAGCTAATATAGAAATGCAACAGGAATTACTTCATGGGTCGTCCTAAAGGTCTGATACGGCCGCTTAGCAGGCCCAATCGACGAGGTTTCGGGCAAACCACCGAATCCATCCCCATCTCCTCACAGCTTGTAAAGGCGTTCTGTTGGTACCTGCAGCTATTCATTCTTCCTCTTTCTTTCGCCAGATCCTCGAAAGGAACGCCTGCAACTACAAATTACATGGGAAAAAAGCGAATAACAAACCTCAGCGGTGTAACACAATTTGCTTGGTTGCTGACACTCAACAAAATTTTATCCAACTCCCCAAAAAATTCCCGGGCTCGTGGCACTCCTAAATCACCAAATCCAAAAGATTATTTTTTTTTGGCAAAAAATAACGAAAGAAATCATTTTATTGGAAAGCTAAAACCGACGAAGGTTACGGCTCAAAACTTAAAAAACGCATCGCAATAAGAATGATATCGATCCCCTCAGAAAACAAAAACAGATCTAGATAAAGTACCTGAACTGCCTCAGCAGTTGCTCCGAGAGGAGAGGAGGAACAAGTTGGAGAGAGAAAATTAGGGCGACTGTGATTCAGAGGGGACACAGAGAGATATGAGATAAAGGAGTTGGCTTGGCATTAATGGACAAAGAAAGAGAGTGATGACCGAAAGTGAAGAGGTATGTTACAGTACAAACAAGTCCATAGCTACCAATGTAGAGCCAGAGAGATTTAAAGCGTCAGATTGATCAAGAGGTGCAATTGTGCGGAGGCTTGGATTGGATACGGTGAGAGGTGGACTTTATTCGCTGACGCACACAGAGAGAGTGTGTGGATCCGATTAGTACGACCCATATGCAAAGGGTGGTGGCCGCTTGTAGTCCAGCGAGACACATGCTGTTCTGTTGGGCATTGTATCGTGCTTTTATTGTACGGTAGATCACAAGCACTGTATCAAGCTATCCCTTAAATTTAATTTCGAATCTGCTGCTAATTGCAAAGGAAAGTAGTATATTATTAGAAAAAAATTTGAATTTTATAGCCTTACACATTAAATTTAATTTCGGATCTAGTACAAATTACAAAAGAAAATAATTTGTTAACTAAAAAATAATATTCATTTTTGTTTTCATTCACATTAAAAGAAAATCTTATGCATATAGTATTATAAAAAATATTTACTTTCTTGAACAATTTTTTGGTGTTTTGATCGATGGAATGGTAATATTTTGTTTTTTTCACATTAAGTAAAACACTGTAACGCATTTTAAAAAAGGGTTTCAAGAACTACTTTGACAAAAAATTATCTTTGAAAAAAACTTCAAAAAATATGAGTATGATAAGAGAGCACGCATCTTCCGAATTGGAAAAAAAATGTATTTTAACCTTGAACGACTAACCCTTAACTCTTGAGGGAATATTTTTTAGGCTTTATTTGGATTGAGAGAAAAGAAAAAATATAGAGGAAAAAAATTATAAAATTTATTCTTCTCTTTTATTTAAATGAAAAGAAAAAATATTAAAGATAAATTTTATTATTATAATTTTCTAATTATTTTAAAAAATTGTCTTTCTTATTTTTTTTTCAATTCAAATTTAAAAATTTACCTTTCTTCCTCTATTATTTTTCTTCTTAACTAAAGAAAAGGTTAGATAAGGCAGCTATTTAAGCATTTTGAAGTTAAGCATAAGACTAAATATTGTTTGATATAGATAAGGCAGCTATTTAAGCATTTTTTAAGTGATGATTGACCATCTTTTGTTGTTGCATTGTGGAAATTATATCAATGTCTTTGCACTTGCAACGAGTCTTTTTTTTTTCTTGCCATTCTTTAGATAATAATTAATAAAAGAAAATCTCAATATGAAGGTTGTCGATACGTTAAAATTCAAAGCTGCAAAAATTACTAGAGAGAATGTCAAATTATTACAACAAAAAAATGTTAAAATGTTGCAAAAAAAAAATTGTGATTTGGAAAGTACCAAGATAAGTTTTAGGGATGCTAACAGGATAGGGTGGAGATAAATCAACGTCAAACCACCCTATCTTGCCCTGTAAAATAGGATAATTTGAAGTATCATCTCTGCGATTCATTGAATATTTATGGCCAACGAAAAAATTTACTAAAATAAAAAATTAATAAAAAATTAAAATGTATATATTTAAAATTCTCACAAGTCTAAAAATACATAGAATTTTAAAATTTAATATAGTGTGATAACATGAATTTAGAAATACACATAATTTAGACAATAATCTCAATAATTAAATTATTATTTGATTTTACTTAATTGTATAAACATACAATATAATATAATAATTAAATTAAAAAATTATTAAAAAGTATTTTTAATAGTTAAATTATTAAAAAAACTACATTTGTAATATAAATGTATCAATTATATAGATAAAAATATGATATTGAAATTGTAGAATTCCGAGAGATAAATTTTTATATTATATCTAAGCCTTGTTGGGACAAAGTACATGGGGCAAGCCTCAAACTTGAAAATTTATCATTCTTTATAAGTTTATTAGAGTAAATATTGATTCATGTACACACCAAAATCAAATGCAATAATATAAAGAGTTATCTACATGTCTAGCAAATTTGCATATTTCTTCCTAGATAAGTCAAGACACATAAACTTATTGCAATAGAACTTGATCAACATCGGACATAGAAAAAAATTATGGTTGAAGTTTTGTTTCATATTGAGGATTTTTTTTTTCTTTTAGTCATTACTCTTGGTTTGTTGTATTTTGAATTGTATTCTATTTTTCAAGTTCTATGTTTTCTCAAATTTTTGTTAGTTGAGTTATGGTGCCTTTAAACTTGTCTTTTTTTTCTTTTTTTTTTTCCTTTTTGCTATATTATATGTATTGAAAAAATGATATCAAGATAGAAAACTCAAATAAAATAGACATAGAATTGAAATGACAAGAGCAAGTAAAAATCTATGGTGGAAGAAAAAGTTACCATATTTTCCTTTCATAAAAAAGAATTGAATTTAAAAAAAAAAGTTCTAACCAACAACTTTATATCTCTTCCATTTATTTTTTGATAAATAATTGTAAAATTTCATAATATCAATCCTTACGTTAAAGCTCTTTCAATAATTTAAGCACTTTCTTCACCATTACCCACTAAAAATTTGCTAGTCATCATTTTGCTTAATATCATTGTGTGAGTGTGCCTTATTGTTTTATCAATGTTTGTTAGTTAGCCTTCTTTTGGATTTGCTCTAGGATGCTTTGCTCTTATCATTGATTTAACTATAAGGAGATTGCTTCAATAATCACTTTCAATAGTAAAGTTATTAAGCAATACAATATTACTATCATGACACACCTAAGCCATGACTGGTATGGAACTCGTATGCTAGTTTCTACTAACCTAATGTAATCTTACACTTAGTATCATCACATAGAATTTAATAAATAAATATATTTTATAAACATTATTAAAAATACATACAAACAAGTGTTTACTCAACTTTATGATTACAACATTTTACAAGATATAAAATATTTTTTTTCATAAGCTACCCATAAGTATAGCTACCCTAAACAAGGTAAGCATGAATATTTTCACTCCTAAGATGTGGGTAGAATAAAAGCTTCTTCAAGCACATTTGAAAAGTAAACAATTTAAAAAGTGAGTCTATGACTCAATAAATAAATAATTTACTTAAAACTTTTTTATATAAACAAATCAATATGTGTAAAACACCACACCTTACCAACATACAATTTCTTATTTTGAAAACATTTACATACTTAACAATGTTAAAGGCAATTATCAATAAATAAAAAGGAAAGCATATAAATCTTCTTATACTCTTTAGTTAACTTTCTCTATTCACAAACTCAACCTTATTCTTTTTGGATCAACTTTATATATACATATTTAACAATGTTGAAGGTAGTTATCAATAAATAAAAAGAAAAATATATAAATCTTCTTATGCTTCCTGGTCAACTTTATCTATTCACAAATCTAACCTTATTCTTTTACAATCAACCTTATTTGTTTGCAAATAATTTTTTGAATTTGCTATTATTCATACCTTATATCATTTCATTACCCCCTCCTTTCACATTTAAGCCATAATCACATTCTATATCATTTCACATCTTATTTAAGGATTCCATCATAAAAACTATGAATAAATGCATTAACACATTTACTTTATAAGTATTAGAGCCACACATGTACACTATGTCATAAGATTCCATCATTTAAACAAAACCAAGTAAAACAATAAAGTACAAGTACTAAAATAATTCTCATATATATCATACATTCCTTTCACATTTCGAATCATAAACACATTCTCATTAGGAATTTCATCATTAGAATCATAAATAACATCAGTCTTTGCATATTATACCATTATTAGAATTAAACGCGTATATACTACCTTAAAATATCATAAAATAAGTAAATAAGGTGGAATAGGAGCTGTGCTTTGGTATAAGGGTTTAAAAGTGACTTTTAGCCTTCATACTCAAGTATATACTTGCATATGGCAACTTAAGACTAACTTTGGATGCTATATTCAAGCAAATACTTGCTTATAACCATTTAAAGAGTTACTTTCTTGGAATACTTGTGTATAAGCATCTAAAGAACCATTCTAAAGCTATACTTGAGTATATACTTAATTGTCAACTATAAAATTATAGAAATTTTACTAAAATATATTTAAATGGTCAAATTTCTCTAATCCAAAACAATACATAACAATACAACTAATTATCATCATAAAATCTTTAACTAAACTTATATTCAAGTCACAAAGCATTATAATTATCTACTACAAACATAATTCACTCAATCAAACCTCAAATCCATAAATTTTCTAACATTTAGTTATAATAGCATTAAATCTTATAAAACAAGAAATGTAAGTAAATTGTCTATTTATTGGTGGACGAAGAAGATGATGAGAACATTGAATGAAAGTTGGTTACCCTTAAACAACACTAAAATTAAAATAAACTTTCAAATCCCTACTTCTTCCCTTTTCATAAGCTAAGATTTCAAGAAAATATAAATCAAAGCTTAACTTCAAGAAAGAATACCTTATTAAAGCTAAGCAGTTGATGTTTCCTTGAATTTTCTTAGCTAAATATAGCTAAAAAAATGATAATATTGAGGTTTAAAAAATGAAAAAGGTAGTAAGGAAGGAAGGTAAATTGGCTTTTTGGAAAAAAATTAAGCTTTAGAAAGTTCTTAAGAGTTATAAGGTATTGATATTTTAAGAAGCAATTTTATAATTTTGAGGGCAACCAAGGGTAAAAATGAAAAACGGCTCTTAAAACTCCACCTTATACATCTATTATAATGTAACTTCACACTAATCTTAAATTTAATTTAATTCTTCACATTTTTGTCATAAAACTTTATTTTTCTCAAATGAATTCTCACCTTAAACATATCTATAATAATTAACTAATTATCACATCCACAAATATATATACATGTATCAATAAAAGGAAATAAAATAAATCATAATTTTGAAGGGGATAATAATTACTAAGTTTGTTCTAGTAATTTAGTGTATTATCAATATTGATATTAGATTAGTTTGAAGTCATAATGTGTTTAAGGTTGACTGTTCTTAAATAATCTTGAAGATGGCTTATGTTGTAGGTGTCTTTATTTCCTATTAGTTTTAATTGGCTATAATTTTAGTATAGTTGCCTAAATGTTAGTTTTATTTGAAGTATTTTTGAAGAAATTCATAGTTTATTGTTGATTATAGTGAATTTCCTATTATTTGGTTACTTGATTATTGTTGTAAGATATCTTATTAGTGCATAGACTAAAATTATTTCAACTACATTATATAGAAGTTTCATAATTTCCTTATTTTTTTCATAATATGGAGGATATAAAAAATTAACTTGGGTTTTAAGAAAGGATTTTTATCCAAGACAATAAATTGAAAGAATGTTAAAATAGAGCATTTGAAGAATGAAAAGAAGCTAAAATGCCTTGCTATAAGTTCAGAGATTAAATATTCAAATTTTCATGAATTAGAAAATGCAATATTTTTTTATTTTTAGAATTGAAACAGATTTAGAATGATTGTCTAGAGGTATTTGCTTTAAGTTCAAATAATTTGATAGATATGTACTATAGGGAACCTTTGGGTTTGGAAATCTTATCAACTGCTCTCCATAAATAACATCACAAAGGTTGCTAATTGATACTAAATTTGAAAAAGGATAAGCTGTAAGCAAGAGGATTATTGACTTGGAAGCATGGATTTAAGAATTACAAGCGTCTAATAAGAAATTAGTTTAACAAGTTGATAGCTTAAGTATTAAGATTAATAAACTAGATAATAATATAAAAAGTTTGTATTCTAAGAATGAAAAAATCAAAGGTAAATGAAAAATATTCAACAATAGAATAAACATAATTCTTTTGGTAGTTATCTAAATAAAGTGATTATAACTAATAGAATTAAGGTTTTTTTCTCTTTCGAATGTGGGTTAAACTATGTTTATTCTTTTAAAGAAAGAAAGTATAGAGAGTTTGCATTAGCTGTGGTCAAATAGGTCACTTTTAGTTATAGTGTACTCATCTTGAAATTTACAAAGGTAAAGATTAGATTGCTAATATCTGAAATAGCTTTTTCTATATACAGAGTCCTATGAGAGCCCTTTCATATGATAGGCTAATTTAACTTAGATTAAGGTAAATATGAAATACTAGAAAGAAGTAATTGCACTTAAAGATAGAGTTGGATGTTTCGATACTTTCTTTATCAAAGATGTAAGATGCTACCCTGTAGACTTCTTAAGCAACTTAATAAAAAACTTTTTATCAAGCTTTAAAAATTCAATGCAAGGTTTGAAAGCAATATTCTAAGTTCAAAATTTGCTACAAGCAATTAAACAACCATCATGGCTCCACTTATAACTTCTTTAAGGTCTTATATTGCCATTACAAAAAATTTATCATATATGGATACTGTAGCCAATTGAATATATTCTCAAATTTCATAAGCTAAAGTTAGCTTTTTAGATAGTTAGTATGTTATTAGTTTGTGTTTAATCTTTTATGTTATTTGTTTGCAAATTTAGTTGTATTTCATCTCCATTACTTTAGGTATATGTCCTTGTACTGTTTTATTAAGATAAAATAAAGATAATTTATTTTTTCTTCTTTTATGATAATGCTATAGATATCTAAATTCACATTGTATATAGAGTTATTTAGTTCATGTCTATTTAGATAAGTTTAGCATTAGATTATTGCTTTGGTTTTTTAAATATTTAAACTTTCTCAATTAAGTTAAATGTTTAAGTTTGTATCAAGAATTTAATTATGATTAAGTTTGGAAATGAATTGGGGTAGTTCATGAACCACTCATGATTTGATTTGAAAATTGATTTAATAAGTTAGGTTTATGAATCAAATGAGTTGAATCTAAATCTAAAAAATTAACTTGCTTGTTATGGTTGGTTCGACTTATAAATATATCTTTGCAACATTTATGAAACAAATTATGATATTAAATATAATATTACATATGCATTGTGTTCAAATGAATTTAAATAATATATTTTTACATGATTTTATACTAAATAAACTAATGATACAAGCTAAATTGGTTCATTTTGATTCAATTTTATTTACTTGATGTTTTTGATTTATTTGATTAGATTGAGCAAGCTTCAAGCTAAGTTGAACAATTTAAGATTTTAATTTAAGTCGAATTCAAATCAAAAGTTTTGGTTCACATTAATAAGAGTTGTGGTTTGAGTTGAAATAAATTCATTTAAGTTGAATTGAATTAGTTCATAGCTTAACTAAACTTGACTTTTATTTACCCATAAATTTATAATATAATAATTGTATAAAAGATTCTCACACTACCAATTAAGATTTTCTAAAAATCACATTATTAATCATTAAAAGTGATAAAATAAAAAAATTGTAAGATGTAATGTTTAACATTGAATTTTTAAGATGTTTTAATGAAAATAATAAATTTTATGTTAAATTTGGTTAGATAAAGTGGAATAAAAATAGTAGGACTATAACATAGGTCGACCTATACATATACGAGTCAGTTTATAATGGGTCAATCTATATTATTCGTATTAAAAAATGAGCTCAATTTTAGAGGTCTAAATCCATTAAAATTTATGACGAGTACGAGTTAGTCTGTGAGCTTTAACTAAAAAATTGTGGACTCCACGAACATGGGTTAGTTCATCGCAAACTAGATCCGTGACGGGTCAATTCATATTACCCGTATTAAAAATAAGTTTAATTTTTAAAACTTATATTTGTGAAAACAGGTTGCAGGTCGTAGGTTGGTTTGCGGGCTGTGACCTGTTTTAAGACCCTAAAAAATAGAAATAAGAATGTATAATTTTTTTTTGGTAGACACCATTAAATGAGAATGTTAATTTTCTAAGAAATAATTATTCTATTAATTAATCGAATATTTATTCTACAATAGAAGTAATAGAATGATCTTTTCACATATATATCTTTTATATTTTTCATATGTTTTAACATTATCCTTATATTAATAAATAATAGGAAAAATTATACTTTTTCATGTGGTTTTTTTACATAATTTACCTATGTTTTTAAGTATTGTAATTTATCTACATATACTTTTAATTAATGACACTTTACCTCATTTAAATTATTTTTTTGATCTAAAATTGAGTAGAAAACTCATGCGTAATATTACGTGTAATCCTTAATTCCTTAAATTTTGACTCAACTTAATACTTATTCCAAACTAAATTATTAAAAAAAAATCTAATTCTATTAAAGATTTGTATTCAACAATTTAATTCATAGTTGTTGAATAGAGTGTGCTAAATAGGTTTTATTGGACTAAATTAGTTCTAAGTAAGTGTTAAATTGAGTCAAAATTTGAAAAAATAAATATTATATGTAATACATATAAGTGTGATGGAAAACAATTTAGATGGATAAAATATTAATAAATGAAAATATATATAGGTAAATTGCACTACATAAAACTATATGTATGTCAAGTGAAAATTAGTAAAATTACATGTGAATAAAGTGTAATTTTTTAAATAATAAAATAATATCAATTTTTAATATTTTTACTATAAAAATATTTTGATAGTTATAATTTTAATATAATTTAAAATTTGTATTTTTTTATACAAATTGTTTGATAAAATAAAAATCAATAAAATAGAAGGCCAGTAATTTTACCAACAAAAAATTTTTTAATTGTATTTTTACAGTAAAATTTTTTATTACTAACTATATCATATATTTAAAATTATTTAACAATGTACTTTGTTTAGATTATTTATTTGGATATATATTTATTATTTTTGCCATAAAAATATTTTTACTACTTATTTTATTCTTATATTGTTTTAATGTAATACACAGATACACACACACAGATATATATATATATATATATATATATATATATATATATATATATATATATATGAATTTGAATTTCCAGCATAACGGTGATTGGATTTTATTCTACTTTTTGATTCCATTCAACATGCATTATTAATGTTTAATCTATACTTATAGAAGCGATCTCACCCTCTTACGATCTTGAAAAAAATTTCACTCCTGCTTTGATTTATATATCAAACGCTAAAAATCTAATATTACTTCCATATATATTATTAAATATATTTTTTAATTCAACAATTTGATTTGATAGAAAATGATTTATTTTTACAAAAAAATTAATTGATTTTTAAGAAAAATCAAATTATTAAATTAAAAAAAGTACACTTAACAATATTTATATAAAAATAATATTGAATTTATAATACTAACGTAATACTGGAAGATTTTTCCTACAAACTTTGAACAATATTTTACTTTTTTTTTTTTTCTCTGAGAGAATAATCTTTTGCTTCTTGATCCTAATTCCTTGAGTGTAGTATTTTTTATTGGAATGCAAAGAGCGAGGGGAGCGCACCCAATGCGTTTGACCGGAAGTGGTATCAAAATTAATAATGGTCTATTCTAAGAACGTGCTAACATTTTATGAGAGGCTGATAATGTTAGGTGTTGGTATGATTTAGATTTAGAGTATGTCAACTTCTTATTTTATCATATATATATATATATATATATATATATATATATATATATATTTTCTTATTTTAAGATGGGAAGATGACGATCTTTTAATTTTTCACTGCTTTGATAAAAAAATTATACTTATCTGCCCCTTAAATTCCCGTGTTCAATCTCTTAAAACTGGAGGGATTCATGTTATGTAGCTAGACAAGAGTACTCGATAGGCATATTGTTATAAAGTTTTGAATGAATTGCGTTAGAAAAAAATATTAATTTGTTAAAATATAATTTAATTATAAAAAATTAAATTTTAAACAATTGAATATAATAAAAAATAAATATTATAAATAATAAAAATATAATAAATATCAATCCATGAGCTGGTCTAATCCATTTTAAAAATGGATCAGACCACTTTCTAATAATTTTTTTTTAAAAAAAATACGTCTTAACAAATCTTCTTCAAATAAATTTGACATATCTAAGTTTTGATTCAATTTGATCAAATTCATCCGTTAATTATCTTAAGGCAGTCGAAGACTCACCTTGTTAGAAAAAGGAATTTGCAGTCTCCTAAAATTATAAAATAAGTCAAGAAAAAAAGAAGGAAATGAAAATGAAGGATGGAGCCTTAATTTGCGACATGACATATGCAAATGCAGTTGACATCAATTATTGACCAAACCCATAGCATTCCAATTACAATAAACTTTGTAATTGGAGAGCATTATGCATATGTAATAATAAATACATTTCACAAAAAGAGATTGATTCCAAAGTGGAAGACGACGACAATTGGGTTTGAATTTTGTGCAGAATTTAAGTGCGGGGATAAGAATATCACATTGCTTTTCGTTCATTCTGATTCCTCCGTGGTGGGGACATTTCGTTGATTTCTATCTCGAACATTACCCTTATTCCCTCATTTTCTACGCCCAACCTACCAGACAAGTTCGTAATAAGTGGTTTGAATAATACACTAAGAATTTAAAGTTTAAAAATTCTTCGTCATCAATATATTAAAAAAATATTATTTTTGAAATAGAAACATTCTTTTCTGGCTCACACAAAGGCAGAAGAGGCATATGATTTAATTTTTTTTGAAACAGATGCATAATAATTAGTATTTGGTGGATTTTTTTTTTTGGTCATTAGTTTTTTTATTTTTTTATTTGGAAAGAATTACATTTTTGTTGGTCATGCATTCTAGTTAGTTGATGTGGGCCGAGGGATTCTGCCAAAAAAATGGACTGGACTATGCTATTGTGCCAATGTTGTCTTCGTGGGCCGGCCAATACCAACTTGATCTCAGTGGGAGCCAAAATAGTGGGCCGGACTTTAATAAAATGGCCCACCGATGCCAAGCTCAATTGGTTCACCGAAAAGAAAACTTTCAAAGTAATATTTGATTTGTAGAATCTTATATTCTTAAAAATATGATTTCTGAGATTTTAATTAATAGAAATGTAATATTTCTATATTTGATTCACTATAAATTTTTTTGAAACATTTTGTCAGATTCTCGTACATGTTATATTACTATATTTGATTTATATTTAATATTCTCAAAAAATTTAAAAATTAAATTATAAATTTTCATATTAAAATTTTTATTATAAAATACAATATAATAGATCATATTTTTATTTAAAATTACATAAATAATTAAAATTTTTTAATACGTAATAAATTAAATCTTAATGTTTAACATTTAAAAATTCATTGAAATATATATAAAAATATTTTATATTTTATTATATTTTAATATTTAATGTATTATAAATAAAGAATATATTAATTATTAAAATATAATATATTATTATTAGATTAATTTTCAAAATAAAGTAAGTATAATTTATTTAAGTTATTATTATAGTATTAAAGATACTTGACATTTCTCCTTTTACAAAATTATAAATTTTTACCATTGCATAATTTTCATAATTATATTTAATACTAGTACTATATTTTATATTGTAGTTTCTTTTCTAATAAAAATATTATTATTTTATATTTTTATCTATAAATATACTTTTTTCAAAAAGAAATTTCAAGCCTATTATATTATTCTTAAAAAAAATCATATATATAAATATATTAAAATAATCTTTCAAACATCAGGAATAATAATAATAAATAAATTATAGTTAAAAAATTAATGTCATTATATTTTTTAATAATAAAAATATTTTAAAAATAAAATAATAGTTATTTTTTAATTTAAATTAAAAATTATTTAATAAAATAATAAATAAGATGAAAAATTAAATGTGAAAATAATTTTATCATTTTATTTTAATATGAACATTCTCATCTCATAAAAATATGAAATACTCACCTCCCTATAGGAATATTTTGAAAGAATGTTAAGTTAAAAATATTTTTAAATATTTTTTTAAATATTTTAAATTTTAAATGTAATATTTTCTTAAAACATTATTAAAAATATTATAAACATTTCGTAAACCAAATACCTAGTGAAACCTTAGCAGTACTGTCAGAAACTTCATTCAAGCGCTACGTTGTCTTCGCTTGAATTTGGATCCTCTCAAACCACCCTACCTTCTCCTTCTCTTTTTCTCTTTCTTTTTCTATCATTTTCATTATATAAAAGGTGTACCTTTTCAATAAAAATATAAAATTTACTTCTAGAATGATTAAAATTTACTTCTTTCAATTTTAAAATTTTAAAATTATTTTCTTTAATTATATAAAACTTATAATTAATAGTAACTATCAACTTAATTTATCATTGTATTAAATTATATAATTTTTTTAAAAAAATCATAATATTATAGTAATTAGTCTATTTTATTATTTTTTAAAAATAAATCATGTGTTATATAATTAATAGAAATTAAATTAAATATATAGATTTTTAATTAAATAATATAAATGAGTTGTAAATTTAATTGCAAAAATTAAGAAATAAAATAATATATTATAATATTATAATTATTATTTAAAAAATTATTAAAAAATCATGTAATTTGATAAAATAGTTATAAAGTTAATAGTGTATGTTAATTCTAAATTTTATGAAATTTAAAGGGATGATTTTGAAGCTTTCAAAATAGAAGAAAATAAAATTCAACTACTTCAAAATTGAAAGAAGTATTTTATATTTTTTTTCTAATTTTTATTTTGAAACCCATCATTTTAATACCAAAAAAAAATAAAAATTCTATATCTAGCTTTCAATAAAATCATTCCCCCTTTCCTTAGGAAAGGAAAAGATCCTAATTCTCTTCATATTGTTTAGACCTTCATACGTTTCATGATTTGTTGAGAACAACTATTCATTATCTCTTTCTTTATCCATAAGAAAAGAGGAAGCAAGAACAATCGCTTTTTGTTACCTTTTTCGGGCAAAACCATAAATTATTTACTTTTCCCTTTTTTTCCCCTTATTATTCCGCTGTATTTAGTTTAACGTATGTGAGAGACAAAACTCAGAGAAGATTTATATGCAAACAGAGATCAAAAGAAAGAATACATTTATGATTAAATGATTAAAAGAAAGAGAAATAGTTCTGAAATCAGTGTGTTCTATGAATATCATGGATTTCTGACTGCAACCAGCTCATCTTAATATTAAGAAAAAATTCTCAAAGTTCTGGATGCAACTTAAAAGCTTGCGTGGCTCATTCCTTTATTTCTTTTTTAGTGGGATTCTTTCAAAGAGTGAAGAAAAAGAAGTGTGGGGTCCTCTCAGTCTACCATTCCTTGAGTGTATGTGTATCATGTGGTCTACTTTTATTATTCAGCTTCATGTGTGACGCTCTTGCTCATCCTTCTTTTGATTCAGCTAAAATCCCTTGCAGATAAACCCTAATTTAAAAGAAAAGATAAAGCAAAGCAAAGCTATTCTTGTCTCTGTCTCGATGCATGTTCCTTTTCTTTGTCTCTGGTTTTCACTTTCAATATTCATCAATAACATATAACCAGGCTCCAAAATCCACGCCTGTCCTGCCCTCCACATGTTTGTTACTTTGATTTGTTGGGCCTCCGTTGCTTTTCTTCACCCATATTTACAAAAGTTGAGATTGGGATATTCCCTTTTATGCAGCCATGCACATTCATGAACTAGTCAGCAAAGCAAAATATTGTGGGTCGATCAATGCGCTGGGAAAAAAAGTGGGGAAGAATCTCTTCTAAGCTTTGCATCTATGACTCTCACTTTGTTCATCTTGTTGACGCACCATTGCAACTGTTGTTCACTCAACTCACTCATTCTCAAAACTCTGGACACCACTTTTAGGTCAATCAAAGCCATCAAAATCTCCATCTCTTGTTCAGCCTTTAACTTTCTTCTCCTCAAGCATTTTCTTGAACTTCGAAGATCTTTAACCTCCATCTTCTTCTGCATATCAGGTTCGGAGGCAGAAAGATGTGTAAGAAAACTAAAATATATAATGATATAAAAAAGGAAATTAATTAATTTGAAAAACTTGCCTTTTGATTGACTTTCTTCATTAGGCGGACTTGTTTTGGATCAACTAAACCTCTCTGATTCTTCCTGAAGTAGGCTGCTAGGATCTGACATGGTTTTAAATTATCAGCCTTGAGAAAATTCATGAATGTTCTGATCCCATCTTCCATTATTATGAGAAATGAAGTTGATGATATTCTTGAATGAAAACCATCACAATTCTGATCATCCTCCAAATCTACAAAACCAAGAGGTTAAAAAAAATAAAAAAAACTGTTATAATTATATAGAAATGTGCTGAATATTCATTTTGACTGCTATTCTGGTTTTCAAAACCATCCTAATCAAGTTATCACCAATGGACAGGAAATCTAGTTCTAATATTAAAGGAGTAAAGTAATTATCTTACCTCGATATTCTGGCACTAAGAGCAATTTTGGTGCCCAAAGCCTCATTCGGGAATATATTTCAGGCCTCCTGCCATGCTCATAAGGCTCATTCTCTACGAATCTCTGCAACAGAACCTGAAATTGCTGGAATTGCTGTGCAATGGCAGCAGGACAGCCCAAATCCAGATCACGGCATGCAGCCCTTTTGGATTGAAAGTGCTTGTAGTTCCAATTTAGAGCTTCCCATGTTAAGCAAATTTGTGCTACATATGCAGCCTCCAATTCTTGGTATGGGTTTTGACGAATATGAGCCGGCCTTTTGTTCATATTTGAGAACTTATACACAATACGCCCCGAAATTGATCTTGGAGATATTTTGATTGATCTCAATGACTCTTGAGATTGGGATTTTGAATTATACAGTGAGAATCAAACTTTGAAAAACATGACTGAAACAAAGAATAATGCCTGGACTGAAAAAACAAAAGAGAATGGTGTTTGTTTGTTGATTATTACCAGTTTCTTGGAGTTTTTGTGCACTGATTCTGTTAAGGAATGCCATTTCTTCATCATATTTCTGAAAACTGTATATGATTCCCACTTGGGACAGCTTCTTCTCGATGAAGAAGAAAACGGGTCATCGGTTCCAGAATCCCTGCAAATATTGGAGCTCCTCCATTCAGAAGAGCTCTTGGATGTAGACCCAACAGTGCAGGAATCACCGTATATTTCTTCATCAGTGTCCTTTTCTTCAACAATCAGCTTCTTAGTCTCCAATTGTATTGGATCAAAAACATAAGATCTCTCCTCCCTTCTGATCTTTGTTGCCTCCTTCACCTTCTTCCCTTTAGCAACAAAATCTTCTGCAGAGAAGTAATATCAGAATCGGACAGAGTTGGAAGTATGGGAAGTCCTGCATGTGAATAATGTAACTGACTACATAATAGCTACGATATGACGTGAAATACCATCAGAGTTTTTGTCTTTGTCCAATAAGTCAGTTTCGCTTAGGTTGAGGGTGATGGGAGATGTGGGCCTGCTTTCAACAGGGACAGAATTTGGAATAGAATCAGAATATCTTGAAGGAAATTCCTCTTCAACTGTAATCTCCGGCTCTGCCTTTTCAGTTTCAATTTCTGAAACTCGTGGTGATCTATGAACAGACAGTGCTGTTTCAGTTTCAAAAGCATTATTTTCTTCCGAGTCTTCTTCAATGAAGTTCTCCTGTGGGCTTATGTTATCAGAAAATGATAGAGTCCTCCGAGTCTGAGGTTCATCGTTGTGCCAAAACAAAAGGTTTTGGCCTCCGCATATGATATCAGCCACCAGTCGATCTGTGTCATGACTTGACTCAACATAAGAATACCTTCCAATCTCTTCTTCTTCATCTTCAGAAAACACATATTCATAATGATGATCTCTGCAACATACAAAAAAACACTTAGATATCAGAGGCATTCGATGTTTGTCTGTGTTTGGGAGAGAGATATAAATAAAGAGAAGTAGTAGACCTTTGGATAAAGGGATATGTGCCAATGAAGTTTAAGAACTTGAGAAGTAAAATGGAAGTAAAGAAGAGAAAGAGGAAGAAGAGTTGGAAAGAGCTTGAGGCATTGTAGAAGAGTCTAGCAAGAGCTTCTTCTTTAGAACATTGCATTTTCTCTTTTGATTTGCTCCAAAATGAGCTCCAAAGAGACTCCACTACTAAGCAAGGCGAGGCCACTCCTAAAAAAAGGCTCTTTAATTGCTTTCTTCACATATATCATTCCTGTTATTGGTCAAGAGCGTAAATCTCCATTATGTCCCTCAACGGTTAACTTTACCCCATCGCGTTTTACCGGTTATAAATTTGTAGCAGTAAGGGTAAATTTGTCTTGAAGTCCTTAGGGTTTAGAAGATTGTACAAAGCTGTGGCTTGATACTTGCAATAAGCTTAATACTTGCAATAAGCTTAAGTCTATTGGCCTTCCGGATAGCTTAGGAGCTTGCATTTTCAAATATATAATTACTACACAAGGGCATTCTGCGTATAATCTTAGCTGCTATTCTTTTTTCTTTTCTTTTTTTAAATAATGTAAGAGTGATTAAATTACTAGATATACACATATAAATATTAAAGATGAAATTTTGAATATAATAAAAGGTATAAAATTTTTAAGAAATACTGAATGTCTTAAAAGGCAATTTTTAGCTGCTTTTTTACTACTATTTCTGTCTATTCCAATTTGAGCCACATGAAGAAGCCATTTCGTTCTCTTTTCATAAACTCAATTCTTTTTTACTTCTCTTATTTGAAACGCAACTACAAATGCTGATAAAATGAAAAAAAAACCACAGCAGAGAATCATGTATGTTATAATGCATGAAAGGTCCATAAATCTTGTGCCGTAGCGAACATAAAAGGGTGAAAATAGTATTCTGTCATACATTTACAGGATCCTCTTTATATGATACTGCAGTATTTACTTACTGTAAATGCACTGATGCAGAGAAACAAAAGCAAAAAAGATAAGACCGGACAGATGAACTTAACTTTATAAAAGAATTATGAGATATATCTGAAGAAAAAGTAGAACTCAGATTATTTTGTCGTATAATATTAAAGATTTTGTAGGCACAGACCCAAAACAAAAAAAGGGGCTGTATAATGGAGGATTAAGCGATACTTACCCACTGATAAAATAAAGAGCCTTTGAAAAAGGTGATGGTGGCTGTGTCAACTGGGAATTCTTATAGCAATCTTCTTCATTGATAATCGGCTATAACTGGCTTATCAAGACTGAGATTGAATAATTTAGTGCAGATTTTTATTCATTTTTTACATTTTTTTTTTTCCTGTCAACAAAGTCTGAGTCATAGGAAAACCTGTTGGATTGAAGACGGTAGATTGAAGAATTTAGTGCAGATTTTTATTCATCTTTTTAAAATTATTTTCGTCAACAAAGTCTGAGTCATAGGAAAACCTCTTCGATTGAGAATTCTGAATTCTGGGGACAAAAGAAGCAAGTGGGCTAGCCGATGAGAAGATTTCGTCTTTCCCACCTTAGGCTCAGTTCAGATACCTTACATTCCACAAAAATGTACGAAACTCAGGCCCAATAAAAGCCCAAACTCATCTTGACCTCCTCAGGAGCAATTAAGAAGACGCTTTGTTAAACTACCGCATCAACCTCAAAAGATAAACGAGGACCAATAAATTTAATTAGTTGTTCGTTGAGTTTCAAGGCCGGAAATTTATTACATTTAAGCAAGTTATATGAGAATACAATTTAAGAATCGCCTTAAAATTGCTCACTTTTAAAGTTAAAATTTTCTAAAGGGGCTAAAAATATTCTAAGGGTACAAGCTAATTTCTAAACACATAAATGTATGATTATTTTTTTGATTTAGTGGGAATTGATCCCACTAAAGAATATGTTCCTCCACTTTTAAAGTTCGGTAAAGATTTTTAAATTCAATCTTTAGTTTTGTTTTTGTTAAGAGGAATTTACCATTTATCACTTCCATTTTAAATAAGGATAAATCTTATGCTTGATAAAAAATATCTAGAAATACTTTAACTATAAATAAAAAAAATGAAAGAGGAAATAATTCTATTGGGGATGTTTAATGAAATTATGCATATCTTTTATTCACTTTTAGAACCTACTCAATTCTTTTTTTGAGAAATAAAAAAATTGTTATATTTAAGTCTAAATTTAAATTTTTTTATCAAGGAAATGTTAAAAAAGGTGGCATATTCAAATTAATAATATATACATACATATATATATATATATATATATATATATTCACATTTTTTTGGCGATTGTAGAAGTAATTAAACTACCAGATGCACATACACATGAAAATCAAAAATTGAATTTTGAATATAGTAAAAAGTACAAAATCTTTAAGGATTATCAAGTGACACTTAAGTAAAAGACTCTTGACATTTAAATACTTTATAATAAAAAATATGTATTAGTCAATTTTTAAGAGATTGAAAAAGTATTACACTTTTATTAAATTTTAATTTTTCTATCAATAATAGTTCTAAATAGTACTGTAGTAATATTTTCTTTTATCATTTTTTGATGAAAATTTTAATTAAATTAGGATTTAAGCAACATTTTTTATATTTCAAGAGAAGTCTAGAAAGTATTGAAAAATTTGCATAATAATATTACTAAACTTCAAAAGAAGTACAAATACTTTTCTCAATATTAAAATATCATTAAATTGGACTTGTGATAAATTTTAAATTCAAAATTATATTAAATGGAATTAATTTTAGTTTTTTGATTTGATGTAAAATTGATTATAATTTTTTGAATTTAATATTAAATCGATGTAAGAAAATAGGTACATGTTAAAGTATTCATGTGGTATCAAATCCATACTGAAGTGGCAGCTATTGAGAGTTATTGGATGAGGTTATGGTAACCTTATAATTCTCCAAGGAAGTATAGTTCAAAATGAATTGATCTTTATCTAATGGTTTATTTTTTCCCCCTCAAATGATTTCCTTGGATGTGTGCCTGTATGTGAAAATTGAGTTGAGGACAAAAGACATGGGAAGGAGAAGAATTAAGGGACAAGGAAAGGAGTAGATTGGAAGGAGGTCGGGAGAGAAATGGAGCAATACAGTGAAACTGAGAAAGAGACGAATGGACAGCTACGGACCGGGAGAAGTGCTGATTAGTTTCAGTTTCAGCCAAACACCCCGCAATTTAATCTTTGTTTTTTGACTTTTCTAATTACATTTTGTAAGTCACTCTTTAAAAGGAAAAAGGCCTATCATTGTTGGAGGGGATCATAAGTAGAAAGTAGAGAGAGAGAGAGAGAGAGAGAGAGAGGTGAAGATGTGCTTCTAGAAACCCTAGTTAGTGTGCAGGAAAGAAACATGCAGATACGTAGGACTCACAAAGTTCTTGTTAGGATTGAATTTTGGGATAGATCAACAGATGAATGAAGAAAAAATGGTTCCTAACAGACATGCTTACCTTTGATCATATACAGTCATGCGGGTTGGTGACCATTTTAACCACTCGTGGTAATTTTCGTCCAAACAATATATATTAAACAAATGAATAGAACAAAGAGATGGAAGATTGTGTTACAAAACAGCCATGAAAGATCTTCTAGCTATGCACATCTTTGTTTTGGTTTCCTTCTCCAAAATTTTTTATATACATCATTTACATGTCTTTAGTTATAGTTATAAATGAAAAATAATTATTAATTTATATAAATTTTAACAAATTTTACCATCTTAAAAATTAAAAAATAAAAAATTTTATGTATATACAATTTACAAAATTGATAATTATTCTTTATTTATGAGCTATAACCAATTACATATAATATAATTGGAGGATATGAGATTTTCTCTTCATTTAACCCTTTACTTGTTTGTATAAAAATGAATGAAAGGAAAATTGAAGGAAAGAAAAGGAGTGAAAAATAATATTTTTTCTTGCTTGATTGTAAGATATAAAATGGGTGGAAGAGAAAAAGAATAGAAAAGAAAGATGAGTCACTAAAATACTTTCTTGTCACATAGGGTAGAAAAAATGAGTGAAAAACTCACTTGTGACAAATTTATCACATGACAAATTAAAAGAATACAAATTATTAAAAAATATTTTTAATTTTAAGTTTATATGCTGTAAAATAATACAAAAAATTAATATCAAATTTTTAAATTTGCATTTATTGATAAAAATATTTTTAATTTTAATGTAATATTAAATTTTTTTGATATAATCTATTACTTGAAATTTTGCATAAATGAGGCCATTTGTCTATCATCCAACTTTATGTGCCTATCATAATTAAGACTCCCGTAATTTATATAAAATAAAATAATTTCAAAATAATAGATTAATTTTAAAATAAATACTAGTTTATTTTATTATACAATAAAATATTAACCTTTTACTAATTTTAAAATGTTAGAGTTAGATTTAAAGAAGAAAAACCTCCTGCTGCAAGTAGAAAAAGCAAAATGATTTTTTTTTATTAATAAGGTGTTTATAATGATTAAAATTTATTATTTAACTTTTTTTTATGAATACTTAATAAACAATATTTTCATATTTTTATTTATTAAAAGTATATTTACAAAAAAACATATATAACTATGGTGAACTTTAATTGCACCTATTGTTGGTCACAAATAGAATGTTAGATAAATATATCAAATTAAAGGATGAATTTTTTTTTGACTTGATTTAGTTTTTTTTTATACTTTTTCTACCTAAACAAGTAAAGAAAAGTTATTTTCTTATCGTTTTCTTTCGTTTTATTTAATTTGTACATATCCATATAATAAAAGAAAATCTTTTTATTATTTTCTGTCTTCTCATTTCCTTTTCTTTCTTTGTATCCAAGCAGAAGTAAATGTTTCTGCGTTATTTTTTATTTGAAATTGAGATTTCAAAGTACTGTACGATTTCTTCATCATCTATGATCAGTGCAACTAATGGACAGCCATATTAATTTTTTTTATTACATGAAAATTTAGTTCGATATAAAATTGGTATATTAATATCGCACAGCAAATTAATTGATGAATCAACTAAATATATGGGAGACTGAAAACTGTCATACGGTAAACATCCCAAAGAATCATATAATAATTAATGACTAGGGGGAGTGAGAGATGACGGTGGGCATATATTAAGGGCACGTTCCCATTAGAGGTTGGCATAGGTTTTTGGTGGGTAGAAATGGGTGAAGGTGGTTGGACGAAAATATGAAAATTAATTAATATAATATTAATTTTAATATCTAAAATATATGGTGTAACAGAGACTCAACCCCCTCCCCCTCATGTACAAATAATTGCCAATAGGCTTCCTAATTGATGACTTTAACACAAAACACACACAGAGAGTCAAGGTTGCTGGCATTTTTGGTTTTCAAAAATAAATAACTCAAAATAATCTGGAAATTCACTAATTAATATAACTGAACGCACAGTGGTTTTAGAATGAGAAAGAAAATAGGTATATATTCTAAGGGTCCACTTAATTTGTCAAAGAGTTAGCTGTATATATATTTAACAAAAATATAAAGACCAAGTATCTCATGGAGGCTTGTTGTTGAAGGTTGAGTTAAAAACCATAAAGTAGAGAGGCCATTTAGAACCTCATTTGGTGATGCTATTGGAGTACTTGCGTCCGTACGTACTCGTCATCTCTACTTGAAGGGATCCATATATATCAAAACTGAAGCTGCAGGTTTCGGATATCAATGGAGAAATCTGCCGCCTGGGTTCAGATTCCATCCTACGGATGAAGAGCTCATACATATTATCTAACAAGCAAAGTCTCTGATGCTACTTTACATCTAAAGCCATAGCAGTTGTCGATCTCAACAAGTGAACCTTGGGACCTCCAGGTATTTACTTATTCCTCATCATCCTATAAATTTCACAGTTGAAGTTTGATATATAGTTTCCCTTTTTTTTTGTTCCATTCAGAAACTTGAAAACTGACCGTTAAAATCATTCTATTTGTTTGTCTTTATATTTGATTTTTGGAGAATTCTTTTTATATAGGAAATATTATTAACAGCAATGTTTTAGCATGATCTTCTTCGTTGGGTCCCTTAAAACCGCGATCTATGGGTTGTAGTATATATTGTGCTGTTAAAAGAACTAGGATATCTTTAACTTTTACACAGTATACTGGAGGGTTGGACAATTTCATGCAAGTTTTAAATTTAAATCTTCCTTTGTAAATGTAAAAAGATAAACAAATAAACTCGTTCACAAAAGAGCAATCAGGCCATTGTTTAATTTGCAGCAATCAGCCTCATATTCATGTGAAGTGACCAAGTCTTTAATACTTTTGCTTCGAGTATTGTTCCTTAACCTTGCAACTATTAGTCAGTTTGACCAATTCTAGTTTTTATGACTGTCGATCATCTACAAGTGAATGCTAATGAATTCAGAATTAATTTTTCCCGGATTAGATGGCAATTGTTGACAAGTAGGTTAATGATGAATGAATAATAATAAATACAAAGGTAAGGCTTCGATGGGGGAGAAGGAATGGTATTTCTTCAGCGTAAGAGATCGCAAGTATCCAACCGGACTTCGAACCAACCGTGCCACAGAATCAGGCTACGGAAAACCACCGGAAAGGACAAGGAAATTTCCGAACGGGTTTTAGTGGGCATGAAGGAAAACCTCTAGTCTTCTACAGAGGGCAGAGCTCCAAGGGTGAGAAAAGTAAC